>CAHIKZ030000457.1:1172500-1180000 GCA_903632075.3 Acanthosepion pharaonis
AAAGTAAAAGAAAATGATTCATTATAATGGTTAAAAGTATAAACGAAAAGTATCGGAAATGCGGAACTTTTGGACAGTTATTACACACTTTGTGCCCAGAAAAGAAAACACTTGTACGAATACGGGGGGCACGGTGGAGTAATGGATTGCGGGTCGGATTGAGGAATCGGAGAGCCGAGTTCGAATTCCAGTCGATTGCATTATATTCACTTACGTGCTAATACTCGTTGGAAAGGTATGAATCCTCTTTTTCTCCCTTCAGCTATTGGTAAATAGCAGGACAGACCGGCTTCTATAGCCTTGGATGGCAACTGGTCTACCGCAGAAAGAAATGGCAACCTACTACGGGAAAAAATATGCCTCGTCAGTCATGTATCGATCTTGTATCACGCATGGATCATGACTGACTACAAACACAAAAAAGAATAAACGCAGTACCTCGTCAGTTGTCTTAAACACACACACATATATATAAATATATATATATATATATATATATATATATGACGTTACTTATTTTAAACTGTTAAACAATACACGATCAAGACAGTTTAGTGGAAATCAGAAAAGAGAAGTTGTGATGCCTTTTATTTCTTTTGTTGAACCACAAGTGCGTATCATATCTTTTATCACATGCTGCCTTTTCTGGTTTCCAGTAAAATGTCTTATATATATATATATATAATATATATATATATATATATATATATATATATATATATATATATATATATATATATAACAATATGAAAGAACCGTTAGGTTAATAATCCAAAGGTCTTCAGTATTTTTGTGTTTATTTAAAAAAAAATTAGTGCTCAATAAATGAGTAGAGCCTAAATTATATATATATATATATATATATATATATATATATATATATATATATATATATATATATTAAGTAATGGACAAGATCCGACAATTTATTTATTAAAGACATTGTTTATGTTTAACGTTGTTAATTATAGATACAAGTATTTAAGCAAATGCTCTGTTTATGATAAACAGTATTAAATAACATTTACCGGCCTGAATGTCCGAGAAATTTTTCATAGAAAATATTCGTTCTTTTTGACAGGATTCGAACCTGCATCCTATACGGAACCGTCATTTACGCTGACGTGCCTTACCTCTGGGCCACAAAGCTATAAGCAGTAAATTCGACCTTGTCCTCCGAAAGGTTCTTTGTAGCCCAGAGGTAAGGCACGTCAGCGTAAATGACGGTTCCGTATAGGATGCAGGTTCGAATCCTGTCAAAGAATGAAAATTTCTCGGACATTCAGGCCGGTAAATGTTATTTAATACTGTTTATCATAAACAGAGCATTTGCTTAAATACTTGTATCTATAAATAACAACGTTAAACATAAAAAATGTCTTTTAATAAATATATATATTGATATATTTTCTTTTATATATACAAATAAGTAAATGCTCTGTTTATAATAAACGGTATTAACGACATTTACCGAACGTTAATACTGTTTATTATAAACAGAGCATTTACTTAAACATATATTGTATCTGTAAAAAGAACGTATAAACATAAAAAATAAAAAAATGTCTTAAAATAATTGTCGGACATAATAATATATATATATATATATATATATATTTATATATATATATATATATATATATATATATATATATATATTAAAACAGAGCCATGGGATTATAAATAATGAGACCGGATAGAAAGTAGATATAATAGGGTAGGAGTAGCAATCCACTGGAAACTGCTCAAAGGAAAAAGATTTGGACATCGATAAAACTATTATTAGGACCGTAGGATTTTGTTCCAGTTTGTCATTTAGTCTAACAGACAGGCACTCACTTGCATCGATGTGTTATATTTTTTGCTTATTTGATTTCATTTTTTTTTTTGCTTATATGAAGCTTTCTGCTTTTTATCCTCTCCCTCTATATCTCTTTCTCGCTCTATATCTTTCTCTCTCTCTCTCTCTTTCTTCCTCTCTATATCTCTTTCTTTTTCTGTCTCTCTCTACATCTCTCTCTATCTCTGTCTCTTTCAATATCTTTCTCTCTCTCTCTCTTTCTTTCTTCCTCTCTATATCTCTTTCCCTTTCTGTCTCTCTCTACTTCTCTCTCTATCTCTGTCTCTCTCTATATATTTCTCTCTCTATCTCTTTCTCTATCTTTTTCTTTCTATATCTTATTCTCTCTCTCTCTCAATCTATCTCTTTTTGTCGCTATCTCTTTCTCTCTCCCTATCTCTTTCTCTTTTTCTCTCTCTCTCTCTCTCGATCTTTCTCTCTCTCGATCTCTCTCTCTCGATCTCTCTATCTGTATATATTTCTCTCTCTGTCTCTTTCACTCTCTATCTCTCTCTTTTTCTCACTCTTTCTCTCTCTCTGTCTTTTTCTCTATATCTACCTCTTTTTGTCGTTATTTCTTTCTCTCTCTCCCTATCTCTTTCTCTCTATATCTCTTTCCCTCTTCCTCTCTCTCTCGATCTCTCTATCTGTATATATTTATCTCTCTGTCTCTATCTCTCTCTCTTTTTCTCTCTCTTTCTCTCTCTCTGTCTTTTTCTCTCTATCTGTCTCTTTCTGTCGCTATCACTTTTTCTCTCTATCCACCGATTTTCACATACGCACATAAACTCGCAAACAAGCAGACATACACACACAATCCTTTCAATGTGTTTGACAAAGAAATTAGTGAATGGCTTCCCTTTTCAAGTCGTTTAAGCTAAAAGCTCTTACACCTGTTGTAAACCTTGACAATGTCTCGTCATTTGCTTATGTAAGCATGTAGCCAATTGAATTTTATTGCAAATAATAAATCTTGTTCTAAATGCTTTTTGGCCCAGATAAGAGAAATCTCAGTGATAGAATTATCTTTCGTACAATCTGGACTTATCATTATAATATTCAGACCGAGTTATCTGCTCATGTTTCATGGCAACTTTTACTTTGCCTCATCCGGAATGCGAAGAAAGAAAGGAAATCAAAATCAAATTTACTTTGTTAAAACACAGATGAGTGTGACATATTAATCGATGGGCACCGGATGTAGAGATTTATGCCATTATCGGCAAGTGACTCTCAGATTTCGTACAGAAGCCTATTCTTGCCTAGTCTGTTCTCTCAACCATGAATTTCAGCGGCGATGAATGTTGCATGTCGCTTCTTTTAATTCTGGATTTAAACGGGACAGCAGAACTGTATGATCGCAATAGATGTTCCATAAAAGCAAAGTTTAATTTAGTTCTCAAACTTCCGGCGACATTTAGGGTCACCAGAAACGCCTTTTCATAATATAAACGTTACATGTTAAAATCTTTAAACGGTTTTCTGAAAAAAAAAAGACCCTTTACACATCAAACCAATTTAAATGATTTCCCAGCGGCTGTTTCTACAGTTTTCCCCCGCCTTCTTTTAACTTAAAATATATTTTCACAGGTTAGTTAACAATGTTCAGAACAAAAACAAATAATTCAATTTACACAGAAACTTTTTCTGCCTGCTATTAGTATGATTGATGCTAACATCTTTGCTCCTTCTTGAACTCAGGTTCTCCACTAATATGAAGTAGAATAATTACTGTATATCTCGCGTATCGTGTGACCCCCAAGTTTTCACTTATAAAAAATGATTTTAATCATGTGAGTTCCTTTTTTGAGAGACCAAATTAAAATAGACTAACCTCTTTTTCTCTATCTCTTTATCCCATCCTCTCGTTAAATATTTTAAAAAAAGTAAAAGAGAATGATAAAAGTATCGTTCGTAACGCTATACTCGTCCGGCTATAAATAAGCGAACGAGAAACAGCTAAACATCTTAGAAACGTAAATGGAAAAGATGCATACTCGCTATGTTTGTATTTTATACTACGATACTAATATGTGAATATTACATGCATTATTATTGGATACAGTTAAGTAAAACATAAGTTTTATTAAAACTATGTTTATTTTAAATGAATGTACTTTTTGACTGCAGTAAATGAAGATAGAGAGAGGTTCGGATTGAGGAATCAGAGAGCCGAGTTTAAATTCCAGTCGAATCCATTGCATTAACTTACGTGCTAATACCCTTGGGAAATATATGAATCCTCCCAACTATGTGTAAATAGCAGAAGAGACCGGGTTCTATAGTCATGGATAACAATCTTCTAGGAGAAGCTCCGCCAGGCTATCTTGCTCAAGAAACAACACTTCTACTGCACCTAAAGTGCACATAGTACCCCCTATGATCCTACGGGTCTCGGAATAAAAAAAATGAGAGGGGGCGATTTTGGGACTCGTTGTTGCCTCCGCCATTTTTTCAGCACTGTTTTATAGCTATGCGCCATTTTAAAATTATTTTCAAACTGACGTTACATTGTCACTCCTCAACTAATAATATACATAATGTATCTGCCTGGCCGGTGAGGTGCGTACTACGCAGAGAACCCTGACGAGCTTAGAGCCCCAAAAGGGCCAGTTTCAGCAGTGTTCTTTTGCTTTTTGTACTTTTTACGTTTTTATACCTAAGTTATATTGTCAATCATCAACTATAATAATGGACAGGGCCGGTGCTTACTACCCCGAAACTCAAAACCGCGTGGGGATCCCATAACTACTGGGAGGAGGGGCAGAAGTGCTAATTTCAGTAAAATTTAGTCATGAAAATATTTTCTCAGAATCTTAAAAAATTAAAAAAACTATTCATTATGAAAGTAAATCACTCTTGAATATGTACTGAAGTTTGCATTTAAATTGGTTAATTCCTTGATTTTTAGTAATTTTTAAAAAGCGCTACCTTTCTCCACAATTTTCCTTCGAGGCTTTGTGCACCCCAGGTATGAAAACTTTGAATTCGTCATATAATAGAGAGGCTGGTGTATTAAAATTTGGGGATGTGGCCCGAGGCCCTATCGCCGGCCCTGACGAGAGGAATTTGTCTGACATGATGCATTGAACAAACTTTCCAAGCCGTACATTTTGCAATTGATTCACCATTATTTGCAAGGGCCATGTGTCCTTGTGAATATGGCAATGAAGATGAGGATAACAGTCTGAATAATGTAAATACTGTAAGTAATTATCTTTACACTACTGAAATCTTGTGCGAAGTGGTTACTCTAAAGCAACATGAACTTTTTTTTCAATTTTATTAGTTTTACGTTGGGGCGGGCTTGAGAAATTTTCTTGATTTCTTCCCAGTTTGAGAAGTCAAAATCAATTGAAATTTCTCATATCATCGTTCGACCTCGATGAGATGACCTTGACTTCGAATCGCTGATAATAAGTCCGATCTTCGCCCAGAAAAATCTGTTGCAGTTGTAACATGGGATACTGAACCAGGCCGTGAGGCGGAACCCTCTTGATCTTTTCTTTTTTGGGGTCTCTGTTCTTTGTCTCTGATTCTTTTCTCTTCAAAATCAAACACTCCATATCTTACAAGGGAGTGCCGAACGGCACGACCCTCATCAGACTCTTCCAGTTGGAATGGGGAATGTCTCAATGCTTGAGGGACTCTTTCCTTCAAAGACACGCTGAACTTTCTTTTATATGATTGAATATTTTCACCATTTTCCGGTCAAAGTTATAGTGACCAGTGAAATAAGGAATTTAAGAAAAAAAGAAAAAAAGAAAGAAAGAAGTTAAACTGACTAATTTGCTCCGATTGTGTCTTAAGAAAAGAAAAGAAAAATCCACGGAATTTCCACCGTTAAAAAAATAAAGAAAATAGGAAAGGAAACGACGACAAAGCACATTGACATTTAATGTAATACCTTTTATGATAGGAGTACTTAAACTGTTAGCAAGGACTATATTTTTTTTTGCGTTTTCTATCTTAAGGAGAGAATTAAAGAGAAATCAAGAATACCGGAAGTGCTTTCTTTTGTCGTTTTCTTCCTTTTTTTTCATATCATCTTCCGTTAAACGCGACAAAATGCTGAAATTCTCTTGAAAAAAGATCGGGCGAAGGAAGCAACGCAACATCAGGACTAAATTCTTCGCTGGTTTTCAACGGTAACAAAGATTAAACGATTGTCCTGATTTTATTACTTTCCTCTGTTGTCTTTCACGACGAAGAATGTCTGACAGTCTAGCGAGAAGACACCAAGGTTAATAAAAATGGCATGACAAATGGTACCGATATTTTACAAATAAATAAATAAATAAATAAAATAAATAAAAAAACCAAAACAGCAAAATAAAGAGAAAAAAATGCCTGCATGTAATAAAAGATATGCAGAACGATAAAATAAACTATCAGCAGAGATGCTTGATCATGAACTCTAAGTAAATTATTTTTTTCTTTTAGCTAAAGCAAATAAAAAACGAGATGTTTCAATCATTTCTTTTAATTTAATATCGGAAGATTTATATAAGGAATTATTATTATATACTTTGCTATTCAGATCAACATGTTTATATTAGTTTTTACACTCAGACTATTTCGGTCGTTGTACATGTTCGTAGACTGAATAAAAGGTTTAATTCAAAATCCCTAAAATGTTACCAAGTTAAGATAACATACCTGAAGACGGTCGGATAGTGCAATAGACGGCCAAAACGTGAATATAACTACCAAGCCGACGATACTGATCGGAATAATAAGGCATTGTTAATCGTTGTTTCTTTTCTTAACGTGAACCATAAGTAATTTCCGTCTTTGGGAACCAATTGTGTCGATGATCGTAACGTCCTAAGTACTAATACGTGACAGTTAAGAATACATTTGAATGCCACTATCATACTTTAATCTTTCAATGAAAGTGGCAGCATACACAGTGGATTAAAGGAATAATGTTGTTCTCGATGACAATGAGAAAGAATAAAACAGGAAAAAAACGTGGAACTCGGTTGGTCTGCTCTACCCGACATACCATATTCACTTAGTCTTGCACCAATCGACTATTACCTTTTTAGATCGCTAGAGAACTCTCTCTATCAGAGAGAGAGAGAGAGAGAGAGAGAGAGAGAGAGAGAGAGAGAGAGAGAGATAAATTCCCAAGAGTGCGTTAAAAGGTTTTTCTCATGAAAACATGCAGAATTTTGCTGCAATGGTATTGAATTGTTGTTTGATAAGTGGCAACGAGTCATTTCAAATGAAGGCGAATATGTAATTGAATAAAATAGAATTGTACTTTATTTTTTAAAAAACAAAATTGATAAAGAAAAACGAAAATTATATATGACTCAACCCAACCGTTCCTCGAAAAGAACGCAACACGAAATGCAAAAAAAAAAAAGTTCTATAGTTACACACAAGCACATAAGAGCTGGACAAACAGAATCTCTTAAGAAAATAAACATTTCTATATTGATACTGTCTATAATCATGAGCTAAGTACAATAAATACGTAGTATTTATTATGCATATAATATGTATTATGCATAAGAAGATGGAGAGAAATGTTTGCCTGAACAGAAATCTATTAACAAATATAACAGTAAGTAGTTTTGGAAGCATATTAAGAAACAGCGTGCAATATTTATAGTCACATCCATTGTTTAATATGAAAACAGTCACACGTT
>CAHIKZ030000457.1:1182500-1212500 GCA_903632075.3 Acanthosepion pharaonis
TTTTTTTAAGCATTATATACGTGATATATAAACACCATACCCGGCTGCCATAGCGCTCAATTCTTACGGAGAGCGATGCATTGAAAGCAGAAGCAGCAGCAGCAGCGGCAGCAGCCGTTGAATATTACCTTTTTCCGTAGTGTTCAATCAGCAAACGAGAACACACATATATATATATATATATATATATATATATATATATATATATATATATATATATATATATATATATATGATAAGCAAATATAAATGGATATAAATCCGACAGAATGAAGAAAATATCTGGAAAAACATTTCATTCATATTAAAACAACATAATCGCATTTTAAGGATTTTTTTGTTTTGTTTTTCCAGATATTTTATTCATATATATATATATATATATATATATATATATATATATATATATATATATTGAAACATATAACAGAGAATGAATGTCTATCATGTTTGATTGTGTGCCGTTCTAAATTTCCCGTATTTGCTTTAATTTCGGGTGAAAATAAAGACAAAAATTGTCCAACATTTGGATATTTTTTATTAAGCTGTTCCTTGATCTAAGTTTTCGAGTCACATGAGCCATCTTCAGAATAGTTATTCGGATATTTAAACAAAGATATTCACCATGAAATATGTTATTCTGTTATGTTGACATAGAAGATTGCTATGCGACGATAACGGTCGCGGAATAGCAGACCCAGGTCGAAAGTTCAAGATGCTATTCTATGACGTCATACAAGGTGAGAGACCGAAATATTAACAACAGAACCATGAAATGTAATTTTGTTCAGTGTGGGTTGCTTTGTTTTAATGTAGATGACCTCCAATATCTTTTTTATTTTCCTGTGTGTATGTGTGAGTATTATTACGTTATCAGCTAATATCTGTCTGATATTATGTACATGGCTATGTTTTTCTAAGAAATGTTGTTTAATAAAACTAAGGTGATATATATATATATATCTATATATATATATATATACATATAATATATATATATATATATATATATATATATATATATATAAGCAAATATATGGATATAGATCCGACAGTATGAAGAAAAATACAGAAAAAAACAAACAAAAATCTTAATATGCAATTATGTTGTATTATTGATTTGCGTTGTAACGTGAAGGACTTCAAGCTTGTATGAAGATATAAGAACCTATTGATCACTACGTATTTCCTATATCAACGGAAGGGATTTCTTGAACTGTTTATATAAAATAGTTCAATCGACTTTTTTAATATTTTAATATTTGGAAATCATCTTCGAATACGTTTTAACAACATCGCACACGTGACGACTACGTGATCATATTTAAACGGAACGCTGATCTTATATAAAAATTTCAGTTATCTGTTTGGATTAGTTGTGCTCTTATGTCCATCGTCTTTTGTGTTAAATTTTTATATGTTCTTATGTTAATTATGTTTAAATGAAAATGTTCATGAAGATGGTCTTAAATAGACTGAAACGTCCGACGTCAACTTTATATTAACATTAATACAGCATAATTGCATATTAAGATTTTTGTTTGTTTTTTCTGTATTTTTCTTCATATATATATATATATATGGATGTTTATACAGATATGGATGTATACACAGATATGGATGTTTTAAGAATCGGCAGAGAAGTGTGTGTTCAAGAAGCACAATTCTGGCTTCAGATCCAATGACGGTTTCCCATAAAATCATTTGAATTCTGTCATATTTTTGACACTATTTCTCGAATGTTCAGGTCGGTAGATGTAGCTGGATAAAAAAGAAAACACTGTTTAATTAAAAAACAGCGTCCAATTCTCTATTCACAGCGGATGTGTTGCTGTCTGTTTTGATACCCAAATAAAACTCAGAGATTCCTGTGGCATTTGCGTATTTTTTGTTATTATGGGTCATTTTATGATGATAAAAGCGTTTTTTTTTTCAATTAATAGCAGCTGACCTGAAATAAAATTTAATTTTGTCATTATGCTTATAAATAACTCCTTTATACATTCATTTGCGAATCAAAGGACAGATGCTCTCTAGGGTATCGAAACAGACAGCTACACACCCGCAGTGAATTCGGAATTGGTCGCTAAAATCAATCCATTCCCAGGTATGGGGCGGGGCAGATGCAATCTATGTTTACACGAAAAATTATTCATCCTAAAAAATATAATTAAAATCTACTCAATAAATAGAATGAGCTTATGTCTACTTGTATGCATGGAAAGATGTTTCTCTTAAAAATATTGTAATCCTGGATAACCTACTTTTCGTCTAATTTTAATTTCAAATTTTAATTTCAAATTTTAATTTTCCGCCCGTTCTTATTTTAGGTTATACACTGATTACCTCCCTTTAACTAGTCAAACGATTTTTACGAACAACGTCCATCTTTGAAATTTTAAAATTCAAGCGTACTTCAATTCCCTTTTTCTCTTTTTATTACTGACCCTTACCTACACCTCATTTCTTGCACTTAAACCCCAGTATTGCTTTAGTATTATTTTTCTAATATTTTAATTTTGAACGATAAACCAGCGCCAATCCCATGAGCATTTGTTTACTTTTTTTAAAATAAACAATAAGCTATATCTTGTGCCAGACAAGTTGGGTAACTAGCAAAACTTAAATCGAGCTCCAAAGCGTATATATATATATACATACATAATATATATATATATATATATATATATATATATATATATATATATATATATATATATATATATTTGTATGGGATAAAGATATATAAATTTTTACGTATCAAGAACAGGGGAAAGATGTATGACAAAGTGTAAAAAGTTTTCGTGTGATTGTGAATTCATCGGATTTTCTAACTATATATATATATATATATATATATATATATATATATATATATATATATGTGTGTGTGTGTGTATATATATATATATATATATATATATATATATATATATATAATATAAGTGGATATCAACACTTAGAGGCGGCAGGCTGTATCATGCTACACGCTATGGTCAGGCTACCATATATATATATATATATATATATATATATATATATGTATGTACATATATATCAAAGGAAAAGCTCAATAATCACCAGTTACTTATCATCGCCTGAAGAAATGCAA
Organism: Acanthosepion pharaonis; assembly: GCA_903632075.3. Classification (NCBI taxonomy): domain Eukaryota; kingdom Metazoa; phylum Mollusca; class Cephalopoda; order Sepiida; family Sepiidae; genus Acanthosepion; species Acanthosepion pharaonis. Next base: position 1,185,613 of record CAHIKZ030000457.1, read on the forward strand.
TCAAAGTATTGAAACACGAGAGCTTTTGTGTTGTGACTTCAGCATGTTTTATTTTTATTCTAGCAGATTCAAAAGTTATGACGTACTTCGTCAAATGATTTTGCAATCCATTTCTTTCGTGTTTAGAAAACGAAGAAAAGATAGTGACTGACAAGATACATTTTTAACTTTTTGCTTGTTGTTCTTGTCGAAGTGTTTTGGACCTGCACCCCATACACTGTTAAATCATCGGCATGGATATTTACTCACGATCTGTGTATGTTCTTAGGCAAATATATATATATATATTTTTATATATCTGGCACATTGCTATAAATTCCTTACAGTACCTAATGCGCCCATACAGTTACCTATATTAGTAACTAGCAGTAGAGCCCGGCGTTGCCCGGGGATGTAACGGTAAGAGACAGATCAAGTATCGACCATCATAAAGACTGAAAAATAAAATTGACAAAGGTTATTGTTTAAGGTTGACGGACACGCATGTCATAATTATTTTTTTTGTTTTTTTGTTTTTTTATGAATTGGTCAAACCCAAACTCAAGCAAAAACATAGTTTTCAATCGTTATGAGTCTACCGATTGAATAGAATTTTATTATAAACAATTGTCTTGTAAATGGAATTTTTAAAGCATTCTGAATGTAAAAATAAAGAAAAAAATGTGCAAGGCAATAAGAAACACTACCTGCCAAAAAAAAAACAGTGAAGTTTTGTTGAAATCGTTAGAAAAATGTAGGAAATCCGATCCCATATATAAATACACACACACAAACAACCTGGGTTTTATAATAAGTATAACTCGATATGAGTTGTCTCCCTTTCATTCTCGTGATGCCTCTTAATTGTGTTTTCAAATTGATTTCGTGCAAAAACAATTGTGTTTTTCCAATTTTTGGCGCTGTCAGAACCACCGCAAGGTAATTTTACGTAGTCCTGTGAAGTTTTGTTGAAATCGGTCGAAAAATGTAGGAAATCCGATCCAATATATAAACGTACAGACACACACACACATACACAATCTGCGTTTTATAATAAGTAAGATGATAAGGTTCGACCTTGCTTACTTGCTTGCTTTCTAATGATTGGATTATTAGAATGTTATTTAATAAATATAACATTAATTTGCATAGTTTGAAAAAGCGTCAGTGTGTGTGGATTAGCTCATTAATCATTATTACAAAGAGGTACTATTTCAGTTACTCAGTGACATTCGGTCTCATTAATCAATAGTAATAGCCAAATCGAACAGCTCGTTAACCATTACCAAATACTAAGCTGCTTCTTAAAAAATCCCGATAAGCTCAGATAAACTTATGAATATAATTCCGTTTTATAGTATCAAAAAGGTAGCATTGTACACCATAATTAGAGGTGCCTGTTCAATCCTCATAGGGCACTCAGACTAAATTGGGCTTAACAGTTTGTGTATCTCGGATGAAACGTTATGATTTGCATTATTTACATTAGGTTATAGATTTTTTCTTATCATAACCTTTCGATCGTTCTACTTTCCGACCGACTTCAGCTTGTTTGTGAATGAATTTTGTGGTCGATTCCTGAATTTGTTGGCATCTTAAATGTGAGTTCAATCGCAAAGCCAAGTATTACAAACTCAGGAGAAAACAGGGTGAGCAACAAAAGCAGAACGGGAACAGTCTAGTCCCGTTGCTTAAATAAAGGGCTCAGTTCTAATTGCTAAATCGCGATAACAACAACAAAAATGAGGATATTAGTCAAAATCTAGATAACGAAAATAATGTGTTAGGAAAAAAAAACGCATTTTAAAACCTCGGGCAGATTAAAGTACACTTCCCGTGTTTGCTGTAAAAAAAAAATCTCTGTAAAGTGTCAAATGCGTCAAAAAGCGTCAACAATGACGCAGCTAAATCTTTACCCCTGTCGGTAATTGGAGTGCGCTTCAAAGTTGGCCTTGTGCCTTCCTCAGCTTTTCAAATATCAAGGATTCTTACATTATACAGTTCTGCTATCTACATTTACAGAAGTCAAATTTGATAAGCCAATCCGGTAAATATCAGCCTGTTTAGCGGTAAAACCTCGCCAAGAAAAGTCAAACTGACACACCTTCTTTCACTTTCGGGAGTAGAAAGCGCCAGGAACCATTACAATAAGATAAGCGTGCGTTAGAGGTCATCTCTGCTGACCTCAGCTCCAGTGAGCAAATCAGATTAACAGCTTTGAAATATCCACGCTAAGACAGACTTACAGACTTGATTTTTAATTTCCAGGATCTGTAAAACTTGCTCAAGTGGCAAGGACAGGCAAGACGGGGAAATCAAGACTCCGGATCAGACCTTTTTTTGAAGGCATATCGCTTAAGTGTATTTTTGAGACAATTATTTACAATTTAGATACACTCAATTCCTCTAATTTTATCCACGTTATTGTTATCAGAATGGCTCTTCTATTCTAAAGAAATAGCTGAGATTTATATAACGTATATATGCACACACACACACACGCACGTACTCACACACACACATATATATATATATATATATATATATATATATATATGTATATATATATATATATATATATATATATATATATATATATATATATATATAGTAGCCTGACCATAAAGTGTGTAGCATGATACAGCCTGCCGCCTCTAAGTGTTGACTTCCATATTCACTTATATATATGTATACACACACACACACATATATATATATATATATATATATATATAAAGTAAAGTCAATCATTAAAAATACATTTCGATTATAATTCATGAAAATTCTTTTTTTTTAAAATCTTATACTGAATTTTTTATTTTTCTTTCTTGGTCTCTCTCTCTCTCTCTATTTCTCTCTCTCTCTCTCTATATATATATATATATATATATTGATACCAATATATACATATATATATATATATATATATCTTGATAAATATATATATATATATATATATATATACATATATATATATATATATATATATATATATATATATATATATATATATATATACATATTGCATGAATATATTTAGTTAAATATTCATCTCTTCAGTCCGAAGATATATATACAGATAGATATAGATATAGAAAGATCGATAGATATACACACGATTTACATAAATCATAATATTTTTTTTTTTTATTTATACTGTCATTTCACAGATATATTTATAGTTATATCTTAAATTTTACATGAACACACACACACACATATATATATATATATATATATATATATATATTTATGTGTGTGTGTGTGTGTGTGTGTGTGTGTTTGACAGCGACTTTCCGGTTTGCCAGTATAATAGCATCATCAATATGTATCTACTACGAGCTTCTCTGTATGCCGAGTTCCTTCAGTATATGTTTGATGTTAGTCCTCCACAAGTCCTTTCCTTTGTAGCTATTAATAAAGTTTTGTATCTCCAACCTATTTCACTGGATCGTTAGGCAAGGAATATGTGGTGCTTTCCTCTTGCTTTCATTTCGACTTGTATGTGTCACATTTTCCAAGCCCTCTATTCTCATTATGTTCCCTAGCAATTTCAACTAGGTATATATTTCCGATGCTACGAATAAGTGTCATTTTTGTTTCCATTTTTCTCGTTGTTGCTCACGTGTTCAGAGCATGGTATTTTTCAGTATCCTTCTGTAGAGCAACATTTCTGTTGCTTGTTGTCGCTTCTTCATCTGCGATGAGATGGTGCTACCCACTTATGTTCTCTTTAAGCCAGAAAAGCTCTACTGCATTATTGGAATATGCCGGGAGCTTAGCGATCCGAGTTCAGATTTCCGTCTCGCCTTTTGCGTTCATTTTTGCCGTTTAGTAAAGTATGAACGAAGTTCTTTTACCACCCAAGATAGAGGTTAAATATTAACGTATCCTAGCTTCTACAGCCTTGGGTGGCGGCCAATATCGAAGAAGCATTACTTTGAATTCGAAACCATATAGAACGTAATAGTAAACTATTCCATTGTCTTTCCCAAGAAGACATGGTAATTCTCAGATAATAAAGAAGTGATACATGTGTAAAATTTAAGATATAACTAAATTATATTTGTAAAAAGATAATATGAATAAGATACAAGAAAAACTTATCTTAGCCAACGCGTTTTGTCCTCTGATATACTTTATCGATGCAAATTTGAGGATTTTATTTTGCAAAAAGTATTTATAAAGAAAAGGAAACTCTCATCAATATTCACCAGGCTAACTGTAATGCCTACGTAAACTATGGAAGATGCTAAGTGACGTAATTTAATGTCTAATAAGAAAAAGTTAATACGTGATCTTGTGGAATGTTTTTATTTATAATGTAATTAATATGTATATTATTTATTTTGGGATTATGTATAAGATATTTTAAACAAAAGTTTATTATTTAACCATTTTCTATTAATTTTTTAACATTCCCAGTCATATATGTTGGTTTTGGAAAGGAGAAATTCTTTCAGGAGACATGTGAAAAAATTCGAATCGCGGATTTATATTTTGATAAGATTCGATAGTGGCACTCTCGAGAATTTCCGTCAAAAGGAAGTTACTTTCTCTTTAAATAAACGTTGCATTCTTTAAATCGAAATTGTTGAAATAGTATATATTAAAAATATATATATATATATATATATATATATATATGTGTGTGTGTGTGTGTGTGTGTGTGTATATATATATGTGTGTGTAATATATTATATATATATATATATATATATATATATATATATATATATATATATTATTTATTATTATTATAATTTATATATATATATATGTGAGGTACTTATTAGTTAGCGCTCAATATCAGAGATAGACCTAACATATTTGGTTAGATTGATGTGAGATTGTGACACCTGGATTTCACGCTTTTGCGATCGTCTGACGAGCACAAGAGCGTGAAACCCAGGGTCACAAATTTCTGCAATTTTTCCCAATATAGTGTGAAGAGCAGTTGTAATAGTTTATTCTATATTTACCTGCTTCTAAATTATTATTATTATGGGCATTTTTGGTTCTGATTAATAGTTTCGGGTGTTGATGTAATTATTTTTATATTGTTAAGATTGAATAAATTGTCTTGGATAGGAGACGTTAAGTAGTTAGTGGGTAGTATTATATTTCTGTTTTTATCTAGTTTATTTTTATTATTGTTCTTAATAATGTTATCTTTTGTGGCGTTGTATATATTGTATGCCTTTCTCTGAAGACTGGATGAAATAATGAAAATATTGTAGGTTTTTGAATGTGTTTTCTGCGTATATTTCATCTTCAGGTAAGTATTTGGGGTTGTATATTCTTAGTGCTCTTAAACAGAATCCAATAATTATTCTAGATTTTATCCTGTTACGGCAGGGTAGACAGAAATTGATAATATCATTCTTGTTAGTAGATTTTCTGTAAACCTCCGTCTGAAGTTCATTATTAGTTATATATAGCATGATATCTAGGAAAAGTAAAGTGCTGTTAGACTCAGATCCAAAGATAAATTCTGTTGAGGGTTCGGCATTATTAAGCTTATTAACAACAGGAACATTTACTCCCTTTTGTTTATTAAGCATTGAATTGCGTCACTTAGCCTCTAGCATAAATCACCTTGACGTTACAGCCAGCCTTATGAATATTCATGAGCGTTTCCTAAATTTAAAATTTTGAAAAACTAACAACACTTTTAATTCCATTTATAAATACTTGCTGCAAAAATAAAAAACTCTTACATTTCCCTTGATAAATCATATCCATATATATATATATATATATATATATATATATATATATATATATGTATATATATATATGTTATGGTCCGGTTCCTTGTACCACGGTGATAGTCCAAGGTAGAACCAATAAAGAAGAACACGGATATGGAATAACACAGATATATTACAAACAGGAATATATACAGAGAAGTAGAAAGTGTTAGTACGAACAATCAGGTTTAGTAGTAATTGTCTGAACGCGACTCTGTTTCGGACTGCCTCTGACTCGACTGACTGACTGACTCGCTCGCTCTGACAGACTGGCAGACTTCTGACGTACCTCACTCCAGACTTCAGACTGAACAGTATTTAGTCACCCCCCACGAGGGACTCATGTGGTACAAGGCCGGTTTAACGTGGGATCTCCGAGCCCGTGGGCTCGGCAAAAAATATGCCCTTTGAACCCGTATACTCGAAAAGAGACTCCGCCCTTCGGCGTAGCCTCGCTCGGGTTCCTCCCTGCTTGAAAGCAGAGAGTTCAACCGATCAGCCGGTCTCCCGACTTCAGGCTGAACTCCCTGCTTCCTATTGAGGCGCAGTATTTATTACGTATGGCATAGTCCATTATGTTATTATGGGTAAGGTCCCATAACAATATATATATATATATATATATATATATATATATATATATATATATATATATATAAAATACAATATAAAATATAGTATATTGTAAAAGGAGTCTGTAAATAGACGCATTTAGGAAAGTGTAATAAAAAAAAAAAGCGCTCAATACAAAATACCAAAAATTTGTGTTATAGAGTAAAATGTAATCAAGAACACCAAAATGCAATCTACCACGCTACCCGGGTTTCGACCGTTAAGTATCCTCAGGCAGGTAGGTAGAAGGATTTTAGTTGATTGCACCACCGTTATATACGAACACCGGAAGTCAGGAAAGAAAAGGCAAAAACAAAAATATATATTTTCACCCAGGTTCGTACATACACAACAAATATTTGCTAACGTGTCTGCACTTAGATAAAACCTCTACTCTTTCATTTAGCAGTTCGTCCTTGTTTGGCCATGTGGCGATAGTCATTTTTTCCTCTTGCATTAGCTTACAGTAGATGCCTCAGACTCTGCCCGGCTTTACTTCTTTGATGATTTTTCACTTTATGTGTCGTACTCTACCATTAACTTCCATTAATCTCCAAACACAATTAGCCAATTTTGTATCATTTCTATGGCTCTCGAGCCTAAAAGTGGTAGTATTGTTGCAATATCTCCTCTTAAATGGGCCCTCTGTGCAACCAATGTATGTTTTATTAAAACTTTTGCCGTGACTAACCTCCGCTGAGTAAACCACACCTTCTATCTGGTAATTGCCTTTCAAAGGACAATTATTACTGTATCTGTAGTTGCATAGTTTCCTTTTTACCTCCCCAACTCTTTTTGCTTGTAATAGGCTGGGGTTGTGTCTTTTTATAATGTTTAATAACTTGTGCAAATGTAGCTGAGCTTTACTTTGCTTCTGTTAAACAACTTAGCTCAGACAGAATTTTTTGGGAAATGCTTATCCGAAAGCTTCAAAAATATTTTTCCGATTTTCGTTTTCAATTGCAGGTTGAATGAATGTGGGCAGGGATTTAAACCAAATCACTTCCATTATCCTAGTTGTGCTCTTAGGACTGGTGGTAAAAAGGGCAAAACCAGTATTATGGCTTTCCTTTCTCAATGCTTTCTCATACACCTTTTTTATGGTTGAGGATCGCCTCAGTGGATGAATTACAGGAGATTCTACTTTCCACCTCTTTAGGTATTTGCTTGATAACATTTGCTGTGTTTGGATTTGGTTTTTGCATAATTAAGGTCGGTATTCGGTTTTAAGTACGGCGAAATAGTGCCAGCATCGAGGTTAAGTTCTACATCCAAAAATTTGACTGTTTTCTTATTTATTTCGACGGTGATTTTAAAGCCCAAACTTTTTAATACTTCGAAAGGCTTCTTTCTAATAACACCGCTAGCTCTTGTATTGGCAGGTACACACATTAGGCCGTCGTCTCTTTATAATCCATGGTTATCCATATGGACTAACTTATTCATTTTACTTAGTATATCTATATACTAAGTAAAATGAAAAAGTCTAACGGTCTAACTTCGATTTACATCGTTTGAACTATCATCCACACATTTGTTGCCATATTTATCACGTTTCGGCCTTTGTTCGCTACGGCCTTCTTCAAGTGGTTGGAATGTCAAGCTGAACCCATTATTTCGCTCGCTGGGGTAGACTGTTCTAGTTCCACGTGCCATGTCTAATGGATGTCAGTTATCAGTTATTTCCTGTTAATTCCCCTCCGCAAGTTCTCCACCGCCTTAACCAAGTATTGAACTCACACTCTTTTGGACCTGTCACTGGATCTAACTAACGCCTTTATCCACTGTGTCATGTGTCCCTGTCAGAAATATAGACAGCTAATATAGATACCTATTAATTCGGATACCTCTGCTCCGTCAAAAGACCCTTGAGGAACGTCGAATCCGTTATTCCAGGATTTTTTTTTTATCCGGGGATCACCACTGCAAAATAATACTGACTTCCGACAGTGGAAGATAATTTCTAAATGTTCAAGTTTTACTTTCACAAATTGTTTGGCTTACTCCAGGGTATCGGCTAATCTTTTTTTTTCGGTAATTGACGGATAGAAGTCGCATATATCACACACACACACACACACACACACACACACACATATATATATATATATATATATATATATATATATATATATATATGGGCACTAAAGTTAACACGGTTCGGTGACCGTCTGTTTCAGTTTGCTGAATTGTTTATTTTGATTGTATCCCCTTTTACTATTTTCTGGGAAGTATATAATTATTTATGAAATTTTATGTTTCTTGTTAACTTCCTCAAATCTCTTTTGAAGTTTACTTGTTCCTTGTGTTGCGGAGGACATTTCTTTCTATTTTAAAGCCGCATTTTTCTTTTGTTTGTTATTTGTGTTAAGTTCTTTTTTGAAGAAGCCATGCGTTTTCCATCTCTTTCTTTTTATGAGGCTTTCTATTTGTTCTATTAATTTTGGTTTATGGTGGTAGTATGGGCATTTTTTTAGTGAGTAGTCGAGGCTAATTTTTTTCAATGTTCAAGAGAGATTATAAATATAGACAGCGACAGTTCTCTACTGTTTATCAGCTACAGTTGCAACGAGAATATAGCATAAATAATAAAAAAAAAGCACAACAGAAAAATAAATTCTCCACATAAAACAAACCCACCTGTAACTGCAGAGCAATGAACGAGTTCCCCTTAAATGGCAGCTACTTGCAAAATAATATAATATACCAGTCCACTCTAAAATTAGCAGATAACAAAGAAAAATATACAGAGTAGTAAATGAAGTACCGTGGAAACAGAAATTATTTACACAAACTACCTTGACAAGTAGTAAATACTCTGGGTGAGTTGTTTATTTTAGATCCATCTCCTTTTTTTTTTGAAAAGTATCTAATTGTTTATGAAATTTTATGTTTCTTACGAAATTAATCAATTTTTTCCGAAGTTGTCAAGCAGTTTTATTTAAAAGGTTTTTCATAGATCCATGTGTATTTAATTATTTTTAATTCGATTATTAGCATTTAAATGCATTTTAGACGTAATGTTTTTAAGAGAAAACTGAGTACATGATTATTTAAAAAAAAAGATATTTAATAGTTTAAAGACATTTTAAATGTTGAATGTTGTTCTACTGAGATGCCCATGGGAGCCCACACACACACACATACATACATATATATATATATATATATATATATATATATATACAGAGAGAGGGTTAGAGAGAGAGAGAGAGAGAGAGAGAGAGAGGAAGAGGAAGAGGTGTGTGACAATGTGAGAGAGTGAGGATGGCCATTTCTACAAGGACGACTTTTTCAAAATAACTAGATCTTCGAAATGTTTACACATCGGGTAGATGCTTTATTCTTGACACATACCGCCTTCCACGTTTACCGACAACTAATTCATATCCCCGATGTGGGGTTTGCACAAATTTAAACTGTAAACCTTCCCTGTGATTTTGATTATAATGCTTAAAAAATCGCACGACACAAAAATCCCAAACTCGAAAAATGCTATCATCTCGTTAGATCGCGCGTTATCCACTTCTGTAATGTTTTACAAGTAATTGTTTCTGCAGCTTCAAGAAGCCAATGTTTCTTGCAGACGATATTTGTCTGTTTTTCTTTTTTCTATTTTACAAACTTTCCTTGTTTCTTTGTTGTTGTTATTTTCGTTTTTTTAAGTGAGAAAGGAAAAATAATAAAAAACCCGGTTTAGAAAGTCTTTAAATTCAGTTGTTTTTAATTTTCTTTCCCTCTAAGCACGGGGACTTTTGCAACAAGCGATTACATTGATTTATGTTTAAAGTAATTGTTTTCGGACATGTTAAAAAAGAAAAGTAACTCCGAAAAACATGCTTAGAGGTTAAAATAAACAAAATTTTCTTCTTTTTTTTTACAGTAAAGTTTACCCTTTACAAGGTCTGGGGGCCATCGAGGTAGAAAGTTACGTTAGGAGGGTCTTTGTGTGTGTAAGAGTGAAAGATAACTGTTGACCCTAACCTTGAACAGGTTAAGATTGTAGTGATCGGGGAAACATCCTTTTGGGAGTTGATTCCACAGATCAGTGTTTTCGGGAAGTTCTTAGAGTAGAACTTACTTCTCAGCAATGGAATACGGAGGGAATGTGTGTGGTTTGCTACTATGTAAGTGGCATGGCCTGCCCTTGCCATGAATTGGCGGGACCAGAAAATACAGTTCGTCCGAGCACTTCCCATGGAAGTAACGACAAAGCAGCGAGAGGCTTGCCACATCACATATGTCGGGCAGAGTTTGGGGGATGGAAAATAATTCGTTGTCCACAAGCTTTTGCACTCTAAAAGGCTGGAGAGTGATATATATATATACATATATATATATATATATATATGTTAATATGTCAACGTCGGACGTTTCGGTCTAATAAACCATCTTCAGGACATATTCATAAAATATAATTAACATTATCAATTCAACATGACAAAGACGATGTACATAAGAATAAGACTTATCCGACGTTGACATATTAACATTAAAACAGTATAATTGTATATAAGGATTTTTGTTTGTTTTTTCCGTATATATTTTCTTTTATTATATATATATATATATATATATATATATATATATATATAATTAAATTAACTGATTTAAAAATATGGTTCCTTCGCAACATAGGAATTACCATGTTTCAAAAATAGAAACTAACAACTTCAAATACAGTTATTTAATTAAATTTTCTTTTTCCTATAATATATATATATATATATATAAATATATATATATATATATATATATATATATATATATATATATATATATATATATATATAATAAAATAGAAAGAAAAAGAAAGAACAATAAGATATATAATCCGGGGTTCTTATTGATATTTTTTATTTTTACGAAACAGTGCTCAATGTAAATTTACAGAGCATAAATATTATAAATTAACTGATTTAAAAATATGGTTCTTTCGCTACACAGGAATTACCATATTTCAAAAACCGAAGCTAAAAACTTCAGAATTAATTATAGGATTAAATTAAAACCCTTGGTTCTGTTTCATTTTCTAGCGAATTGCTTGAAGATGAAACTGAACTAAGGCTTTTAATTTAATTATATAATTAAATTTGAAGCTTTTAGCCTTCCATAAAAAGAAGCAAACAGCGTGGACCCCCTTTTTTCTAATTATTATATATATATATATATATATATATATATAGCAGCCTGTCGCCTCTGAGTGTTGACTTCAATGTTCACTTTTATATTTATATTTACATACGCTCTATCTCTGATATTGAGCACTTTATCCCATAAATATACCTTAAAACTATATATATATATATATATATATATATATATATATATATATATATATATATATATATATATATATATATATATATATATATATATATATATATATATATATATATATATATATATATATATATATATATATATATATATATATATATATATATATATATATATATATATATATATATATATATATATATACAAACATATGTCTAAGGGTAGATATAGATGGCAGATATAATAAAAAAAAAAAATCCTGGTTAATATTGCAGGTTGACGTCATTTCACGTATCATTAATTTGATTTTTTTTCAACCTCCTGCAACAATATCTGGAACTGTGTTCCCTCTTTACAGAGTGAAATCTTTTAAAACCAACCCCATTCCCCTTTCATCAGTCTAAGCTCACCTCACGTTATACTTATGCACTATAAGTGAAGCTCCTCCCATGTTTTTCTCTGCTCACAAGAACGAAGAGAGCTACTGGCACGGGCAGGCGACTTGAAACAACGAAAGATGATCTGAAGTGTGAAGATCCGAGGTATCGCTTTACCGGAGCGAAAGACAATAGAAACAATGGCAGGGACTAGCCCTGTTTATGCTCCTACCAAGCATTTTCACAGATCTTATCTATGGTCTTTACGTAAATATTCATTATGTTCTCTTCCTATAAGCAGCCATCACTTCGCGAGCTTCCCACCCTCTCTTTATCTCAGTGACGCTTTCTCTTTCATAAGTTGCTTTGTAGTTAAGTACAGAGACGAATTCCTTGTGTTGTCTTGCGTCACTTCACAATATTTACGCCATCTAAAATAAAAACCCTAATTATTTGTTCGAGATCAATAACAAAGTTAGAAATTTCGTCCTTTTGTTGTTTTTTTCCCGTCTCTGTTAGCAACGAAATATAAAGTTACATTCTATAGTAGAATCCCTCATATCCGGAATCCCTCATATCCGGAGTGTCTAATAACCGGAATCCCGCATATCCGGAGTGCCTCATATCCGGAATCCCGCATATTCCGGACAAGATTTTGATATGTATATTTGAACTATTTGGGTGATATGTAACTGATTTGAAATGTCTGTTTTTCAGAAAATTTACTTTGGATAATTGCTTATGTTTATTTCACCCTAATGGCTTGTATTGGTGCAAAAGATGATGGGAATAAGAGGAAAAGAACAACTTTGGAGTTATCACAAAAAGTGGAAATTTTAAACAGACTAGACGCCTGTGAAAGTTCATTGTAACTAATGGTTGAGTTCAACATAGGAAAGTCAACATTATATGATATAAAATCTCCCAAAAAAACTATTCTCCCGCGTTTACACTGTCATAATGACAAGGAAATAATGTGATGAAATCTGAACTGGAATTGAAAAAGCTATCGAAAAGGTTGTCGGTTTTATGGAAAGAAAGCCAGCATTCAGCTATGACGATTGCAATAACGCACGCAGAGTTAAAAAGTGTCTTTCGTTTAAAAAATTTCAAGAACAAAAGACAAACGAAATGCAAAAAAAGTTAAGAATGACATTAGAAGAGAAAAAATCATCATTAAAAATTCCTCGTTATATTATTTATTTTGCATACATGGCATACTTAATTTAATGAATTTTCATTAACATTAAATAATTTATTTCTTTTTCCTTAAAATCAATTCCGTTATATTTCACTCACCATTAGATTATTTTGTTTACTATAAAACATTGAAAATAAATGTTAAACCTGATTTCAGTTCTTTCATTTTAATCTAAATATAACCTCTCATATCCGGGCTTTGTAACCAATTCCTCATATCCGGAAGGCCTTCTTAGTCCGGTTGTCAGGGATTCTACTGCATTTTGTTTTAAACAAATAGCCACACTAAGCCGTGTCGTGTTTGTTGAAAGCTCTTAAAAATACGAAATACAACTATTCACGCTTTTTCTTAAACCCCCCAAAATATTAACTTAAAAACTTGAGTCAGCTTTGTCTCTTCGGAGGATGTCCTGTAGTACGCTCAACAGATTCAGAAATACTTAAACTGTTAACAAGGGTTTTCTAAGACCAGTGATCTTTTTTACTCGGTATCAACCATGCAAAGCAGCAAAATCACTATGACACAAGGAGCAGACTAAAGATGCCTGGGAAGGATGAAGCCGGAATCGAGTTCCACAAGCGAGAAGTGCGAGAAAATAAATTATTAGCAGAGAATTTATCGCTACATCTAGCCAGCCCAACTGTAAATTGATGAGATTTCAATGACAGTCTAGTACTGCGCTTAAATTAAAAAAAAATCTAGGGACCATAGTGAAGATCTCATCTGAACAAATTACCATGAAAGTATTTATAGAAAAGACAGAGGGAGACAACATTACGATGGTGGGAAAGTGACTGAAAAATGACTTCGGGTGTATGAAGCATGTAGGTTTTACAGAGGACCATCTTTCTTTGAATTTCATTGACTGACGCTACAGAATAAAACAGAAAACACTGTAGTTTAGCAAATCAAGTTTAGATATCACCTGACGACTTTCAACAATAACAAAAAAATCAAATGAATGACACAGGTAACTCTAAAGAATATTATGACATATTCAAGATTTTGACATCCCAGACTACTACAAAGAAATGTTTAGACAGTAAACCCTAAAAGAATGAGCGATAACAGTTAGCGGACCTGAGAAAACTTTTATTTTAATAGAAAGATTTTATAAATCTCAACCGACAATACCACTTGATGTTCGCCTAATGAATGCTTAAAATTCCCATTAGAGACTAGGAGAACAGATACTAAATTTGATACTTACCAATCCCAAGGCCGATTTAAAGAAGGGAACCTAAGCGCGTGCACATGTGCTATGGCTCAAAATGACCCAGCCCCCGCAACCATATTCGATATTCAATCGACTCTTCCTCGTTGGTGCAATGAGGGTGGAGGGCGCTGCCGCAGGGTTGGAATTCCCGCGACATGGGAACCTTCATTTGTTTGTGGTGTACTGTCCGAATACAGAAATACAATTGAGAGATAAAGTGTAGCTTGTCTGCCCGAAGTCAGATACTACACTTTGATCCTCGTCTGGGAATTAAGGAAAACCAAACTCGAGCAGCACTGGCTGTTCAAACAATGAATGCAGAATGTTTCTGTATGAGAAAGCGGCTAATATTGACTTTACCAATTCTTGAATATTAATTTAAATAATCATTTCTTTCAGACGGTCAAAACATTTCTATTCATATTTCATACCATTTTCAACATCCACCCTTCTGAAAATTATATATATATATATATATATATATATATATATATATATATATATATATATATAAATGGAATTAGAGATAGATGAAAATCACTCCCCCAATAAGCATGGCCATTTCACCCTTCCAACGGGCTTATCAACTCAAGACGTTATCTGAAAATGAAAATAAAAAAGTGAATCAAAATGCTTATGTAAAAAAATAACACTCCTTGAGTTGATAAGCCTGTTGGCAGGGCGAAATGGCCATTCTTGTTGGGGACTGATTTTCATCTATCTGTAATTCATATATGCTCTGTAATAAATACATTGAGCTCTTTTCTGTGAATCAGTTTTAATATTTTACATTTCTAGGATTCACTTATATTACTTACCTCGGATTTTTAGTATCTATCTATCTATCTATCTATATATATATATATATATATATACCATTGTGCAAATTAATTGAAACAAAACGAATAATTCCATTATTATTTACTTTTATTTTCATATTTTTCCAATGAAACATGACCCACTGCACATGTTAGTATTTCGTATGTCCATTCCATGAAGTCGTTCCTTGCAGATTGACCACAGATTTTCGATTGGATTTAAATCAGGAGAGTTTCCGGGCCAGTCTATAGTACTTTGATTTGCGTATTGATAAGGCTTGCCAGTGTGTTCGTGTAGCGTTACAATTTTCGTACGCTTCCTTGGAGTAACGTCCATCGCAGACAATGGCCGTAGAACAACTAAAAATAAAATGATGCAATCACGGATGACGCAATATTTTTCAAGGCTAAGCAAATTTCATAATACACCCCGAAAATAAATTCATATTACTGCACACCACTGCAAATGACCTAACCTGAGAAAAGAATAGAAATCGATTACACCCTGTCACTCCAGAGTGTCTAAAACTGACCGTATGGTGAAAGAAAGGAAACTAAAGCCGTTGTTTCAATTAATTTGCACAAGGGGGTACGATTTATTTTTACCTCCTGTGATAAATGTTCTATTTGACACGAAAATATTTTATTGATTGATTGGGTTGTTTGGCACATCAACTCCTCCCTCATGGGTCATTTAAAGTCGAAATTTAATTTTCTTAAGAGTTTGTATTAATAAAAATATGATATGGTAGATTAATACTCAGCTTTTGTGCATGTACATTTTTGCGTTTTATGTTATAGTTTTGTTGAAGTTATATTTTGGAATACACTTTGATTTCTTTAAGAAATTGTCGGATATTATATGGATTAATGTCATGAAAGAGTTCCTTCATGTTGGTTGGCTGTTTAGTTGTTTGTCTGTTCAGTTGGTTGAGTTCGTTTAACGTCATAACTCCTAGAGGTTGATATAATGCTGAAACCTAAATATTTTGAATACAATTTTATGGCTGCAACTAACGCAGTTATATGTCTTCCACTACAGACAAAATGTATTGTTGGTCATTTACTATGAAATGTGTAGTTGGTAATTTTTTTATATGGTTATTGCTAGTATTTTTACCACAAAAAAATGTATTTTTATATTTTTATAGCTGGAACCAAGACAGATGCTACCACCCCGGGTCTGGGTAAACCTAGGAACAACAGCAATTAAGAGGTGGATGCATGCTCCTAAAAACTTCCCATCTCCCGATCCAAGGCCTTGCTGGCGGATGTAGCTTATCGTCATACCCAGGACTACACGGAGGGATTTGGTATAGTGTCCTCATCTTGGTTATAATAATGCTAACGTTTCGACCCTCGTATCCTTCGCATTCTTCAGTTCCCTAACATATCACTTCTGATATCGTTTAATTCTTTCTAATACAGGTACGACAGAAATACCTCCCATATTTTAAAGGTTGACAAAAATACTGATGTAAGTGTTATTTTAAAAATAAATATTTCACTGTTGTTTAGACAAAGGACTACAGTTTTTATTCAATTTCTTTAAAAAAAATAATAACATCCCCTAAGAAATTGCTTCTATTCGCCATACACTTTTGTAGGTGATTTATAAAGTTTGCTTTCACCTTGGAACTTTGAGGTCTTGCAAGTGACTTTCTTTTAAGCTCTGAACTTAAAATGTTCAACCCATAGCCGTATAGATTTTCTATTCGAAACGGCATCAATCCGGTGAAATTTGAAATGAGCACGAAAAGCTCTCTGTGTTGCAATTAAAGATTCACCAATTTTGCACTGTCCATACAATGATCGTAACTGATATTATCTTTACGTAAAATGGTAAGACATTAGCTAGAAGAAAACACCAGTGCCACTTATCTAAGTTGACTAGGGCCACAAAGATGACAGTTTAAGATGTGGGAAGTATTTCTGCCGCACCTTGTATATTCTTCGTTGTTATAGTTATTTTCTGAACGTTGCTTAGATGTGGCACGAGGCCGAAAGTATGATGCAGCATTGAGGATTGAATTTACTACTCGTTCGTAATTGCTCTAGTGGGACAAGCTTACTAACAATTAGAGCACGTCGAGGGGCCCTATACATCTTTGATCATCCATAGGACATGGATGTTTTGTACTACGCCAGCCGATTACTGGGTCATTCAGTTCAGTTAAACAACACATTTTGTCTATTATATGTCTAATATCGGTTAAACGAAAATAGTTACTTGGTCATCGCGATGACTGCATTTTCATGGACATAATGAAAAAATGGTGGTTTGGAAATTTAACACTCACATGAGCGACAGCATAAAAGCAGAAGAAAACGAACACTTATTTAACTTATTTATGTAAATGGATGTAAGAACAAGGTCAAAGTGTGATGATAAAGAATTCAAAATGATTTTGTGTTACAAAAGACAAGAAATTTAGTGGGGCCATGATCACTTAGCCGGGATTGATTTCAGATTCTCATGTTTTACAAAATGCTTTTTTTAAATTCTCTAAGACAGATCACCGTTTTGGCATAGAGTTTTAATTCTTGGCGTCAGATGTTATTTGTTGTACAGATCCCAAGCTGAAAGCTAGAGACGTAGTCGTTCATGCATAGCGTGACTTGGTCAAGTAGCTTGTCGGTCAACAACTGCATGTCTTCAGATTGAATGGCTCACTTTGATCACGGATAGGTGGCTGTTATTTCCATCGGAGGAAATCTCCGCCCCAGACACTGTCTTCAGTTTAGGAAGCCCTACCTCCAGTAATGAAATTGATGACACACATATAATACAGTAGTCCTGGCTATGACGATAAACTACATTTGGCAGCAAGGTCCCCGATCGAGTGATTGGAGGTTTTGAGGAGTGTGGAACCACCACTTAATTGCTGTTGTTCCCAGGTCCACACAGACCCGGGGTGGTAGCACCTGTTAGGGTCTCAGCTCTAGGCAAATAGTGAATCCCCAAACAAAACCAAAACGCTAGAAAAGTATAAAAATAATTTTTATATTAAAAATACCAGCAAAACATTTTATTTGTAGTTGAAGGTATACAATTGTGTTCAAAATATTTAGATTTCGGCATTAAATATTAATAAAGAAAATCAAACAACTAACATGAAAGAATTCTTTCTTGACATTAATCCATATAATATCCTACAATTTCTTAAGAAATCCGACTGTATTGCAAAATATAACTGCAACAAAACTACAACATAAAATAGATATCATCACCTCTATTAATTATGTCTCCACAAACATGTATATGCAAAAATCCAGTGTATTATCTACCATGTATTAAATTATGAAAGCAGAACAATATATATTATTTTTATTACGTCAAAGCTCCCAAGAAAATTAAATTTCGGCATTAAATGACCCATAAGGAGTCGATGTGCTGTTAAGCAAACAAATCAAATCAAATCATATAATAAAAAAGTTTTTCCGGACGAAGTATTTCCTGTTACATTTTGTTACAGTTTTCACAATATTTTAAATTCGATCGATCAATTTCTAGCTGTCTGTGCCTTAAATTTCAGACATTCTTCATTGTAAAATAATAAAGTGCTTTTTATTAGTAGTCTAATACTATATTTTATTGTTAGTATAACAGGATGAAATAATGTGGTCCTGTATATGACAATAAACTACGTCCAACAGCAAGGGTTCTGATCAGGAGCTTTTGAGGAGCGTGGAACCACCTCATAATTCCTAGTGTTACCAGATCCACTCTGACCCGGGGTGGTAGCACCTGTTAGGCTCCCAGTTACGGGTAAATAGTTAACCCTCAAACTGCGATCAAAACACTATGTAAGTTTAAAAATAGGCTTTAATACCAGAAATATTTTGTAAAACATTATTACCAGCAATAAATTTTTGAAGAAAATTTTTTACCAGTAACACATTATTACAATACATTTTTGAAAAAAAAATATTACCATTAATATATTAATATTAATGTTTCAAGACTATACAATACCTGAATCATTAAATATTTGAGCTTAGTTGTTTTAATAAAAGTCATTTTTTTTTTAAAAGTAAGAAGATACAAATGAAAAAATCAAAATTGACAAAATTTTCCCTTTCACCGAAGCAATCGTTAAACGCATAAGCGCATTATCGCTTGCACTTTGTATTC
Organism: Acanthosepion pharaonis; assembly: GCA_903632075.3. Taxonomy (NCBI): domain Eukaryota; kingdom Metazoa; phylum Mollusca; class Cephalopoda; order Sepiida; family Sepiidae; genus Acanthosepion; species Acanthosepion pharaonis. The sequence continues at coordinate 1,204,984 of CAHIKZ030000457.1, forward strand.
TTTCTTACTTACTTCTTTACTGGTTCACAAAAAATGTTTCTCTGAGGCAAGCGTGTGAACAGGTGTTTTTTTACTAGTTTTCATGCGGTGAATTCAATTTTATAAACAGTTTTGATCTATCACCTTTTGTTTTTTTGTTCTCATATAACACATTTTTATTATACTGCATATGAATTCAAAATATGTGTTTATTTTATCTATTACAAAAGCATATGAAAAAAAAACCAGCATAGATACAGAGCATTGGATGACACTAAATTACTTGGATAATACCATACAGACACAGCATAATATAGTAAACAGTCAGAAGTGAGATTTTTGAATGATCTCGTTTATTTTGTATCCAGTATGTCGTGTAGGATCATCCAGTACAAGTCCTTCATTATGATGGGCTTCCACTTTTCTTGGTAAAACTTTTCTCCATGTTCACCATTCACTGCTCTGAGATTCTGGGGAAGAATTAAATGACGCAGTGGAGGAAGTGGATTTTGAGTGACATTCGGCATCCCATATCTTCACAAGCCTGTAACAAGTTCTCGATACACTCTTGGTAATCTGGTACCTGTATATTACCAAGGAATCCATACCAGTCTGATTTAAATGCTTCAAAGATAAGCCCAGCAGTAACACAACCTGCTTTCCATGTCGAAGAATGAGACGAAGTCCTTGTTTCGTGCTCTGAAACTGGTCATCCTTACATCTGCCGTGAGTAGGTTCTTCTGCCTGAGCCGGTATGCCAGATCACCTGATTGAGGAACAGGTTTCATAGGGACAAAGAGTTCATCTGAGTGTAGAACAGATTTCATAGGGACAAGATTATCTGAGTGAGGAACAGATTTCATAGGGACAAGATTATCTGAGTGAGGAACAGATTTCATAGAGACAAGATCATCTGAGTGAGGAACGGATTTCATAGGAACAAAGAGATCATCTGAGTGAGTAACAGATTTCATATGGACAGATCATCTGAGTTAAGAACAGATTTCATAGAAACAAGTGAATCATCTGAGTGAAAAACAGGTTTTATAGGGACAAAGAGTTCATCTAAGTGAGGAACAGATTTTATAAGAACAAGGGGCTCATCTGAGTGAGGAACAGGTTTCATAGTGTCAAGGAGATCATCTGACTAAGGTACAGATTTCATAGAGACAAAAGGATCATCTGAGTGAGGAACAGCTTTCATAGGAACGTGAAGATCATCTGAATGAGGAACGGGTTCCATAGGGACAAAGAGATCGTCTGAATGAGGAAGATTTCATAGGAACAAGATCATCTGACTGAGGTACAGGTTTCATAGGGACAAAGAGTTCATCTGAGTGAGGAACATATTTCATAGAGACAAGATCATCTGAACGTGGAACAGATTTCATAGGGACGAGATCTGAGTGAGGAACAGATCTCTTAGGAATAAAGTGATCGCTTGAATGAGGAACAGATCTCATAGGAACAAGGATATCAAATGAGTGAGGAACAGGTTTCATAGGGACAAATATATCCTCATATTTGTTAGACAAAAACTACAACAATTGGGACAACAAAGTTGAAGACTGTTTTTGTGTCATGAAACTATAAGAGTTAGTCCTCTGTAACAGGTTTTACATCAATTCTGTAGAGCCAAGTATTTGTCCCGATCTCCAATTTTACAGTCAAAATAAAGAAAGTAAGCTGTAAGGATGGGAGTATTTGTTCAGCGTTGAGCAACTGTCGTGGATTCACCACAAGCACAACAGAACGAATTTGCCTTGTTGATGCAACTTCGGCGTTTTGAGCTGGCTAGATGACATCGTAGGGATAATTATTAGCTCACAAAAATGTGGAAAACGACACAAAATTTGATCATATATATTGGTACGTGCATGTTTAGCAAGGATTCGAATTTGAAGAGGATGACATTGCAATGAAACTTAATCTGCCTGGCCGAGCGTTGACCGTAAAAGACGCCCATTATATCAGTTTTTTTTTTTAAAGAATACAATTCCTAAAATTAAAAATATAACAATACAATATCTTAGGACATATATGTCAGATTTGAATGCATGTATATCTATATATTTTACGTGTATGTATATCACAAAAACTAAAGGTGATGAGTGAAAATGGATATGTGAAATCAGCACTCAAAAATTAGGTTAGGACATCTATTTTTATGCTTGCCTTAATTTCTTTGTACCCCAGTGTTATTATTATTATTATTATTATTATTATTCTCCTTGTCCTCCTCTTTACATTCTATTTCCTCTTCTTCTTCTTCTCATCATCATCATCATCATCATCATCATCGTCATCATCATCATCATCATCGTCATTATTATTATTATTATTATTATTATTTATGCTTTTTTTCCCCCAATGAAAAACCAAACAACGTTTCTGATATATCTTTTTGTTCTTGTCTTTCCACGTAACCAAAAAAGAATGCTCCATTATTTATCTAATGCAATGGCAGGCCATAACGCATTTGCGAACTAACTTATAGAGGAACAAGTAAATTTGTACTATGTACTATGACATTATTAGTAAAATAGTATATTTTAAAATTTATTCAAACAGTATATTATGAGATAATTCTGAGCAGTTCTAGATATGACCAAGAATTGATTAAAATATTTCTGATGTTCAATCATTTAGTCCCAATTGAAGAAGTGGGTCAGGCAGAGAACTTTTCAGCGCCCACTCAAATGATATTATAAATATAGAATATTATATTTTAATGTGATTTTTATCGTTCTAAGCATGAAGGCATCGCTTATAGCATCTTGACATGAAATCTCCAGCATGTTCTGCATAGACAAAAATGTCATCATATAATCTTCAGACCGATCACTGATAACAAAAGCTACCAACTTTCTTTTACAAGTAGAATATTCTCGCGACAAATAGGCAACACTTTCTTTTCACTTGTTTTTCGTGAGATCTGTTTTAAGTTTTCTCTCTGACGCTACGCACACTTCTCAACCATGCATCCGTAAGCGTCGTTCGACTGAAAAGAGAAATGTTGGTTTGAATCTACGGCAAATTCTGTTTACAGCCCTTGAATCTGCAAGAAGGAATTTGCTCTTATCGAGATTTAATATCTCTTCGGAATGGTAAAGTGGCTGGAATTTTGATGACCGATGCCAGCTGTTCAGCTATCAAGAGTTTAAGACAAAGTACAGATTTACACAAAATTTCTATGAAAAAAACAAAAAAAAACACTCTCTTTCCATATCTATCTATCTATCTATCTATCTATCTATCTCAGCCTGTTCATATCTATCTATTTATCTATCACGGTCTGTTCATTTCTTTCAATCTATCTATCTATCTATCTATCTATCAATCTATCTATCTCAGTCTGTTCATATGTATTTCAATCTGTTCATATGTATCTATCTCAGTCTGTTCATTTCTGTCTATCTCAATATCTATCTATCTATCTATCTATCTATCTCTATTCATTTCTATCTATCTCAGTCTGTTCATATCTATCTCAATCTGTTCATATCTATCTATCTATCTATCTATCTATCTATCTATCTATCTATCTATCTATCTCAGCCTGTTCATATCTATCTATCTATCACGGTCTGTTCATATCTATCTATCTATCTATCTATCTGTTGAAACTTGACTAATACATGGAATAATAATACAACACAAAATGTACTTAGAACAAAATGTATTGAAACAAGAAAGTGTACACAATATTTACATATAGTCTTTTGTATATTCTTGGGAAGACCGTTCCTGGAGAATGTGTTGACTTAGTCGCAGTCGGGCAGAGTCTCTGGATTGAATCTCTTGATTCCTCTCCTCGTCTTCCCGGTACCAACCATATTTATATGGCCGGTACTCCACTATGCAAATTAGGTGGATCCTACCACAACACTATCTATCTATCTATCTATCTATCTATCTATCTATCTATCTATCTATCTATCTATTTCAGTCTGTTCATATCTATTTCAATCTGTTCATATCTATCTCAGTCTGTTCATTTCTATCTTTTCTCTATATTCTCTATTCTCTATAATCCTTAACATCCACAGGAGTGACTTTGTCACCAATACTGAAGTTCTTGAAAAGGCGAAGATCACCAGCATTGGGGCTATGCTACTAAAGTCCCAGCTGCGCTGGGCTGGCCATGTTTCCAGGATGAATAATTATCGCCTGCCTAAAATTTTATTGTACGACGAGCTCTCCACTGTCTATCGTAACACCAAAGAAATGATTTAAAGATTGCTGAAAAAATCCTTTGTTGCTTTTCACATCAGCCTTTGCCAATCGTCAAGCCTAGCTGAGAACCGTGACGCCTGGCTTCTCACCACCAACCATGCTGTCTCCTTCTGTGAAAATACCTGCAAGGCCGCTCTCAGGGACAAGAGGAAGAGGAGGAAGTACTGCAATGTTATGCCATCGAGACCAGGACGGACTTATAGCTGCAACTACTTCGACCGTGTATGCTTATCCAGCGACCTGTACATACTCACTCTTGATCTTCGTTTTGCGAAGCCAAGCCATGATATATATATATATATATATATATATATATGGATATCATGGATAATCCCAATGAGGATGTAATCCGGAGAGCTCAATGTTAAGTGACCAAACTCCATGTCACTTTATGTAAGCTTAATACTGCCCTTCAAAAGTGTAAACTTTCACCCATGAAAGTGAAGTCTGAAGATCCAGAGAAAATAAAATCTCTGGTGAAATAAATTATAACCAATGGAACTTTAAATTGGTCTTTTTTTTTCAAATTATATATATATATATATATATATATATATATATATATATATATATATATATATGCGCGCGTGTGTGTGAGAGAGAGAGAAAGAGAGAGAGACAGTAAGAAAGTGTGTGTTTGTGTGCGTGTTTTCGTGTCTGCTTTTATATATATGCCAGCCTATTCATATTATCATATTGTTTATTTTGTAATTTGTGTTGAGCTGGGAAAGTGATTATAGCTATTTTCTCCTGCAGCAGATAACGAAGAAAAAATATACATAAAAGTAACTGAAGGACCATTGAAACAAAAACTATGCACACAAAACATCTTTACAAATAGTAAATACGCGAAGAGCACAATGCTTTCTAAACATATATGGGAAATTGAAATCAAAACACAAATCACACCAAAAATATAATGGAAAATAAAGAAAATATCATTAGTCTACAAGGATAAATCCAAAAACTGTAAACTGTCCGTGTGAGAAAGTAGCTATAATTACCTTTCCAGACCAACACGAGCTACTAAATAAAAGATCAGATCTCATCACAAAATGCAGGCACGAAAACAAATATCACAACGTTACTTAAAAATCGAAAAGTAAAATACCTCATAAAATAGCACTATGATGAATGCAAATATATATATATATATATATATATATATATATATATATATAAAAAAAAAACAGCAAGATATATAATCCGGTGTTCTTATAGATATTTTTATTTTTACAAAATAGTACTCAATGTAAATTTACAGAGCATTTATTATCAATTAATTGATTTAAAATATTTTTTTTCGCTACACAGTTCTAACTATGTTTGAAAAAAATGAATTTAATTTTGTGATTAAATTAAAGACATTAGTTCCATTCTAATGGAACTAATGTCTTTAATTTAATCATAAAATTAAATTCGTGGCTTTTAGCTTCAATTTTTCAAACATGGTTAGAACTGTGTAGCGAAAAAACATATTTTAAAAATATATATATATATATATATATATATATATATATATATATATATATATATACAACTCAGATAATGCAATATGCTTCGTGCAAGACAACTACTTTAAAATAAACAAATAAGATAATCCACCCACGAGAAAGATATAAATAAACAAAAAAGTATGAATAAATAATTTAACAAATTAGTAAACATTAAACAAATTAATAAACTACGAATGCACCCATAAACACAAATAAATGTAATAATAATAATCAACAACAAATAATTAATTAGTAATAAATAAAGAGTGAAACATTAAAACTAACGCTATAAAATAGCTATAAATATCTGCATTTAGATGCACAATTATTTCTATTCAATAACCTCTAGAATAATTTGAAATATAACGATTAGCGCCTATCCAATCACAGAATAATACAGTAGATCTTTCTACTCATAATACAACATAAGTAAATAATAAACAAATTAGCAATCTATGAATGCACACAGAAAAACAAGTAAATATAATTATAATAATAATCAACAATAAATAATTAAGTAATAAAATAGATGAAAGAAACACAAAATATAAACAAATAAATAATCAACAACAAATAATTAAATAGTCAATAATAAATAACGAGTAAAAAGTTAACAACTCTAGAAAATTGCTAAGCACATTCGGATTCATAATTAATCTTGCGCAATATCTTCTAGAGTAAATTCAAACATAACCGTTACCGTCTACCCAATAACCGTTAGCATGATACAACAGAATTTACTATCCATAGTATACAACTGCTCAGCATATATAAATAGCCAAAACACAACAGACATGGCCTAAAGAATGCGTTAAAGCATAAAACAGACTATCGCCGCTCGGTTTTAACCTCAGTGCCTATATATATATATATATATATATATATATATATATATATATAATTTTAGGATATTACATCAAAAACTGTAAAAAACATTGGATCATATTCGTTCTCATTTCACACACACACACACACACACACACACACACACACACACACATATATATATATATATATATATATATATATATATATATATATTCAGGTAAGATGAGCAAATAGAGTACAATTCCAACGTTCGTAACATTTAATTTGAAAGAGGGCCCAATACAAAGTATACCAATATTATTTATTTTAGCATATCTCTAAAACATCTATGTGTTAAATTTTAATCCCCCACCTTTTCTCGTCTGTTACCCCTCTCTTTACCTCTAAGATTCGTCCCACACTCTCATACTTACACTCTCTCTAAATTTTATTTTTTATTTCCGGAGTTGTTTTTTCTGTTTTCTTTTTGAATTTGTAGGTCTGATGAATTGGATCGTATTTACGATTCCAGTGAAATAAACTATGACTATGGAATATTAGTGTTTAAGCCTTTTTATATATATATATATATATATATATATATATATATATATATATATATATATATATATATAATTAATATTATATGCGCGGTACTTATTAGAAAGCGCTCAATATCAGAGATAGAGCTACAATCCAAAACACACACACACACACACACACACACACACACACACACACACACACACACACATATATATATATATATATATATATATATATATATATATGAAGAAATATAGTTTTAAAGTATGCTAAATTTATGGGATAAAGTGTTCAACATTAGAGATAGAGCGTATTCAAATATAAAAGTGAAGTCAGCACTCAGATGCGGCAGACTGTTTCATACTAAATGCAATCATGCAGACAAAAGGAAAAATTTCTTTACCAACGCGTTTCGTTCCATGAGAACTTTATCAAGGTAAACATGGATTTTAT
>CAHIKZ030000457.1:1217500-1232500 GCA_903632075.3 Acanthosepion pharaonis
CGTCAGCATAAATGCCAACTTGAGAACTGATGACATCAAGATGATCATTGATTAAAATTAGAAACTGTGTAGGACCCAGAATAGAGCCTAGAAGAATTCCTGCATTCGTATGGAAGGAACTGGAAGAGAACCCGTTCAGGACGACTTTCATTTCACGATTTGATAGGAATGATTGGATTAAACCAAATCATCGTCCTGTAATACCGTAACCCTGAAGCTTATGCAGAAGACCAGAATGTCAAACCCTATTAAACGCCTTCGAGGTATCTAGAATTACAGCTTGAGCTTCGCTGTTATTATCTAGAGCTTTATATACATATTCAGTTATAGCTATAAAAACATTATCGAGTCAGAGAGTAGATTGTGAGAGGTAAGATGTTTAACCACTTCGGCATTGATTAAAGCTTCGAAGACTTTACCGAACAGCGGTAGGAGACTGATAGGGTGGTAGTTAGAGGGGTCAGTATGTTCGCTAGAGTTTTTAAAGACAGGGACAACAGAGGAGGATTTCCAACTGGTTTGTAAAGCAGGAAGCAGCGAGACAATGGTTGTATAGTTTGGAGACAATAGAACTAGCTCAAAAGCACATTTTTTTAGGACGGTGGCTGGTATACCGTCACTTCCACTTGCCTTATGGGAGTCTAATTTAGAGATGATGTTCGAGACTAACGACGGATTTTTGCATAACTTCTCTTTTTCCAGGAACCATTCTTTGCTACTACTAGATTGTATTGGGTTTCGTGCAGCTTCGTATATTAGATTTCTTTGTAGGCACACTGTTACAGCTTGGTGGGGTACTGGTGATTTTATGAGTTGTAGCTAGTGTCCTCTGGTGTTATAGTCAGGTTTTAGAATATTTCTGTTGAATATTTGTAATATTATTTCGTTAGTCCTAAATAAAAGCTAACATTATTAATGTATGGAAGCCGAAAAGTTTTGAAAAAATGAACAAGTTACATATTCTTCATTCTTGCCTAAATTATATTTTTACTTCTTTAAACCGTACCACGAAATTAAAACCCCTAATAAATAAATTTAACATTTCAATAATCACTAATAATGAACATTTTCAGCTGATAGGGAGAAACGAAATTCGATGTACTATATTACATTTTCTTCTTATTTCAAACTTTTGACCATATTGGTCATTTTTTTTCTTCTAATCATTTCACTACAAACAAGGCAATAAAGCCACTAAGATGCAAGGGTTATTGAATGTTACAGAATGTGATAAATGAAAAATATTATTAAGGAGAGAGAACAAGACCGTGAGGAAAGTTGGCTCTCTGTGCCGCGCCAGGAAATTTTTCTCCCTTGAATCGATACTTCAAATATACAAAACAACCAATCGTCCTTGCATGGAGTATTGCTGCCATATATGGGCTGGGGCCCCTTCTGCTTACCTCGGAGTTCTTGACAAGATCTAGAGACGGATATGTAATCTAATTGGCCCTGATCTAGCGTCTCGTCTGCAGTCACTCTCTCACAGACGCGCCGTCGCCTCTCTCTGTCTTTTCTACAAATACTTCCATGGTAACTGCTCTGACGAGCTGCTTTCTCTGGTTCCCAGACTCCATGAATTCAAGCGCCCTACGAGGCTGGCATCCCGCTCCCACCCTTACACTGTAGAAACTCTTAAATGTAGCCGTCTCTTCTACTCCAATAGCTTCATACCTCGCACCTCTCGCCTGTGGAACACCCTCCCCAATTACTGTTTCCCTGAAAGCTATAATCTCCAACTATTCAAATGTAATGTCAATCGACATCTCCAGTTACCTTGATCTACCCACTATCCTTCTCCTCATCCTTTCTCCTATCACTCCTATCTGCTCCCGCTCCAAATCTTCCGCAACCCCCTGCATCCTAGTGGCTTCCCGCCTTGCTTGGGGCGTAATGCTTAAAAACAAAAAAAAAATAGGAATTAAGAAGACAGAAGATAACGATTGACATTGCTTTTAAATTTTTGATGATAAACGTTGACTGGAAATTAAGAAGCTTTTCAAAAACGCAAAGTGCGATAAAATTGCCAAAATCTGACATTTTCATTGATCAGTCACACTAGTGATAGACAAGAAAACATGATCTACGGAAAAGACGAAATGTTCTGATTCGAGCACCAAGCACCAAAAATTGAGTTTCTATTTTGTGAGTAAAAGGATGTCTAACTTCATTATATTTTCCTTTTTTATGCTACCATCATTTAAAATTATGGATGTTTGCATGAGGTGAGGAACGAAGGAAAAGGCATGAAATTTGATTTTTCAGGTTTTTGTGATCTTCGTTTACTATTTCTTTATTTTTGTAAAGATCTTTCCTCTTGTTTGGTGTTGTGAAGGTGCAAACACGATGGAAGATTTATATATAATGTCTCTCCAACCATCGCAGGTGGAACACCATTCTTTCCTCTGCTTTATCGTTAATGAAGATTCAATGCGATGGAAGATTTACATATAATGTCTCTCCAAATATCGCAGGTGGAGCACTATTCTTTCCTCTCTTTTAGCGTTAATGAAGACACAAACGCGATCGAATATTTACGCATAAAGGCTCCCCAATCATCGCAGGTGGAACACCATTCGTTCCTCTGCTTTCTCGTTAATGAAGATTCAAAAGCGATGGAAGATTCATATATAACGTCTCTCCAACCATCACAGGTTGAATACCATTCTTTTCTCACTTTTAGCATTAATGAAGATGCAAACGCGATAGAATATTTACATATAACGTCTCTCGAACCACCACAGGTGAAATACCACTCTTTCCCCTCTTTTAGCGTTAATGAAGATGCAAAATCGATGTAAGATTTATTTATATCTCTCCAGCCATCGCAGGTGGAATACCATACTTTCATATCTTTTAGCGTTAATAAAGATGCAAACGTAATGAAATATTTACATATAATATCTCTCCAACTATCGCAACTTTCATCTCCTTTCTCCTTTTTATTGCTGTTATTAAAAAAAAAACAAAACAAAGAAAAACAAAAGGTATTTTTCAAAAAAATTTCATTTTTTTTTTCAAAAATATATTGCTGGTTATAACTTCTCTTCTAAAATTTATCGCTGGTAATAAACTCTTTACAAAAATGCTTTGCTGGTTTTAAAACTCATTGTTACACTTTCACAGCGCCCCTACCCCAACCGCTCTCAGATGGGACCCCAATAGGTGCCACCAAACTATACAACTATTGTCTCGCTGCTTCCTGCTTTACAAACCAGTTGGAAATCCTCCTCTGTTGTCCCTGTCTTTAAAAACTCTAGCGGATCTACTGACCCCTCTAACTACCACCCTATCAGTCTCCTACCGCTGTTCGCTAAAGTCTTCGAAGCTTTAATCAATGCCGAAGTTGGTTAAGCATCTTACCTCTCACAATCTACTCTCTGACTCGATAATGTTTTTATAGCTATAACTGAATATGTATATAAAGCTCTTGATAATAACAGCGAAGCTCAAACTGTAATTCTAGATATCTCGAAGGCGTTTAATAGGGTTTGACATGCTGGTCTTCTGCATATGCTTCAGGGTTACGGTATTACAGGACGATGATTTGGTTTAATCCAATCATTCCTATCAAATCGTGAAATGAAAGTCGTCCTGAACGGGTTCTCTTTCAGTTCCTTCCATACGAATGCAGGAATTCTTCTAGGCTCTATTCTGGGTCCTACACAGTTTCTAATTTTCATCAATGATCATCTTGATGTCATCAGTTCTCAAGTTGGCATCTATGCTGACGACACTACCATTTACACCTGTCTCAATTGTAAATTGAGCAGCGCTGACAAAGCTAACCTGGTTCTCCAATCAGTGGTTAACTGGGGCAATAAATGGCTTGTAAACTTTGATGCCTCCAAAGCAAAACTGCTCTCATTTTAACCACCATGCAAAAACTTCCCTGCCCTGCACCAGCAGGGTTGTTACTCGACTCCGAGCATGTCCCACTGCGCCTTCTTGATCTCACGTTTTCCAATGACTTGGGGTGAAACAACTACATTGAATCAATAGCTGCAAGGAAAGTCGGTTCACTTTGTGGTTCAAGAAGATTTTTTCTCGCTAGAGTCCATCTACAAATCAACCATTTCTCCATGCCTTAGTCTGGTGCCCCTACTGTTCATTTCGAGGTCCTCGACAAAATCCAAAGGAAGATCGGCGATATAATCGATCCTGGCTTGACATCACGACTTCAGACAGTTTCTCATAGACATAGGGCTGTCGCTTCCCTCTGTCTTTTCTACAGATATTTTCATGGCAACTATTCTATCTTCCCTGATGCTCCGACTGCATGAATCTAAGCGCGCTACAAGATTGGCATCTATGTCCCACATTTTTACTGTTGAAATATCTAAATGCAGCCGACACTTCTACTCCAGCAGTTTCTTTTCTCGCACTTCCCGATAACTACAATCTTCAAAAATGTAAATGCAACGTCAGTCGCCATTTTCTGTCGCCTTGATCCCCGTTCTTCTTTTATCCCCCCCACTATACCCAGTCTTTTCTCTTTCTTTCACTCTCTGTAGCCCTCTGCGTACTGGTGGCTTCCCGCCTTGCTTGTGATGAAATGCACAATACATACATAATATATATATATATATATATATATATATATTATATATATATATATATTTATATATATACTCCCGTACACTTACACACGCACGAAGAAAGAAAGAAAGAAAGAAAGAAAGAAAGAAAGAAAGAAAGAAAGAAAAATAGAAAGAACATAGAAAAATAGAAAGAAAGAAAGAAATCGGTATAAGACATAGGAGTCAAAAAGAAAGAAAGAAAGAAAGAAAGAAAGAAAGAAAGAAAGAAAGAAGAAAAAAGAAAGAAAGAAGTCAATTAAAAAGAAAGGAAGAAATTCGTGAGAAGGGAATAAGAACGAAATATGCTAATTATTAAGAAAGAAATGAGAAAGAAAGGAAAGAAGAAAAGAAGAAATGAAGGAATCAGAAAGAAAAAAAATGGATCAATATAGAAAGAAAGAAAGTAACTTACGTGAAAGAAAGAAAGAAAGAAAGAAAGAAAGAAAGGAAAGGAAAGGAAAGGAAAGGAAAGGAAAGGAAAGGAAAGGAAAGGAAAAGAAAAAGAAGAATGACTTCAAAATTGGATGATGGTAAAAGTAAGAAACAAAATGGAAGAAGACGAAACCAACGACGGCGAGAAAGAAACTCGAGAATAAGTAAAAGCCTGAAAAGAAAGAAACAAGAAGTTCGAATAACGAAATTATTCGGAGGCAGAATGGCGTACTGTAGGGTAGCATCCGGATAAAAGCAAGATAAGAAAAGAAAGTGATTGAATCAGAAACAAAAGATTATAGAAAAAAAAAGAATAAGACAAAAAAGGTTATATAAGCCGGGCCAAGAATGTCACAAGCGTAAGAAATCTAAGCCAAAAGAAAGCAAACAAAATTCATAAAAACTAAAGCCAAATTAAGAGAGAAATGCTTAGGGAATTTGAAAGCAATAATTCGGGTTCCCTTGAAGCTTTCTCTCGCACATTCTCGTCCTTCGTTTCTATTTCAGTGTTCCTTATCTCGTCAGGGACGAATGAGATTGCTGTTCGCCGACAATCTATCAACCCGCTCGGAATTAGACATTCTTACGGTATATTTCTTGTCTTTCTTTTTAAAATCCTTTTAAAAGCGAGTAGGCTAAAAAGTGTCTCCCAAGTATCTGCTTATAATACTGAGATTGAAAAGGGAGTAAAGAGCGAAATAAGGGAAAATGATTTTCTGGAACATGCAATCTGGTTGCCTGTGTCAAAACCACCGGCCGAATAATGAAAGGATTTCATTAACATTTTCTAAACGCCGGCATGACAATCAGGTTTCGTGACACAAATAAGAATCCCTTCTCATCGAATGTTCTTCGACTTTTGTGTATTTTCTAATTAAATACAAGAAAACAAATCATTCCACGAATGCTAAACATTGGCTGACATTAAGAAATAAGTTGTTTTAGTGCCATTTTCATCTTTTCTCTTTTCCTCGCTATATTCAGCGTGCTCTCCGGGCTTCTGTGCCTTATTAGAGATTTGCAGAGGAATCATTGTGACTATATAATTTCTTATCTACAGTTTCAGCCCATGTACTCTTCAGGCTTCTTACATTTGTATAAGATTCTACAGTGAGCGATTGCCCTTAGATATTTCAGCTAATTTCTTAACCTTTTAAATTCATTCCTACTTTTCAGCCGTTCTGGTCTTCGGGCTTCCTACTTCTATACAAGATTATGCATCAGTCATTGTTCTAGAATCTGTTTAAGATCATTTCTTAAACGCTTGCATTTATCCCTGTTTTTCAGCCGATGTGGTTTGCTGGCTTCCTAGTTTTGTATTAGATTCCGCAGAGAATCATTTTCATTATTCTATGCGATAATAGGGTTAATTTATTATCCTTTTACTTTTTATCGCTAAGTTTTGGCCGATGTAGTCTTCGGCTTTCCTATTATTCTCTAAAAGTCTAGTAACTTTATTAATGGTAGATTATTTTCCTTCAATAAAACAAATACTGGAAACATATAACAATACGACACTACAATACAGGGAAGTATTAAAATATTTAGCTATAAAAAAAACAGAGGTAATATTTTGATAAGTTTAAACCCCCGCCGTCTCTCTTTATTGTTGCATTGTAATTCATGAAAATATTTCTAGAATGCATATGACTATGTTGGAATTGTCCTCATTTTCCTGTTGTTCTTGATCGCAACGATTAAGTTTTGTCTTTTTGTTTTTTCGTTTAGTTATGTTCATGTACTTTTAATTTTCTGTATGCAATCAGGCTACATACTTATATATACAAATCGAAATATTGCTGCCAGAGGCGGTAATAAACCAGTTTCCTGAAAACGATAATTGCTTGATAATTTTTCAATGATTTTGTTTTTATAACTTGACACGATAATAAGTGAGGTTGATTTCGTTTCAGAAAAGGTAGAAAAAGATTGCATGATTTGTTGCGTATCTTATCGATGGGACAGGCAGCTCCACACTGCAAGAGTTCAATAAGTGATGTTAATCGGGGGTGTTGGCAAAAAGCGATAAACACTGAGAGATAAGGAGAGAAAGAGATAGAATCAGGTTAACAGCGAAGGGCTAGAAACAGAACAATTTGATTGGCTTAGAGATAAAATGTAATTTTCATTAATCACATCTTAGCTCATTGAGTTTTTATTTAGTTTTATTTACACTCTTTTTTTTTCGGTGTCATTTTACAGTTCAACTTATTGACTGTTGCTTCTAGCATAATTTTAGACCAATACACCCTTCATTATTTTATTACTAGTTTTAATTCCATCTTTTTTTTGTTAACTTTAATCTCAAACATTTGGGTCGATAATCTTCATTAGTCCTATTATTTTATTACTAGTTTAATTATTAGATTATTATCACTAATCATTTCACTCCAGATAAAGTAATAAAGCCCCTAAGATGCAAGGGGTTACTGAGCGTGAAAGAATATGAGAAATTAAATCATTATCAAGGAGAGAGGACCAGGAATTTAGAAAACAGACGATACCGATTGACATAGGATTGAAATTTTTGAAGAGATCAAAGTTGACTGGAAAGCAAAATGTTGTAACAGAGAAATGCCAGGGTAAAATAAAAAAAAACTGTTAGCATCGAACTTACGGTCACGTCGAACCAATTCAATTGTAAAATGATAAGACCTTGTCACCAATGTCTTATTTTGATTAATGTCTAGAACCTATAGAGAAAAACTCATCAGAAAAATTGCCATGTAAATATTTATAGAAAAAATAACTGAAGCCAGAACCAATAAAATTGCTGGTTATTTTTTGGGAGTTTATCAGAAACTAGCAGTAGAGCCCGGCGTTGCCCGGGGATGTAACAGTAAGAGATAGATCAAGTATCGACCATCATAAAGACTGAAAAATAAAATTGACAAAGATTATTGTTTAAGGTTGACGGACACGCATGTCTTAATTGGTTTTGTTTCGTTTTTTTTTTTGTTTTTGTTTTTGTTTTTTGTTTGCTTTTTTGGGTTTTTTTTTTACGAATTGGTCAAACCCAAACTCAAACAAAAGCATTGTTTTCAATCGTTATGAGTCTACCGATTGAATAGAATTTTATTATAAACAATTGTCTTGTAAATGGAATTTTTAAAGCATTCTGAATGTAAAAATAAAGAAAAAAGTGTGCAAGATAATAAGAAACATTACCTGCCAAAAAAAGTGAAGTCTTGTTGAAATCGGTTGAAAAATGTAGGAAATCCGATCCCATATATAAACGAACACACACACAAACAACCTGGGTTTTATAATAAGTATAACTCGATATGAGTTGACCCCCTTTCATTCTCGCAACAGCGATGCGTCTTTCGTGTTTTCAAATTTATTTCGTGCAGAAACAATTGTGTTTTTCCAATTTTTGGCGCTGTCACAACCACCGCAATGTAATTTTACGTAGTCTTGTGAAGTTTTGTTGAAATCGGTTGAAAAATGTACGAAATCCGATCCAATATATAAACGTACACACACACACACACACACACACACACACACACACACACACACACACACAACCTGGGTTTTATAATAAGTATGATTTCTAAATGTATAGCAGAAAAGAACCAGAGCAGAAGTGACAGAATTATTTTGTTTCTTTGTTATCTTTGTTGAAATACTTTTTAGACCGCCAGATTAAGCATTTCCCTTTCTCTGAAATAAAGAAATTACTTCATTTTTTTTGTTTTGTTTTTTTGCACTAAGGTTCACCCGATACAAGCCCCGGGTCCCACTCGCGTTAAAGATTTACATTAAAGGGTAGTTTATATGGATAGGATTGGAAGATAACGATTAACAATAGATTGAAAAAGTTAAGATTGTAGGGCTCGAAGAAACATCCTGTTGGGAGTCTGTTTCACAGAGCAGTGGTTCGTGGGAAGAAGCCTTTCGTGTGGAACTTACTTCTCACCGATGGAATATGGAAGGAATGTGGGGGGTTTGCTAAAATGTAATTGGGATGGCGGGTCCTAGCCGTGAAGGTGAGACCTGGCGGAACTAAGGACTGTAAACAAAACTCAAATCTCATACCTAGGGAGTTTATCTTTCATGGACCCCACGACAATCATTTCTATATTATGTCATGTGATTCTATTAATCTTGTGTAAATTAACTGAAACAATCGCTTTAGTTTCCTTTCTTTCACCATTAGGTCAGTTTTAGACCCACTAGAATGGCAGCGTGTAATCGATTTCTATTTTTTCCTCAGACGAGGTCATTTGGGGCGCTGATCAGTAATATAAAACTATTTTTGGGGTGTATGATGAAATTGGTTTGGTCTTAAAAAATACTGAATCAACCGTGGTTGTATCAGATTTTTATCACGTCCAGACACTATTGTCTCTACTGTCGATTAGTTGTCCTACGTCCATTTTCTGTGATGGACGTGACTCCAAGGAAACAGAGAAAATTGTAACGTTGCACGAACACACTGGCAAGCCTTACAGAGAGATCACGGA
The DNA here is from genome assembly GCA_903632075.3 of Acanthosepion pharaonis. Lineage (NCBI taxonomy): Eukaryota > Metazoa > Mollusca > Cephalopoda > Sepiida > Sepiidae > Acanthosepion > Acanthosepion pharaonis. The sequence continues at coordinate 1,226,982 of CAHIKZ030000457.1, forward strand.
CTGTACGATGAAAGAGAAGCTCGTGACGGCCATTATAAACGTGTTGTACCGCGACACTAAAATCAATGAGGACTGCTTCAAATTAGTGGATTCCATGCGAAATCGAATCAAAGAGATTTTCAAAAATAAAGGCGGACATACGAAGTAGTAACATTTGCACTGGGTCATGTTTCATTGGGAAAATTCGAAAAAAGTAAATAATAACGAAATTATTCGTTTTGTTTCAATTAATTTACACAAAGATCGTCCCCTTTAACAGTTTAGTACTGCTAAACCATTATCTCGTTTGGGGAGTTCGATCCCGACCGGCAATCGTGTGTTCTTATGCTAAACATGCTATATAGATAGATAACAAGACATAGAGAATTACGAGTGAGAGGGAGGGTGGGGTTAGAATTACCAGTGAAGGAAATAGAGGGAGAATAAAGACTAACAGAGGGATATGGAGGAGAGAGCGAACGGGAGTGGGGAGAAGTAAGGGAGGAAAGAAAACGATTTCACGTTCTCTTTTGTTTTGTTTTTTTTTTGTTTTGTTTTTTTTTTTGTTTTGTTTTGGGTTTTTTTCTGCTTTTTATTTTATTTTTTTATTTATTTCATTTTTGTTGCAGTTTTTGAGAATCTGCAGCGGCTGGCAACAATTCCAAACAGGGAAACAACTCTAAAATTTTGGAGAATCACTAGCCTTCTTGTCTTGAAGGAATTTATTTTATTAATCTTTCGGGGCTATATTTCGCCGTATGCACCGCCAACTGCCATTCCTTTTGAACATTAGGTAAGGGAGATATAACTCGTGTAATACAACAGCCGGAATATACACGGGGATTGTTGTCAAAACTGATGTTGATCATTTGAGATTAAATAGGCTAAGATGACCACGGGAATAAGGTTTGGATAAGAAGAGTATTTTTTACCGTTATTCTTGAAACTGTACCATGCAAAAGGAAACCAACAGATCCTTGCATCACAAGCAGCAAAGAATAAAAAAGAGATTTCGGATAAAACCAAGAAATGTTAGCTATCACAAGACCATGCCTGTTATCTATGTATCTAAAGATACGTATATATATACATATATATATATATATACATATATATATATGTGTGTGTGTGTGTGTGTGTGTGTGTGTGTGTGTGAGTGATTGAGTAAATTACAAACATTATATCTACTAACTTATATCGAATATGCACGAATATTTTCCGTATATTACAAATTTTAATTTAATTTTGATTGTAATACAAGGAAAATATTCGTGAATATTAAAGGATTATGATAAAAATAATCAGTTATAATATGTAATATATTGTAATGTCTTGAGTCAAACATGTCTAAAAGAGAATTTGCAGCTAAATACACAATTATACATACATATATATATATATATGTGTGTGTGTGTGTGTGTGTGTGTGTCTGTCTGTGTGTGTGTTTCTCTATTTAATGTGTTAACATCACACACACACACGCATAGACACAAAATATTCATTTCCAGTTATAAAGGTGGAGATAAAATATAAATATAATTACTCCTATCTAAATATTTATTTTTTATATATATATATATATATATATATATATATATATATATATAAGAAATATGTTGTAGTGGTTCCAACGAGAGAAAAGTATGTATATTAAAAGAAGAGAGGTGCTGCAAACGTTTTTGGTTGTAATGTGGATTTATTTAGAAAAAAATATTATGCTTTGTTTTACATAATTTTACGACACGTGTTTCTGGTCTCGCGACCGTCTTCAGGTAAAAGTGGAGATTTCTAAATATTATTAAAAATAATTAATTTTTCTTCATGTTCAATGTGAAATATTCTCGATATGAGACATTCTCTGTTTGTGTGTTGGTAATCCGAATTTCTTTCTAGAATATATATATATATATATAATAACAAAAAAAGGTTATGGTCAGAGTTGAATTAGACCAGGAAAGAGTAGTATTAAGAAAGTGCTCAGTACACATACAAAAAGATAAAAAATTTAACATGTAGTGCTTTTAAGTATAAAAAAAGGATATACCTGAAGATTACATTGTGCATGAGTCGTGCTACCGGTGAGAATAAATATGTATATTTAGTAACATATAGTCTATGTCCCTATTATGTTACATCAAGCACTATTTTATTAACACCAGCACTCAATGTGCAACAATATATAAACGATAGAACTTATTAGGGGAGATTTGCATAAACAAATCAAAGTAATTCATCGAGTCTAGAAGAATCCTCAACGTTTCGTCTTATATTTGAGACTCATCAACAATGCGCATCCACTATCGCGAACCGAACAAGCGTCATATCAACTGTACCAACGGGCCTCGGTGACAAAGAGGTAACTATCTAAACTCGACATAGCGCTGCTCTCACTTTTCGTGGTGTAACTCATCGAAGTATACATTTCCCATGAGACTGTGACGCAAACGTCAACCCCACCACGAGCAACGTCTTCTTTCCCCCGAGCCGCTCCCTCCGGTGCATTAGAAGCTGGTTCAAGCAAGGATATACAAACGATAGAAATTATTAGGGAAAGTGAGAGTAGCGCTATATCGAATCTAGAGTGTTAATTCTCCGTACTGTTGGTGCAGTTGGTATGACGCATGCGTCGTATCCTAACGATCCTGGTTTGATTATCGGTCGTGGATGCGCATTGCTAATAAGTCCCAAATATAGGCCGTCCATCTTCATTCTGTTGAATCTAGTCTCGATGAATTACTTTGATATATATATATATATATATATATATATATATATATATATATCAAAATTATTCGTGTGTGTGTGTATAATATTGAGTGGTGATGTTAATAATGTTGCGCTAATACCTTCCACTTACCACTGGCTTCCCTTTAAGACTATTAACTCCCACACTGACCACTGCCTCATGCCTTTCGTCTGACTGAAACATTGAAATGGATAAATTCTGTACCAATTTTTCCGATGCTGTCACAGTTAAACTTCTAATTCCGACAGGAACTCAGTCTGTATACCGGGCTTGAATAAGACTGACGAGTTTTTTGTCGATTGAAATAGGACAATTCCACATGTGAGGAAATTTTGAATTTTTTCGTTTACTACTAATTATTTGCATAATAAATACATTGATCTCTTTTTGTCGATCAGTTTTAATATTTTACTATAATCCACTAGGTGTATATACCAACGGATATATTACCTTTACTATATATATATATATATATATATATATATATATATATATATATATATATATATATATATAGAGAGAGAGAGAGAGAGAGAGAATATTACTGGTCAAAAAATATATATATATATATATATATATATATATATATAAATTTCAAGAGGATAGAATCAGGTAGAGCTCAATGTCCAGGACAGAGCAAAAATATAATATAATATAAAGGCTCAAACACTAATATTCCATGGTTATAATTTATTATAACCATGGAATAGTGTTTGAGCCAATTTATATATATATATATATACACACACACACACACACACACACACACACACACACACACACACACACATATATATATATATATATATATATATATATATATATATATATATTTCAACCAAGAGGTTTGAATTCGTATCTCACCATAGCCGATTTTATCAGGAAGGTGACTTCTTGTTGTGACCCTCTTGATAAGGCGATCACAGTGCTTGGCGCATTTGAAAAGTGCTACCGGTTGGGCCAAGCCAAGTGTACCGGCCTTGTGCAAACTGCTTATCATGACATGTTATGGTCTCTAGCTGTAACTAGGCATAGTTGCAATATAACTTACAGTTTGGCGCTGTAGGTGTTAAACAAGCGCAAATGTGACTGAGCCGGCAACCGCTACAGGGATTGGACAGCCGCCCTAGCAGACCGATATGTTCGGATAATTGCGGCCAGGCATCAACTGATATTATCAATGACAACAAGAAAAGTTATCTTAACCGATGCAAATGAATTTGCCTTGTTAATGTCCCTCAGAGGACGAATCGCGTCGACCAAGTTTTCCTTTTGACTTTTTATATGTTTTCTTTTACAGATTTTTTCTATCTCAAACATTTTACACATTAGCTGATATGTGTTCATCAGGTGCTGATCTACGGAGTTAGATTGTCCAATTTTGTTTAACACGCATAAAAAGTCATATCGTTAGATTATATAGCCATTAACAGATTTTTTTTGTCCCGCATTCCAATGTCACTTTCAAAATGGCCGTTTGATTTCCTTGGCCAATCCCGAGTTCTGGCATTTGGGGAAAGCTACGCAAACCATTTGCTGTGATTTGAATATGGAAGATATAGAAATAAGAACGTGGAGGGGAAGCTGGAAGTCATAGAATTAAAGAACGCGAATAGATTAATAAACAAAAGCAATAAATTTATTTTGAACTCTCGGTACAATGGCGCATTTCATTTTGAGAAGTATAAAAAACGAACGGCAGAGCGTGTCCTAAGGAGAGGGTAGATTCACAGCTTAGAGCCGCGATACCCCGTTCACTGTGGCAAATCATCCCAATACCGCTCGTGTTTCTTTGATAAGGATTACGTCTTACTGAGAACTGTGGAACAAACACCCGAGATGATGCTCCCCCACACCTGATGACTATACTCTTAAACTCTTCAAAACAAAATTGGACAAATCAAAAGTGGTCACCACCCAGTTGGATTCAAACGCAATCGTAAGGCTCCTATTTCATTCAAGAATGATACAGACTATCGCCACTAACTCATAAATATAGCAGAACTTAAAACTATATTTTTATTTTTTTTATTTTTTTAAGCATTTCACCCCAAGCAAGGCGAGAATGCCACTATTGCACAGTGGGTTACATAGAATGAAAGTAAGTGAAAAGACTGGGTATGGGAGGTGAGGAAATGATAAAAAGAAGGAGTATCACGACATCAGAATTATTATTATCATTATTATTATTATATATATATATATATATATATATATATATCGATCCCTGCGTGCGGCACCTTTGGAAAGTGCCTGAAAAACCATACCACGAGCTGAAAAAGGCCTTGTGAGTGAAATTGGGTAGACGGAACACTTGTGGGGCGTCGTTAGTTGTGGTAGCACAACGCCACAAGCCATCGTGGCCGAGGGCTTGAGTGTGTTGACCTTGCTCAAATTGATAATCACGCTAGATAACACGCTTGGAAAATCACTATACCTTCACGTACACATATATTTTTTCTAAAGTGTTATAAAAACAATGCAGGATGTTATATAACAGAGCTATTAAGTATATATTAGTGAATATAAATAATATAGCACATCGATAGCCCGAGTCGGAGTTTCATGCAAACCATGCAATCTTCAGGTTCAAAATACTTGCATAAATATTTTGCAAAATACTTACGTAAGTATTTTGCACCTGATAATTGCATGTTTTCATATAACTCCAAGTCATGCTATCGACATGGAATATCATATATATCCACTATTATAAATAAAATAAATCCCAAAGAGCCAAGAACAACCTACCTAGGATTAACTTAAACGTGTCTTCAGGGTAAGCTGGCTTAAG
>CAHIKZ030000457.1:1237500-1259222 GCA_903632075.3 Acanthosepion pharaonis
GGATATTTTGGCGGGCCTTTCTTCGAAATAGTTTGCCAAGTAACTTTTCCGTTTCTGTCTTCTCCTCTTCATTTCAAATTCTACCTGTTCACATTGGTATGTTTTACATGACAACTACGCGCAAACTATCTCCAGCAAACATATTTTAAGCCGTAACCGAATTGCAATAGCACGAATAACCCGAAAATACGAGAGCACGTATTTTTCCATTTTTTTCTTTCCAGACAGCAGTCTTTCGGAATGGTTAGGGCAAAAGCAGTTTTAAGAAAACCAGTATTGCTTAAAAATTATGTATTGCTGCCATATCTGGACTGGAACTACCTAATCTTCACTTTTCCAGGTTCGACAGAGTTAAAAAGAAAATGTCTACACGGCCTTGTGGGTGATGAATTAATATAATGCAAAGCTCTTTTATGAATCGATCACTCTGAATCATTGGCATGTTTATTCAAAATAACTACGTAAAAATGCATCTTCCTCACTGCTTATAAAATCTGCCAAATCTGTTGCGTTTTGATCCTGGCTTGAGGCAATTGGATGTCTAGCCACACTGATAAACTGTGATACAACGAAACAGTCTGAAACATAAATATAATGCAAAGCTCTTTTATGAATCGAACACTCTAAGACATTGGTATGTTTATTCAAAATAAATACGTAAAACTTCATCTGCCTCTCTGCCGATAAAATCTGCCAAATTTAATGATGTTATATTCACGAGCATGTTCATAATTGCAATAATTCAACCACATAGAATTTCTCTTATAGTATTTTTTTAATCAGCGTTTGTGACTTTGCACAGGTTTCGATCCTGGCTTGAGTCAATTGGATGTCTAGCCACACCGATGAGCTGTAATGCAACGAAGCAGTCTGAAACATTAATATAATGCAAAACTCTTCTATGAATCGAGCACTGTGAGTCATTGGCATGTTTATTCAAAATAAATACGTAAAAATTCCCCTTCCACTCTGCCGATAAAATCTGCCTTCGATATCGTTACCACATGCGAAACTTCCATGACAAATGTTCTTTAATTTCCCCTGTTCAGACCTTTACATCTAAAATCCACCATGTCACGTACACAGGGATGACTCGTCTTCATTCCCGTCATATTTCATTAGTAAGGAGGTAGTTCTGTTCGGAGTGCATTCTTCCCAAAACCCGCTGCTCTGTGGAACAGATTCCCGGGAGGATCTTTATCTGACCATTACAATCTTAACCACTGAGTCTAGAGTCAACCGTTATTTATTCTACATGTATTTATAATCTGCAATTCTTGTTTATTTCATTTACGCCCATAAATCAACATCATCCTCTAAACTTCTATCATGGGTGGCTCTTCGGTTAATAATAGCAGCGAAAAAACAAAAAAAAAAACGAAACTAATCAAAAAACCACACGTCAACTAAGAAACCAGTCAGTGTTGGTTTGTCAAGTAGACATTTTAATTTCTCTTCCACATTTTCTTTACAAAGACTTGTCGAATGTGCAGGCCGTTAAACGTAAGACAAACTGATTAATAAATAAACGTGGCGTTTATTTCAAATACGAAAGTATTCACTAAAATAACTTTTGAAATAATATATATATATATATATATATATATATATATATATATATATTAAATAAAACAGACCACTTTAAGGGTCCATGTAATAAATTATTTCACCACAGCCCTTTTAAAAGGACTGCGGATCATCAGACTTTACTTCCAAACAAAAATGAAGAAAAATTTACACATTTTGACGGGCCGTATTAAACATATGTAAATTAACGAAGTGAGGAAGTGAGGGGAGAAAGAGAAGACCTGAGTGAGTTTAAATGTGTCAATATCTGATAACTCACTCATGTCTTCTCTTTCTCCCATTTCTCTAAATATAGGGAAAATTATAGCTATTTTTAAAAAAAAAAAAAAAATAAAATAAAGAAAGAAAGAATAGACGAAGGAGAATAATTTAGTATACACCTCCCTTCAACAAATTAGTCCGTACAAAATTGGGACACAAATTTTTAAATCTAATTCTAAACACTTTCCTACGAAGAGCAAATTAAGTCAAATCTTCAACTGCAATAGCCTAAAAATTAGTTATAGCTGTTCTAGGAATCTAGATCAAATTATTAAATCACACAACAATAGAATATTGAAACTTCATAACGAGAATAAACACAACCCAAACCAAAATTCTAATATACCCCAAGTAAAAGAGCTATGCAATTGCAGAATCCCCGATCAATGTCTATTATCAAAAAGGTGCTTAACGAAATCCATTGTATATATATATATATATATATATATATATATATATATATATATACATCTCATCAAATGAGAACCCCAGGGTTATTAAATCGTATGTTGGATCAACTAGAAGACCTTTTAAAGATCGATATTGCAATCACATATCCTAGTTTACAAATGCAGGCAAGCAAAATATGACATCACTTTCTAAATCTTTTTGGAAAAGGAAGGAGGAAGGAAAAACATCTAAGGTTAAATGGAAAATCTTAAAACAAGCCAGAACTTGCAAATCTTTGAACGAACCTTGTTTTTTTATGTTTACAGGAAAAAATATGTATAACTAAACTTTTGAACAACACTTAATTATTAAATCAAAGATATGAAACCACCATTTTTTGTTGACATGTTAAAGATCAAATAATACGATTTTGCTAAACTTTTAAATCCATAACCTTAAACCTTTAAAATTTTAACTCACCTCCTTTGATATACTTTCTACCCTCTTACATACCATTCCACTAATCTATCTTAGATTATGATTCTTAAAATGTTTTTGCGCATATACAATACGAGTAATACTTTCAGGTAAATTGATTTACACCCACGCTTATTATACACGTTATACAGCCCGACAATAGGTCAACATTTACTTATAAATGTTATATTGATATCCCATACTTTCATATACCTTTCTACTTATATCTTAATTTTTAAATTAAAACTATTTTTTTTAAAAAAGAAAAACGAATAACTTATGTATGCAACATACCAAGAAGAAATCTCTACCTCTTAATTTATTAATTTACAAAACACTTTTATTGATTACAAAACACTTTTATTGATTACAAAACACTTTTATTGATTACAAAACTAGTAGTGATAACTCCAACGTAAATATATGCAATTCAGATCTGACTTAGTTTTTAAAATAACCCCCCAAAACATTGCCAATTACTACTAAAACTATCGTTTGAATCTTTCCCTCCTTGCTCTTTCATCGTATTACTATCTCCTATTCTCGCCTCTTCTCACTCACTCCCCACTCTTAGAAGGTTTGGAAATGCTGTGCCTAAACCCTTGACCGTTGTTGTCAAAAATAAATTTTTCAGATCTAGCCATTATTTTAGCATCTCAACCATCATTCACCAAACTGCTATCAGCGACCACTATTGTTTCACTACGTCACCTTTTTGCCTTTATGTAGTTTTTTTAATTTTCTATTTTTTTTCAAACAAATGGTAAAAAGGAAGTGACATTTCACATGCTGCCTGCTTACAAACAGAATTGTTCATAACCATTTTAGTTCTCATTTGTCAAAGTGCAACTTTAAATGCACTAAAACGAAGTTGCATCTTTGTAGTGAGTAAATTGTTTTGTCTATATGAAAGAAATTATAATACACACACACAAACGCACGCGCTCGCACACACACACACACGCGCGCACACACACCAAACACACACACACACACACACACACACACACACACACACACACACACACATATATATATATATATATATATATATTGCGTACATTTAGGCAGCATATTTTCATTAAAACTAGTTTGGTTAAATAAATAATTTAGACATATGTCGATTAGTTTTCGTTGTGATCCGTTCAAGCTCACGGAGAAATTTCTAGGTAGACTTAGAAAATTGATTAAGAAAAATAACAAAATATATATGTGTATGCGTGTGTGTGTGTGTGTGTGTGTGTGCATGTGTGTGTGTTTGTATATATATATATGTGTGTGTCTTGAACAATGAAAAATGTTAAAAATTAAAATTTCAGACGCACATGGTTGTATATTAATACTTTTGTTTTATTTTTTAAAATTAGGTTTCTCGACTAGTTTCAGCCATCATAGCCATCATCAGGAGAAAAATACAGGATGACTGCCTCTGAAGAAGGATATATATATATATATATATATATATATATATATATATATATATATATATATATATATATGTGTGTGTGTGTGTGTGTGTGTGTGTGTGTGTGTGTGCATGTGTGTGCAATTACAATAATAAAACAGTTATTGGTCAGAGTTAAATTAGAGCAGGAAACATTTGTATTAAAAAAAGTGCCCAATACACATATAAAGAAAATAAAAAATACTAATTTTACGTTCAAAGCTTTTAAACTTAAAAAAATCAATGAGATCAGCCAATCATGTTATCTTGGTTTCAACCTTTCAGTGTCCCCAGGCTATATAGATCAAATCAATCTCTCTCTCTCTCTCTCTATATATATATATATATATATATATATATATATAGAGAGAAGAAGAGAGAGAGAGATTATTGCCTCTTTCCTCTTCCTGCTCATTATTAATATTTCTGTTCCTAATTCTTCCACATTCTGTAATCCCTTTTGTTTTAGTGGTTTTACTGATTTGCATGGAGTGATAACGATTAAATAAAAAAATAAAAAAGAGGAAAAACTATTCTTAGTCGACGCGTTTCATTCTCTGAGGAACACGTTTCGTCTTCTGAGGGACGCGTTTCGCCCTCTGCGTGACTTTATTAGAGAACGAAACGCGTCGGTTAAGAATAGTTTTTCATCTTGTTTTATACACAAACACACACACACACACACACACGAACACAAATACACACACACACATATATATGAAGAAATATAGTCTTATGATGTGCTATATTTATGGGATAAAGTGGTCAATATCAGAGATAGAGCGTATGTAAATATAAATATAAAAGTGAACACTGAAGTCAACACTTAGAGGCGACAGTCTGTTTCATGCTAGATGCAATCGTCAGGCCACGAGTGGCCGGACGATTGCATCTAACAGACTGTCACCTCTATGTTGAATTTATGTTCACTTTTATATATATATATATATATATATATATATATATATATATATATATATATAAGTTATCCATAAAAGTTCGAGCGGTTTGTGTGCTTCTTGGCGGTCACGTGCAATGCGTGGCCAGTAGACTCTAGGCAAAACTTCTATTTTTTAGCACACTTTTAATACGCCGTCTCCTCTGTTAAATAGTGTAAGATTGATAGTGGTAGAATAATGTTTAATAAACAAAGCCTCCCTAATGACGAGCTATGTGACCTGAAAAGGGTCGTTGTATTATCAACTAGAATCTTCCTTAAAAGTTATTAAAAGTTATGACTTAATATATATTTATTAATCGCACCCTGCTGCGAGATGTGACATGTTAGTGAGGTAGTGGTATGTCCTATATAGGTGATTGGTTTTTGATAATTAACACAGTCTTGTACAGAGCAATGGTATTGGTACACTCTATTAGTCCCCGCTAGTTGGACACCTCGAGGTGGTGTAATGTTTAGCTAGCGTCTCTCGCGAGAACAATTACAACTGAGTAGTGAGTTCGATCCTCACTGGGTGCCCCATAATTTCGGGCTTGTGCCACACCTGAGCTACGCAAAAAAAATCACTATTAGTCACCTCTAGTTTAGATTTGGTGGTGTTATTTCGGTTTGTTACGACGTGGTATGCAGTCTTACATTTTCTCTAATATATTATGAACTTTTCCAGGAGTTACCGCAGAAATATAGTGTTTAATGATTTTCCTTCTAGCAAGTATTGTACATCTGGTTGCAATAAAATATTTTGATGTTTTGCGGTGTTGTATTTTTGTTACGGGCATATTTTTTGTAAGAATAAGTTAATTTGCTTATCAAGTATGTAGTTGGGAAAATTATTGTTGACTAAAGTTTGCATTATGTGCTTTAGTTCACCTAAAAACATTCTTTGGGAAGAGGAATTTTTGCATGCCCGATTTACGAAATTAGTTATCAGTGCTATTTTATATCTCCTGGGTGCATTGATTATCATACTGGAATTCATTTCAGAACAAATTTGATTAGAAGAACAAATAAGTTCTGTCTGTTTCATTTTTTATTATATTTTTCCATTTTTCGGATAAGGTGTTGAGTCTTATGCTCGAAGATGTGGATAAACTGTCCGAAGTTCATATTTTGTTATTTTTGTCCAAGCACTTCGACTTTCGCAGTCATTATCAAAAAAACAATGTGGTCTCTGTGTGATAGTTAAAATTTTTTGTTTGTATCCTGGTGTTCTTTGGGAAACTGGACTTTTGAAATGGCCTAGCGTGAAAACATGTGTAACTTAGAGCACAGTACTCAACAACTTATCCAAATCTTCAATGCCATCTTCACAACACTTCGGCCGTTGTACGCTCCGGCCTTCTTCAGGTAATTGAAATTTCGAACAGAACTTTTTATTTCGTCCACCGGGGTTTCAGTTCTAGGTCATGTGTCCGCAAGGACACATGACCCAGTTTATAAAGACGTTGGTTAGATCGAGTGACTAGACACAAAGAGTCGTGAGTTCAATACCAGGCTACAGCAGTGGTGAACCAAAAACTTGAAGAGCTGTGTTAAAGGGAGATAACTGAGACGTCCGGAAGAGGCGTGGCACGTGGACCTAGAATAAAGTGTTCGGTTCGAAATTCAAATCCCCTGAAGAATGCCGGGGTGTAAAACGGCCGAAACGTTGTGAATATGGCAGTGAAGATGAGGGTAACAGTCTGAATTATGTAAATAATATAAGTAATCATAATACGTCATCTCAGAGATATAGACAGCCATTATATCACTAGAAGCTAGTCACTGGATCTAACCAACGTCTTTATCCACTGGGCCATGTGTCCTTGTGAATATGGCAATGAAGATGAGGATAACAGTCCGAATAGTGTAAATAATGCTAGTAATCATAATACGTCATCTCAGAGATATAGACAGCCATTATATCACTAGAAGCTAGTCACTGGATCTAAGCAACATCTTTATCCACTGGGCCATGTGTCCTTGTGAATATGGCAATGAAGATGAGGATAACAGTTTGAATAATGTAAATAATGCAAGTAATCATAATACCTCATCTCAGAGATATAGAAAGCCATTATTTAACTAGAAGCTAGTCACTGGATCTGACCAACGTCTTTATCCACTGGGCCCTGTGTCATTGTGAATATGGCAATCAAGATGAGGATAACAGTCTGAATAATGTAAATAATGCAAGTAATCATAATACGTCATCTCAGAGATATAGACAGCCATTATATCACTAGAAGCTAGTCACTGGATCTAACCAATGTCTTTAGCCACTGGGCCATGTGTCCTTGTGAATATGGCAATGAAGATGAGGATAACAGTCCGAATAATGTAAATAATGCAAGTAATCATAATACTTCATCTCAGAGATATAGACAGCCATTATATCACTAGAAGTTAGTCACTTCATCTAACCAATGTCTTTATCCACTGGGTCACGTCTCCTTGGTGGAACTAGAACAATCTACCCGGGTAGACGAAATAAAGTGTTCGGTTCGAAATTCCAATCACCTGAAAAAGGCCAGAGCGTACAACGGTCGAAACGTCGTGAATATGGCAATGAAGATGAGGATAACGGTCCCCGTAATGTAAATAATGCAAGTAATTAAATAACTCATCTCAGATATAGACAGCTTATCAGAAACTTGGAAAAATACAATAAAATATTAAACCAAGAGACTTTGTCGGTTCTTTGTATGGAAACTTGTTTGGATGAAGAGTTGCTGCTAAAATATACCTTATATTACCTTCTCTTACAAAAAGAGAAAAGGTATTGACATAGAAACTGTCATGTAAACAGTTTATGCTGTCTAAATCTACTCTATAATTCTGATATAGAACTCGCTTCCAACTTAATTCTAGCAAAGTTTAAACAATATGTGTGTGTGTGTGTGTGTGTGTGTGTGTGTGTGTGTGTGTGTGTGTGTGTGTGTGTGTGTGTGTGTGTGTGAAAAGTGTATATAAATATAAATGAATATATATATGTATAATTATTTATATATTATATGCGCGGTACTTATTAGAAAGCGTTCAATATCAGAGATAGAGCTAACATATTTGGTTGGATAGATGTGAGTTTGTGACCCTGGGTTTCACGCTTTAGCGATCGTCAGACAGACTGATTGATTTTTTTTTATACACAGTCACCAAAAACAAACAAATAACCAGCTTTAAATATAACAAATAAACCCCCATTTTTTTCAAAAATTTAAAAATAAATATAAATAATAATAATTTTTACCTATCATAATTTTAGACAAACCCCACCACACGTATATACATACATGCGAGGAAATATTCAGCGGAAAAATACATAATATGACATGTATACATTCACGAGACATTTCCGCCACACTTCCAATCTTTAAATTTCAACATGCAAATGCGTATGTATAGACACAACACCACCCGTATACATACATATGTCATATCCGAAACTGCCCACATATGTTTATATATGTATGAGTCCCGACGGACGACCAAGTATGTATATGTGTCTGCATACATCGATGTTTGTGTTAGTACGATGACATAAGCGACAAAATTTCCCCCACCACTTCCACAATAACACCAATACACGCAATCTACATAAACCCAAATTTAAAAAAAAATTAATCAGTTTCTCTGACGATCGCTAAAGCGTGAAACCCAGGGTCAAACTCACATCTATCCAACCATATATATATATATATATATATATATATATATATATATATATATATATATGAAGAAAAATATACAGAAAAACAAACAAAAATCTTAATATGCAATTATGCTGTATTAATGTTAATATAAAGTCAACGTCGGACGTTTCGGTCTATTTAGACCATCTTCAGGACATTTTCATTTAAACATAATTAACATTAGAACATATAAAAATTCAACACGAATTCAACGTGTTGAATTTTTATATGTTCTTATGTTAATTGCATATTAAGATTTTTGTTTGTTTTTTATGTATATTTTTCTTCATACTGTCGGATCTATATCCATATATTTGCTTACATATATATATATATATATATATATATATATATATATATATATATGTATATATATATATATATATATATATATATATATATTGTTTAAACTTTGCTAGAATTAAGATGGAAGCGAGTTCTATATCAGAATTATATTTAATATGTTTAAATATGATCACGTTGTCGTCACGTGGGCGATGTTGTTAAAACGTATTCGAAGATGATTTCCAAATATTAAAATATTAAAATGTCGATTGAACTATTTTATATAAACAGTTCAAGAAATCCCTTCCGTTGATATAGGAAATACGTAGTGATCAATAGGTTCTTATATCTTCATACAAGCTTGAAGTCCTTCACGTTACAACGCAAATCAATAATACAACATAATTGCATATTAAGATTTTTGTTTTTTTCTGTATATTTTTCTTCATACTGTCGGATCTATATCCATATATTTGCTTATATATATATATATATATATATATATATATATATATATATATATATATATATATATATATATATATATATATATTTTTAAACTTTGCTAAATTAAGATGGAAGGAGTTCTATATCAGAATTATAATTAGATTTAGACAGCATAAACTGTTTATCTCAGTTGAGTTCCACCACGGATTATGTGAGCGAGCGGCGCTATATTAAGTGTGATTTGCTACCTCTTCGTTACCGAGGCCCGTTGGAACAGTTGGTATGACGTTTTGGTTGATAACTTAACTGTCAGGGTTTCGATTCTCCTTAGTGGATGCGCACTACTGATGAGTCCCAAATATTCTGCATTATTTTTCTTTCAGACTCGATAAATTATATATACATTCGGTGTGGGCACCTCGAGGTAGTGTAATGGTTAGTAAGCTTGTCTCGCTATATCAATTACGACTGAATAGTGATTTCGATCCTGACTGGGTGCCCAATACTTTCGGCCTTGTGCCACATCTAATGTGCCAAAATATGTCTTTGTCTATTCGAGGAAACAAAGTAAATTTAAAATAAACCTCGGATCGTATAAACAGCTTTCCTCGTCGGGACAGTTGTGGTGTCTTACTTGGTTTCCCGGTTGATGTAATCCATTCCTCCAACGGCCGAGACACGTGCAGTGGATTAGGGTTAGGCGATACATTGTATCTTATCGCAGGTCAAAGGTCACTTGTTTCCCAGCTGAGGCCATACGCTGCGAGTAAAGGAAGGAAAGGGCGTGGTTGTAGGTTTTACTACTACATTACTTTCTGCCTCTCTCTCTCTCTCTCTCTCTCTCTCTCTATATATATATATATATATATATATATATATATATATATATATATTTCACTTTATCTTTTCTCTGTCACACACACGTATAGCCAAACAAGATCTACTAAATTCAACTGACAAAGTTTAATTAAATTCGTATGCACGTCGATTATCGCATTACAAACTGAAATACAATTATTACCATAAGAAAAATATTAATCGATATTTCTAAAATATTAAACAACTCTCATTGCAAGGAGAGACTGAAAAATTTAAAGATTGAAAAATTTAGTTTTTTAAAACAGTCAACTTACATTAAATAAATTATCTTTCACACAGGAGACGATATCTCAAAGTCTGTATAAAATATGTGGACAAAATAATAACAAAACGTATAAATATTTGATATATTCATGTCCGATGTGGTCTAACCCCGAAAGACCTTTTTATATATAACGTCACTTTGGATTAATTTGAATTCAAGCATTCCTAAAAATTCAAGGATGAAGATGAATAGAATCTTAACACGGTGACAACCCCAGGTTCTTGATTATGAATGAAATGGTCAAATGTACTTTAAAAAAAAAACGCAAAATAATGACAGTTTATCGACAATTTTGAACCCAGTATACAAATTGTTTGAAAACTGGAAAGATACAATAAATACTTGTTTGTATAGTACAAATATACTGAAATGCTTATGTATATACTTCTTAAAGATATATCTAAGTTACAACTAAACAGTTTAAAAACAAATAAATTATAACCTTCAAATAAATTTCAATTATTAACTAAGTTACCTCCCTTACATCAAAATTTTTAAATTATGAAATTGATGTTATATTCACGAGCATATTCATAATTGCAATAATTCAACCACATAGAATTTCTGTTATAGTATATTTTTTAATCAGCGTTTGTGACTTTGCACATAACCGGGAGTGTTAACGGTTCAACCACAAAAGCAAAAACTTATTTCAAACAAACACAATTATTTATCTTAGCCCTGATGATGATATTGGAATATATCGAAATTATATCGAATTATATTCGAATATATCGAATGAATAAATATAACCACAGTACCTTTCATGTTGTCTTTAATCAGGAAACAAGAAAGCTGAAGGGCCTGGGTAGGACGATAAACTACATCCGCGTCCTGGGTAAGACGATAAACTACATCCGCATCCTGGGTAGGACGATAAACTACATCCGCGTTCTGGGTAAGACGATAAACTACATCCGCATCCTGGGTAGGACGATAAACTACATCCGCGTCCTGGGTAAGACGATAAACTACATCCGCATCCTGGGTAGGACGATAAACTACATCCGCGTTCTGGGTAAGACGATAAACTACACCAAACAGAAAGGTATTTGACCAGGAGATTTTGAAGTGCGTGGAACCGCCTCTTAATTGCCGGTGTTATCAAGTCCACCTTGACCCGGGGTGGTAGCACCTGTTAGGGTCTCAACTATGCGCCAATAGTTAACCCTCGAACTGGGGTCAAAACAATATGAAACTTTAAAAAGAGGTTTTAATACAAGCAATACATTTTTGTAAAAAAATATTACTAACAATATATAATTACCAGCAATAAATTAAAAAAAAAATACTAGCAGCAATACATTTTTACCAACAATACATTTTTAGAAGAAAAATATTGCCAGCAATACATTATTACCAAAAATACCTTTTTGGAAAATAAATATTGCTAGCAATTCATTTTTGGAAAAAATATTGCTAGCAATACATTTTTTGAAAAAAAATATTACCAGAAATACATTATTACCAACAATACATTCTTGGAAAAAAAATTGCCAGTAATTCATTTTTGGAAGAAAAATATTACCAGCAATTCATTTTTGGAAAAAAAATATTGCCAGCAATACATTTTTGAAAAAATATATCCCGCAAAATATTTTTGGAAAAATGTTACCAGCAGTAAATACCTTGTCGGCATTAAATAACCCATTGAGGTTGATAATCCGTAAAACAAACCAAACCAAACCAAGAAAACTTATACGTAATTGCAAAAGGATTTTATTGAAAATAAATAAACGCAACACATTTAAATTGTTTAATTAGACATGCTTAAATGAAAATATGCTACCAAAATACACGGAATTTAAATTACATGATCCAACAGCTTCACAGAATTCCAATACTTGGAAATATAATTGTAGCTTTGTGAAAAGGTAAATACTAGAAAGAAAATACATCTACAATAAACTCAAGCAGACAATACTCCTGATCAAATAGAAAAAAGATTATACATAGACTTAGGAAAGTCACTAATAATTCAGAATGTCAACACCGGTTAATAATTAAAAAAAACTGAATGCGCTATATAAAGGACTAGCTGTAGAGCCCGGCGTTGCCCGGGGATGTAACAGTAAGAGATAGATCAAGTATCGACCATCATAAAGACTGAAAAATAAAATTGACAAAGATTATTGTTTAAGGTTGACGGACACGCATGCCTTAATTAGTTTTTTTTTTTTTTTTTTTTTTTTACGAATTGGTCAAACCCAAACTCAAACAAAAAGATTGTTTTTAATCGTTATGAGTCTACCGATTGAATAGAATTTTATTATAAACAATTGTCTTGTAAATGGAATTTTTTAAAGCATTCTGAATGTAAAAAATAAAAGAAAAAGGTGTGCAAGACAATAAGAAACACTACCTGCCAAAAAAACAGTGAAGTTTTTTATTTGAAATCGGTTGAAAAATGTAGGAAATCCGATCCCATATATAAACGAACACACACACACACAAGCAACCTGGGTTTTTATAATAATATAACTCGATATGAGTTGACCCCCTTTCATTCTCGCAACAGTGATGCCTTTTAATCGTGTTTTCAAATTGATTTCGTACAAAAACGGTTGTGTTTTTCCAATTTTTGGCGCTGTCAGAACCACCGCAAGGTAATTTTACGTAGTCCTGTGAAGTTTTGTTGAAATCGGTTGAAAAATGTAGGAAATCCGATCCAATATATAAACGTACAGACACACACACACACACACACAATCTGCCTTTTATAATAAGTAAGATCTATCCATCTTCCGAACAAAGTGGATATATATATACATCAATATTTCCAACTATGAATTAACTAAACATCAAAAGGAATTACTAAAGCTGGGACCCAACTGTCATCTATACCGCAAATATAATAGTTTAAATTAAATAAATGAAATATAGATATTACATCAAAGTAGAGAAACACTTCAACAAGAGCAGCTGATAACAACGGAACCAGTATTTCGGAACCTGCTCAAAGCTGAGGTTATAAAAGATAGACATGATAAACGGTAAAATTCTTCTAAACTACTAACAAAACCATTAAAAATCACTGCCGAGGAAACATCTGGATATTATTGTTAAGAAAGCAGATACAAGAAAAATCTTTGTAGTTTTAAACAAATCTGATTATAATACAAAGATAAAACAAATACTTGATGACCACACTAAATTTCAAAAAGTTAACAGGAATCCTGTTAAGCAAGTGAAATTACAAATCAGCAAACGAGTCATAGATAATAATGCAGACCAGGATAATCTAAAACTTCCCAAACATTTCATTATAAAACTGGTTACACTTTTGAAACCATAAAAACACACAAACCAAATTTTCCTCTTCGCCCTATCATATACCAAATCGACACTCCTGTTTATTAACCAAAATCATTAACCAACTTATTACACCATACACCCCCAGTAAATACAGCATCAAATCAACTCTTGAATTAATCCAAATCCTAAAAACACAAAAAGCCGATAATGAAACCATAACCACATTTGATGCTGAAAATTTATTCACCAATGTCGTTAGTGAAACGATTGATATAATTATAAGAAATATATACAATAATCCATCTCTCCCTCCATTGAAAATTAGACCCAACATGCAACGGAAACTACTTTTAACTTGTACTACTAAATTTCCATTCTTTGACCGCAAAAACAACATATATGTACAACGTGGTGGTGTTTCCATGGGTTCATTTCCGGGTCCAACTTTTAATAACTTTTATATGGCTAACATAGAAAATAATATATTTAATAATTCTAAAAAAAAAAATCTACCTAAGATAAGTTGATGATGTCATCATTAGTAAAAAAACAAAAAAAACAACATTAATGAAATACACGAACTACAAAAAGAATTTTTAAAAACTTCTGTCCTTAAATTCACATATGAACTTAACAATAATAACACAATTCCGTCCACTGATATATTGATAAACACTAATTATAATACATTCACTAAC
This sequence comes from Acanthosepion pharaonis, assembly GCA_903632075.3. Classification (NCBI taxonomy): domain Eukaryota; kingdom Metazoa; phylum Mollusca; class Cephalopoda; order Sepiida; family Sepiidae; genus Acanthosepion; species Acanthosepion pharaonis. The sequence goes on from CAHIKZ030000457.1 coordinate 1,252,118, forward strand.
TTCTCATATAAAAAAAAACTAATAAACATATGCATTATTATAAGAGCGAATGTTTTAACTATTAAAAAATAACAATTATACAAAATTTTAATGAACCGTGCAAATGTTTACTTATTCACAAGAACGATTTTCTACACTGAACTAAAATACATGAAACAAACTCTCATTAATAAAGATTTTCTTAACTACATTGTTGATGAACAAATATGCCGATCTACTAGTAATTTTAACACAAATCAAATAGAACATAATATTTCCTCAAATAACCCTAAACATGTCGTAATTAGATGCATTCTAAATATAAACAAGACAAAAAAATCCTAAAAAAAAAAAAATAATATATATTCCGGGCAGAAAAAAATAAAATATGTGCTATACTAAATTCAATACTACTAACTGCAATAACTCCATCCCACCAATTAACGCATTACAAGATCCAACATTATATATCAATTTAAATGTCCCTTAGGAGATTGCATCTCCGACGACAAAAAAAAAATGTTAATATATATATTGCATATACCACAATCACGTTATCAATAAGGCTTACTCTACACATGAATGATTCCCCTCTATTGTTCAAAATCTACAAAAAATCATTCCTGTTCAAATTCACATTTCAGGAGAATATTAGTGGGCAATACCTCACCAAGAAAGAAATAAGTAGAAACTACAAATTATTGAAGCTATCTTTATTAAAAACTTGAAATTAACACTTAACAAAATTAATTACAAATATAGTACAAATGTTCTGAAATGCTTATCGTATATAGTTCTTAAAAATATATCTAAGTTACAACTAAACAATTTAAAAACAAGCAAATTATAACCGTCTATAAAAGTATCAATTATTAACTAATATACACACGTATTAACAGCACAAACAAAGACCTGTGAAGATTAACTGATCAATAAAAAAACAAACAAAACAAAACTAAACTAAAAGTGGCTTACGGCCACATCACGTTGAGACACAGGTTCCCGTACGATCACCGAAGTTAAGCAACATCGAGCCAGGTCAGTACCTAGATGGATAAAAGTTTGGAAATACCAGGTTCTGTAAATTTGGAAGTGCGGGTGATTTAATCGATAATGGCTTGGAATTGTAGTCCAAGAGCTAAGTTTCATTTCCTGTTGGGTTCGTCTAATTCACTTACATGCAAATACCCTTGGGGAAGGTATGAAGACACCTCTTCTCCCACTAGGTATGGGTTAATTATTAAGACTGGTATCACTAAATTATTATTTCCCCCAAAATAATACTTACAGTCTAAAACTATTTTCCGGCTTTAAATAACCTGTAAAGGGTTGATAAGCCGTAGAAATTGAATGAATGAAAGAATGAGTGAAAAAAAAGAACGTGACCAAAATTGACTCCCCCAAAACATTCTGATGACGCTTAAACGAAATATGTTAAATTTATAAACGTTTTCTATTTGTTCGTCATCCGAGTATACACGTGTGTATATATATATATATATATATATATATATATATATATATATATATACAAGGTGTATCAAAAGTACTTTTACAAAATTTGGGGGCGGGTTCTTCAAGCCAAAATGAGGACAAAGTCCATACAAACATATGTCCGCAAATCCATCGTTTTTAGTTAAGTTTGAAGAAAGCTTATGGTGGATGACGCTATGTTGCCATGTAGACTAGATTACATTTGTTATTCGTGTACATTTGTGGCTAGTCTGTCTTCAACGTATAAAGTGTATAGTAGTGACTTAAATGAGAAGTGTCTCGTTTAACAATGGCAGGATATTCATATCGTGAGCAGACAAATATGATTTTTACATACAGCCGCGCGAATGCTAATGATGGCGAGGCGGCACGGCTGTATCGGACTGAATTCCCAGATCGAAGGCATTCAACCTTTGCTGCTGATTATCGTCAAAGACAGGGTCCGTGGCACTACAAAATATGGCTCGAACAAGGCCGTTAGTAGGCTTGAACATGAAGAACACATTTAACAGGTTGATCCAGGTATCAGCACACATCAAGTGGCTCTATCATGTCGTATATCTCATAGTACCGTATGGAGGGTACATCAAGAGCAGTGTGACGGTTACACACCTGGCCCAGGGTCGAATCCCTTGGTTACGGCGCCAACTGTGACGTCGCTCCTCCTGGTCGCTCCTCCTGGTCGCTCCTCTGGTTCCAAGCGTGCCGCTCCAACCCCTTGGTTGGATGATCACCAACCTCGCCTTTCCCAACTCGCTTCCAATACCTGGTTACTGAAGCAACTGTACTGATCTCCGGTCTGTCTACCCACGTTGTGTTTAGATCTTAGACAGACGGGACCAAAGGATTGGGGCCGATACAAATTGAGTCCGACGGGGGTGGCCAAAACACAAGTAAAGAAAAAAAAACCCACGAGACAAAAAAAATTACTGATAAAGGGTGACAACCTTTATATCTAATGTCCGTTACATAAAAAAAAATTGTTCTCAATTCCCGACCCGCTCTGTGGACTATGGCACCAAGCTTCTATCACACAACCTAAAAGATTTTGAATTGCCTACTCTTAGAATTTGTATGTCGGAGTGTGGTTTAGGTTCGACACTGGGGCTAATTTCTATCGATCATTCACAGTTGATTCTTCTCTTCGACTTGGTTGTATTTCTTCTTCTTCGTCGACTAAGATAGAACTTCTCTTGTCTTCGACTTGGCTGCACCTTCTCTTTGTCTTCGACTTGGCTGCAACTTCTTCTTGTCTTCGACTTGGCTGCAGCTTCTCTGCGGCTTTCGAGTAATCTTCTTCTTCGTCTGTTGGGCTGGAAGTTCTCTTGTCTTCGACTTGGGCTGGAAGGATTTCTTGCCGCAACTTTCTCTCTGCCGTCGGGTGATCTCTTCTCGCTGCCGTCGGGGCTGAACTTCTGTCTTCGACTTGGGCTGGAAGGATTTCTTGTCTGGGGATTCTCTTGCCCGCAAAGGGGCCGTGAATCGGGCCTGGCCCGCGTTCGGGCTCTATCCTGCCCGCGGTCAGCAGCAACTCTCAACTCAACTGATTTCTGTCGACTGGGGTCCTGCTTTTTATTGACGCCGCAGCAAACCGGGGTGGGTCTGTTGGCGTCAGGGTTTCTCGATAATTCCAATAGCCCGCATTAATTCTGTTTCCCCCATTATCGCTATTGTTTTCACCCCTATTTCCTCACAGTGCCTTTGGTGGGGAGGCGTACACCCATCTCTCCCGGTTTTCTCGTATGTCAGGTGACCTTTTTTGACCAATGGTTCCTGATCGAGCATTCTTCCTCTTCTTTCCGCATATCACGTGACCGCCCTCGGCCAATGAGATTGTGGTTGGGCGCCTCCATCTCAAATCGGGCGTGGCTTACATCGTTCTTGTTTAAAAAACAAAATCTAATTTTGCCCTTTTTGCACGTACGAAAAAATGACAATCTTGGCTTTTTTCTCACCTGGGCTCTGTCAAACAGCCTGCCGCTAATTAGATGTAACTTCAGGAAAGAATATTGGCGCCATCTGTGAGCTGAGACAATCGTTTTTTTCACCTCTTGTTTTGTCAGACCGACAGTCAGAAAATCTTAATTATCTACATTGAAAATGTCCCACTTTATTATCGTGGGTTTCCAATTCTTAACAGGTCAGAATCTGTATACCGTTCACCGGTCACTCCCCTCAACCCAAAGACACTTTTCTCTGATTAAAAAATTTCGTTTCTATTGTTCTAAAAAATCCCCTTTCTCCGAATTGATAATGAGTCTTTCTACGCAAAAGTCGGTCAGGTGCTTCGACAGATATTTTTATTATCAATACACTCTTATCAAGCATTGTCCCTTCTCCTCTAAATGTTTTTCCCTTCTAAATAACAATTCTCCATTGTTCTTTCGAAAAATCGGCCAAGATGTTGGCCAAATTACCTTTCTGATACGTGTTTTTTGTTAATGACCATCTTTTTTGTTATTTCTTTCTTCCTCTTTTCTTTCCCCTTCCTTCTTCTTTCCTTAGGATCGTCTAAGTACAACTTTAGTGAATTATTTTCAACTCAATTATTTTCCGTTTAAAAAAAAATCAACAACCTGTTTAATAAACCGAGTAAAAAAAAATTAAATCATATTTCTATGAATATTTCTAATAATGCAAGGTGCCACAGCAGTTTATGCATCCGTATCATTTGCAACGTGCGCGGGGTCTTTCGCCCTCTGAATCACTCACCACCGAAAGTTTTATTGCACAAACAACCAATCCGTTTTTCGTCTCTTCAGTCTTGTTTACAGATGAAATGCTAATCCTAACACCATAGAACATCATACGCATATTGATTTTTTTATTGCTGTATAATTTCTTATGTGATTTAAAAGTTTCTACCTAGACTTGAACTCGGATAGTTGGATTCTAAAATCAAGAATGCTAAACATTATAGCATAGAATTGCATGAGCATATTAATAGTTTGTTTTTTTATTACTATATAATTTTGTATGGGATTTTAAAAAGGTTCCACCGAGATTTGAACACGGACAAAAGAATTCAAAGTACAGAAAGCTGACTACTACATCATACAACAGAACGAGCTCACCAATTATTTTGTTGTTTTTTTTTTATTAATATATAATTTCTGAGGTGATTTTCAAATTTTCCATCGAGACATCGAATCAGATCGCTGGATTCATAGTACAGAATATTACATTACAGGATATAGACTGCATGGGAATCACGGTTATTTTCTCTCTTTTTTTTTACTATATAACATCTTACGTGATTTTAAAAGATTCTACAAAGACTTGAACACGGATCGTAAGGTGCAATGCCAAGAACGCTAAATATTGCGCCACAGAAACGCTTTCAAATATAAATTATTTTATATTATTATATAATTTATGATCTGATTTCAAAAATTCTACCGAGATTGGAACTCGGATAGCTGGATACAAAAATCAGAAAGCTAACAATTGCACTATAGATCCGCATACACCGCACGATTACTTTATTCATAGGAGATTCTAAATGATTCTACCGAGACTTAAACTTCGATCGATGGATTCAGAAACCAGAAAGCTAACTATTACGCCAAAGAAACGGATGCGCCACGTGATTATTTTAATTTTTTATTACTATAAAACTTCTTATGTGAGTATAAAGGTTCTACCAAAATTTGAACTCGGATAGCTGGATTCAGAATCTACAATGCTAATTGTTACAGAATAGAACCAGACGTAACACAGACTCTAGAATGCAAAATATAGAAAAGCTCATGATTATTTTTTTTTTTTTTACTATATAATTTCTTATGTGTATTCAAAAGTTCTACAGAGACTTGAACACTGATCACAGCACTTATACCTGCTGGATTCTTTTACTTTTATTATTATATAATTTCTATGTGACTGTAAATAGTTCTAACGAGACTCGAAATTAAATGTCCGGATTCAAGGCAAGTAATGGTCAACAGTAGAGCATAGAACCACTTGTAACTCGTGTTAATTTTAATTGTGATTACTACATAAAATCATATGTGATTTTAAAACGATCTGCAGAGACTTCAACACAGATCAACACATGCAGAGAACAGAATGCTAAACATTACACAAGAAAAGCGCGTACGCCAAAAGATTATTTCATTTTGTATTATTATATGATATATTATTTGATTATAAAAAGGTTATACCGAACACAGATCAGTGGAGTTAAAGTCCAGAATGCTAACCACGACACCATAGAAACGAATGGACAACACGATTATTTCACATTTTCTAAGTATATATTTACTTCAGATGTTTTAAAAAGTAGTACGAGAATGAACTCGGATCGCGGGATTATGAGTGCTGAATGCTAACCATTACACCAAAGAAACGCATGCGCTTCGAACTTATATTACGTTTTTATTATCATATAATATATTAAATGTTTTAATAGGTTCTACCGAGACTCGAACTCAGATCGCTGGATTCAAAATCCAGAATGCTAACCATTACACCACAGAAACGCTGGATGCGTCACTTCTTTTATTTCTTTTATTACTATTATCTTTCTAATATGATTTTAAAAGGATCTACCGAGACTCGAACTCAGATCGCTGGATTCAAAGTCCAGAATGCTAACCATTACACCATATAACCGCCGGAAGCGGTCCATCTTTTAAATCTTTTATTATTAAAATCTTTCAAATATGATATTTATAGGATCTACCGAGACACGAACTCAGATCGCTGGACTCAAAGTCCAGAAAGCTAAACATTACACCATAAAACCGCAGGATGCGCGGAATAATTTATTACTTTTATTACTATTATTTTTCAAATATGATTTTAAAAGGATCTACCGAGACTCGAACTAAGATCGCTGGATTCAAAGTCCAGAATGCTAAACATTACACCATATAACCGCCGGATGCGTTCCTTCTTTTATTTCTTTTATTACTATTATCTTTCTAATATAATTTTAAAAGGTTCTACCGAGACTCGAACTCAGACCGCTGGATTCAAAGTCAAGAATGCTAACCATTACACCATAGAACCGCTGGACGCGTTCCTTTTTTATTTCTTTTATTACTATTATATTTCTAATATGATTTTAAAAGGTTCTGCAGAGACTCGAACTCAGATCGCTGGATTCAAAGTCCAGAATGCTAACCATTACACCATAGAACCGCATGATGCTACGCTTCTTTTATTTCTTTTATTATTATTATCTTTCTAATATAATTTTAAAAGGTTCTACCGAGACTCGAACTCAGACCTCTGAATTCAAAGTCCAGAATGCTAACCATTACACCATAGAAACGCTGCATGCGTCCCTTCTTTTATTTATTTTATTATTATTATCTTTCTAATATGATTTTGAAAGTATCCGCCGAGACTCGAACTCAAATCGCTGGATTCAAAGTCCATAGTGCTAACCATTGCACCGCATGATTGGTGCTTTCTTTTATTTCTTTTATTACTATTATCTTTCTTATATGATTTTTAAAGGTTCCACCGAGACTCGAAATCAGATCGCTGGATTCAATGTCCAGAATGCTAACCATTACAGCATAAAACCACATGATGCGTCCCTTCTTTTACTTCTTTTATTACTATTATCTTTCTAATATAATTTTAAAGGTTCTACCGAGACTCGAACTCATACAACTGGATT
>CAHIKZ030000458.1:5000-15000 GCA_903632075.3 Acanthosepion pharaonis
TGTGCCCTGCTGTAAGCAGAGAAAAAAACGCAAGTAAAGGACGAGACACAACTTATGTTTGATTTCACTGAAATAGATAATTCACTGTGGGACACCCTGTATATTAACAGATTATCCCATATATCCGAATCAGTTATTTCATTAATAAAGTTAACATGGGCTCGCTAACATTGTTTAGCCTTTCATTCAAAGTTTGTTAACTTTGCATTTGATATTCTCCTACCCTATCGGGACTCCAATTCTGAAATTCGCTGAAATTAAGGATTCGGTCGGAGACAGCGTAGTGCTTGAGCCTGTGAAGAAGGCTAGCATGTCAAACACCACCAAACGCCTTCAAGATATCTAAAGTCACAGCCCAAGCCAGGCTGATTTTATCTAAAGATCCTAAGCTCTTTTGTAATCATCGTTAGCAAAATGGCGGTTGACCTAGATATGCGAAAGACCCTGTATGTATGGATGTATTCACTTCTGCACAAAATAACCCCCCAGAAAACACGGACTTTCGACAGTTTATCCTAAATTTTGATTTGGATGCGTGAAAACTTATTCAAATATTCGAAAAATGCAATGCAAATTTAGTATGTTATACTTGCAAGATGGATTCTGGTGAGAGAAATTGTCTGAACTGACACAGTGAAACAACTTTGCTAGCAGGAGACCCAGAGGTGAATATAATCACTTCGCTTCATGTCAGGGGAAAATGTGAGACCGAGAAGGCACAATGAGTTGCTCTTCTGGTGGTTAGCATCGGCCATATGCTGATGGACGGTAAAAATAGTTCTCTAAAATGAGATGCACCAGTTTCGTTCTGGAGGCGTTAAAATTTACAAGCCATTTCTTGTCTCACGTAACAACAGATTTCAAGTCAGTCGCAAAATAAAGAAAAAGTATCAAATATTTTACATATGATATTATTTTTATGCCCATATTAGGCAAGGTGGAGTAATGAATAAGCGGCTCCGATTGAGGAATTGGAGAGCCGAGTTCGAATTCCAGTCGAATCCATTACATTCACTTACGTGCTAATACCCTTGGGAAAGGTATGAATCCTCTTCTTCTCCCCTAGCCATGGGTAAATAGCAGGGCAGCCCGGGTTCTATAGCCTCGGATGGTATTTACTTGACACCCACAAAGTCAAGATGTGACACAAGGTCGTTTAACGTGGGAGACCCGAGTGTTTCCACTCAAAGGCCACTGGTCCAAAACTGGTCATAGCTTATCCAAGCTGGTCAGAGCCTAGTCAAAGCTGGTCATGACTTGTCCCTGTAAAGTCAGGCCGGAGCCAGTCCAAGCTAGTCGAAGCCTTGATCGAATCTCAGCCATAGGCCAAGAAACGTTCCAATATTTGTCAAAAATAGCCTTGGATAGCAACTGGTCTATAGCCTTGGATAGCAACTGGTCTACCACAGAAAGAAATAGCAACCTACTGCGGGAAAAAATATGCCTCGTCAGTCATGTATCGAAAGATACATGATCGCCTAAGCATGTATCACTCATGGCACATAACTGACCTATATTAGATATTTTATATGCATTTTAAAAGAACGTTTTCTATAGTGAAAGCTACTTTATATAATACGGTTTGTTTCTTTGTATAATAATAATTTCATGTATTTTGAGTCTTTCCTTGCAGTGAATGCTATAAAATATTTTAATATTATTATTATATATTAATAATAATTGATTTAGCTGTATTTTCATAGTGAAATAATGATCGATGTTTGCACGTGAAGGCATATTGTTTCGATAAATGACAAGTCAGTCTACGGGAAATTATTACGCATTGGGGACCAATGTAATTTTTTTAATATTAATATTATAGATACAATCTCCAAAATGACATAGGAAGTCATAAACTAAATTATATTTATATTTTTTTAATTTTTTTTTTTTTTTTTTACATCGGCGAGATGTTTTCATGTCCAGAATTATTGCTAATAATTAGGAGAGATATGAACCTTTTTCATCAAAAGATAAATGTTAGATATTTGTTGGATTCGTTACATGATATGTAGCTTCCAAATATATTTTAATGGCTTTTTGCATATTGTTCATACTTTCAAAACACACACACACACACACACACACACACACACACATATATATATATATATTTCTGTGTGTTACTTCATTTTTTATTTTAGTAGATACTCGTGTCTGAAAAAGACGCCCAGTTTGTTTTTTTTTATTCTATTTTAAACAATATGTATTACGCCAATCAGCCTATACATTCGAGAAAACTTAATAAAGAAAACGTACCCTTCAGAACGCAGGTTCAAACCCTTTCGAAGAGCAAATTTTCTTTATCTTCTCTAGTTCGCAAACTGATAGACGTAATACCCACTGTTTAAAATAATTAAAAAAAAGCAGGTCGTCTATTTCAAACACTTGTATCCAATAAGAATGACGTCTGAAGTTTTAAAAAAAAACTTCTGATTAAAATTATACGCCGCCGAAAAAAATAAAATTCGGTTGAGCACTTTAGAGGGAAAAGCGCGAATTTGTAAAGGGTGACTGCTACTGCTGATGCAAAAAAAAAAAAAAAGCTCTTCTATGAATTGAGCACTCTGAGTCACTGGCGTTTTTATTCTAAAATAAACACGTAAAAAATCACCTTCCTCTCTGCCCGGAGCTGATAGCTCAGTCAAAAATCTCCGATTGATTCCAAATCGGTTGGGTTTCGATCCAGGCTTGAGGCATTCAAATGTCTAGCCACACTGATGAGCTGTGATACAGCGAAACAGTCTATCTGTAGATGACACCCGCACACATACACACACACACACACACACACACACACCACACCACACACACACATACATATATGTATAGTTTTAACGTATGCTATATTTATGGGAAAAGTGCTCAATATCAGAGATAGAGGACATGTAAATATAAAAGTGCACCTTGGACTCAACACCAAGTCTGGTTTATGAGTGAACGAAATCTTCAGGGTATGTTTGAAGGCAATCTTTAGAACATATATATATATATATATATATATATATATATATATATAATAAAAAGGCTTAAACACTAATATTCCATGGTCATAATTTATTCCATTGGAATCGTAAATGCGATCCAATTCATCAGACCTACAAATTCAAAAGGAAAACAGAAAAAAACAACTCCTGAAATAAAAATAGAATTAGAGAGAGTGTAAGTATGAGATTATTGGGACGAATGTTAGAGCTAAAAGAGAGGGTAACGGACGAGAGAAGGAGGAGATTAAACCTTAACAGAGAGAATTTTAGGAGAGGTGAGTGGAAGAGGTTTAAGTGAGAGAAACATGAATGTTGTCGAATGTCTAATACATTAAAGATACATTTCGTGGTGACATATACACACCATAGACGATCTAATGTTAAAGATCAGAATATTAACAGCTATATATATATATATATATATATATATATATATATATATATATATATATATATATATATATATATATCAGTCGTGTGGTGGCTTTACTCCAGAAGCAATGTCGAAACAGGATTTGTTTCTTATTAAAAATTTTGGGGCGTAATTACTGGGTGCGCAGGCAATAAAAGCTCTTAATCCAATAAGGAGAGTGAATTCTAGGAAAAGTGAATACCACAAATATATGATAAAATTCCACAACTTTTCACAGGCATTACTAAACTCCAATATATATATATATATATATAAAATATGGTTAAAAGAGTCCGCGCAAACAATGTCTATGGCAACTCCTTGCCATTACCTATAAAGAAAGAAAAAATCCAAGAAGAGTTCCAGCGTTTAGAAAAAGAAAATTTTATACGTCCAGTAAAAAGACCAAAAACTTCGCCAGCAGTCGTAAAACGTGCTTCGCCACGGTCTGTTCTAAGTAAGACTGACCAGCCATCATTAACAAAAGTTACCAACACACAAACTTTCAATACACTGCAATCAAAACCTGTTTCGAATGTCAGCTACTCGGGGAATTGTCAAGGGATCAACACAAAACCCAAATAACTGATATTGAAAAACCAATTGCCAATGGCACCAGCCCATCAGTTTACACCATAAGGTTCGACCTCCTGATGGACTTTCATATTCGAAAAGACTTAAAAATATGAGCGATGCGGAGTAATCTACGGTTACCCCCCTTCTCAGGTAATGGTATCTGGCTTCGCTATAAAAACGGAGCGTGAATGAGGAAGGGAGATTTTAAATTCTCTGCGTTAACGAGTTTGGACGCCAAAACAAACAGTTAAAGACTTCATCTTATCTTCTTTCCCCCTCCTTTCCCGCTCCTGTAATTTAATACACTTAAATTACACGACAACAGGTAGTAACTACTGTGGTTACACGTGATTAAGAATTAAATAAATAACTCATCTAAAGTTAAATTTAAATATCGAACAGAGTGAAAGTTTAAAAAAAAACAATTCTTTATTTAAAGGTTTCACTTTAATTTCGCTTTTCGTCGCAATTGAAATTGATATCGTCTAATTAAACCGTAATTTAAACTTAAGCGGGGCACGGTACATTGCTCATGTGTTTTTCTTTTCTAGCACGCGTACTCTGACGTATTCGAAATATTACACAGAGAGAGAGAGAGAAAGAGAGAGAGAGAGAGAGAGACAGACACACACACTCATACACACACACACGCATTTATATATTACCCAATGTCTTTTAAGAGTAACTTTATGTAAAGGAAACATAAAGAATGGTGATTTTAAAAGAAAATAATTAAAAAAAATAGATGCAAACAAACTCCGGTTGCGTATACGAAGAAAGATTATGCCGAATTGAGGTGTCGAATAAAGATAATAAAGATGAAATAAATCTACTATTTCTAAATTCTTATAACTTTTATAAGAATAAAAATAAAATAAAAATTCTTATAACCTCACTTAAGGCCGGCTTCCATGTTAGTAATTGAATAAAATATAAATGTACTATATTTTTGGAAAAATATAACTGATAAGCAAAAAAAATCAATTATTTATACATATTTGTGAATATGTGGGTACATTTTATACTACTGTTGCCCCAATTCAAAGCCCAAGAGTCACTCAAGGTAAAGGGTTAATGAATGAGGTTGTTTTATGGACATAAAAAGAGAATTGATTGTTTCGTTTTTTTACGGGTTAGCAACCATACGCAGGTTATTTAAAGTCAGAAAATATTTTTTTAAAATGCGCGATACGTGGCGCATGTGTTTTTTCTAGCACGCCTACTCTGACGTATTCAAAATATTCTCTAATGTCTTTTAAGCGTGACTTTTTATTAAGGGATCATAAAGAATAGTGATTTTTTTTTCTTTTGGCGAGCAAAATAAATGTAAACCAACTATGGAGATCGGTTGCGTATACGAAGAAAGATTATGCCGAATTAAGGTGTCGAATAAAGATAAAATAATTTTATTATTTCTAAATTCTTAAAACTTTTGCATACATAGGACGCTGAAGGTTAAAGACCGAAAGCACAACCCCCCCACTCCGCAGGAGGTAGCCTAAAGCCCGCTCGAAGTGCGTCTTCTAGGCTAGTGATAAATAAAACAAAGATAGGACGTTTATTTGTGCATATTAAATGTACAGGTTCACAAATGTTACAATTGTTAAAATCTAGCACCGGGACATTAACGATAATTTTGATATTTAACAGTTGCACATTTCTTTGAAAGATAAGAAGTTAAAAGATAAAAAAACAAGTCTAATTTCTTCAAGATGTTCATAAAATTCTTTCACGGATTGCATCACGGACACAAATCCCATAACACATTAGGTCCATAACAGGATTACATGTACTGCTGTCGTAGTTGGTAGTCTCCAAGGGCAGCATCGCGCAGAATGGCCTTTGTAGTTTTCGCACGGCAACAAGTCAAGACGATAGACAACTTTGAATTCAAACCAATTTGAAGAGAGGTTCACTCCGTTAGGCTATGCTGTCCTTGGAGACTACCAACTACGACAGCAGTACATGTAATCCTGTTATGGACCTAATGTGTTATGGGATTTGTGTCCGTGATGCTTTACAATGTGGTTTACAATGCCTTTATTTTAGTTCTGCCCTTCTTCTAACCTGAAAGTCACCCAATGCAAGAGAGCCAAGTCTTGTTGTGGGACACGTAGCTGGCTGAAGGTGGGTTCATGCCTTTAATTTAGTTCTGTCCTTCTTGTAATCTAGAAGCCATCTAAAGCAAGATAGCCAAGTCATGTTGTTGGACCCGTACAGTGCGGAAGATGGGTTCATGCCTTTGATTTAGTTATACTTTTCTTGTATTCTATAAACCATATAAAGCAAGAGAGCCCAGTCTTGATGTTGGATGCATAGCTGGCGGAAAATGAGTTCATGCCTTTGGTTTAGTTCTGCCCTTGTTCTAGCCTGGAAGCCACGCAAATCAAGAAAGCCCAGTCTTGTTGTTGGACCCGTAGCTGGTGGAAGGTGAGTTCATGCCTTTGCCCTCACAAAAGGGATCAGGACAGACTCACTGAAAAATTGAACCCTATAAATTATATGTATAATTATTTCATATTTTTATTAGGAAAATTAATGATTGTCATTTTTGTATAATGTTAAGTATATCTTAAAAGTGCCTTTGATCAGCTATTGTACCTTGTTTACAAATCTATGCAAAAGTTCGGTCGCAGGGGTTCGACATGAATTTTCCAAGATGAATATTTCTCATTTCTCTTCTTGGTCGAAAAGAGGAAAAAAATGTTCACCGATGATGAAATTTGACGAATCTAAAATGTGAAAAAAATGTGGTTTAAATGTCAGACATCCTTCCATATTTACTGGTATCAAAATGTAGTATCTGTCTTTGGGCGGGAAAAACTACATTTTATCTTTCAATTGTGTCTCTGCCTGATGAGAAAGCGCAACTGAAAATTTCATTGACCGGTGCCCAGTCAAAGGGAACAACCTTTTGTGGCTGTACCCCCCCTCGTGGATTAAAGTGTGGAGATCGGTTGATTATAGCTGGTAATTTTCTTTTTTTTTTCAAAAACGTATTGGTGGTAATAATGTATTGCTGTTAAATTTTTACAAAAAAGTATTTCTAGTACTAAAACCTATTTTTACAATTTCATATTGTTTTAACCCCAGTTTTGGCGTTAACTATTTTCCCATAGCTGGGACCCTAACAGAGTTACTAACCCGAGTCAGAGTGGACCTGGGAACACCAGCAATTAAGAGGTGGTTCCGTGCTCCTCAAAATTTCTTTATTGTCTTGCCCAGCGCGCAGATATCGTTTATCATCCTACCCAGAACGGCCAGTGATTCAACACTTTTGGTGAGTTGAAGGGAGTTTGTTTACAGTTATTTAATCCAAATCCAGCGGACTGGTATCTGGGACAGATTCAGTCTGGTTTTAGTATATTTTGTTTTACTGTACATCAACTTCAGTGGGTTATTTAATGCCTACAAGATTTTTAGGATAATTTCGTATGAAAAGATTATTTATTCTTTGTAAGAAATTAGTTTGTAGGATATGAGGTTTCCAGTAACGTATTTTTGTCGAGAGTCAAATATATCAGCAGTAATATTTTTTCCAAAGCTGTATTGCTGGTATTTTTACTATACCAGTTTGAGAGGATAACTATTTACCCCATAGCTGGGACCCTAAAATTTGACACAATGTACATAGACTGAATATAATATTTGGGTGTTTGGAAAGTAATTTTATTGTTACTAATTAAGAGTTATGTGTTTTCCACTTAGCTTACAATCCAAGGTTAGAGATCTAAGTCTACCTTGTAATCAACCTTTAGCGGGGGTTATTTTTTTCCGTGTTTCTGATTGGATTTCCGATTCCATCTAAAGTATTTTCATTCTCTTTCACGCCCAGTATCCCCCACCTACCCTGCGTCTTAATGGCGTTGTCATCTCACTTGGAACGAATTCATTTAAAAAATTTTAGAAATATCCGTTTGTCCCGAAAAGTACTTCCAATCGGTTGTGGACTGGGGTAGGAATTGGCTGGTTAACTTTAATGCCTCAAAAAAAAAAATTGCTCTTTATTACTCAACACAGAGAAACATCCCTGCCTCCCACCATTAGAATGTCTGACGCTCAACTCCACGAGAGCATCTCTTTGCGACTGCTCGGTCTCACATTGTCTGCTGACCTGAGATGGAACAAATACATTGAGTCAATAGCTTCGTCCACCGCAAGGAAAGTTGGCTCCCTGTGCCACGCCAAGAAATGTTTCTCGCCGGAGTCGATCCTTCAACTCTACAAATCAACCATTCACCCTTGCATGGAGTATTGCTGCCATATATGGTCTGGAGCCCCTTCTGTTTGTCTCAAGGTCCTTGATAAAATCCAGAGGCGGATATGCAATGTAATTGGCCCTGATCTGGCATCTTGTCTGCAGTCGCTCTATCACAGACGTGCCATCGCCTCCCTCTGTCTTTTTTTTGTCTTACGATGAGCTGCTTTCGCTGGCTCCCAGACTTCATGAATTTAAGCGTTCAACTAGGCTGGCATCTCGCTCTCACCCTTTCAATGTCAAAACTGTTAAATGTAGCCGTCCCTTCTACTCTAATAGCTTTATGTCTCGCACTTCTCGCCTGTGGAACTCCCTCCCCTTTTCCTGTTTCCCTGATGGCTATAATCTCCAACTATTCAAATGTAACGCCACTCGACGTCTCCAGATGCCCTGATCTATCCCCTATCCTTCTCTTCATCTTTTCCTCTATCACTCCTCTTTGTTCTCGCTCCAACTCTGTAACCCCTTGCGTGCTAGTGGCTTCCCGCTTTGCTTGGGGTGAAACGCTTAAAAAACAAAGAAAGGGAACATGACAACCTAGCTTAGAACTTGAACTAGGTCCTTAATACTCAAGATACCTATATAAAATAAATGAATCTTTATTCTACCCTTATCATCAATTAAAAAAAAAGTTATTTGATCTGAACGTGTTCATTTATGAGTAACAGGTTGACGGGCGTATACGCCACTAGCATACAGTTATACACGCAAAACTTTAATATATAATTGACAAGTCTTAAGTGTTTAATATAAAAAGATCTAAAGTATTCAGGGGTTCGATTTTTTCTTGATGTGCAATAAAAAAGACGCTTCGAGAAAAGGAGGTCGCGAAAAAAAAAAGTCAAGAATTGTGATGGTTTTAATAAACTTGTAGTTATCAGAAAATGCCTACAAAAATAAAATAAACATCGCACAAATTCCCCCCCTTTTTTTACTAAAGTTCATCCAATGCAAGGTTCAAGATCTACATGCTAGGGGATTAATAAATGAAGTGCGGGATATGTGTGTAAGAGGAGGTCAAAAGAAATGAAGACAAAAATAGAGTTTGACACTTGACTTAAAGAAGTAAAGATTGCACTGTTCAAGAAAGCGTTTATATTGGCGTTTGTTGCACAAAATAGCAGTTCTCGGGGCGGTGGGGGGGGTTAAGCTGTCGGACTGAAACTTTCTCTTTACAATAAGAATACAGGGGAAATGTGGCTGATCCGACTCTGTGGATGTAGCACGTCGAGTTCTAGATATAATGTTTCCGAATTGGTGGAACTAATTAAGTTCTATTAGGCACTTAACGTTAATTTGAGTTTTATGCAGTAATATGATCTTTACCAAACGGTGTTGCCATTATTCTTTTGCTAACTACTTGTATCTCCCAGATTCCTTTCCAATGAGCAGTCAGCATCTCAAGTTCAGATGGAACCTGAGATAGTCTCAGCACATCTCCAGGCATAAAAGATTTACCATAGTCTTCTTAATGGCACCGTTGATAACGCTACATTGGAAAAAAGAAAAAAAAACTTCTCTTGCATTGATAGATAATCGTAACTGGCTTACGCCATCGTCATTGTCATCGTTGTAGGAAACACCAAAGTATTCTCTTAGCCGTGATACCGACACAAAACGTGAATTAGGTAAAGTAAAACAAAACACAAATATCACTTAGATCCAACGCTAATCATAATACATTGTGTAATACTTACTGTTCTTTTGTTATAACATTGTTTAACCTCTAATAGGTTTATAGACTAAATTTAAGTTATTTTTTGAAAG
>CAHIKZ030000458.1:20000-60000 GCA_903632075.3 Acanthosepion pharaonis
GATTTTATTTATATTCCGACATTTTTACTACTTCAAATGTTATTATCGCAGACATATTACTTCCAACGTTAATATCGTGGATACATATTACGAATGTTCCATCTCACAAACCTTTTCTTACAAACGGAAAGTCGCAGGGAAAGTGTTCGGACGAATTACATTCCTTAGTTTTACCAGATATCACTTTCAGGGCTAAGACTCGCCAGGCTATGCACATTCTAGCGAACCACCCTTATCCCCTTCATGATGATGATGATGATATCTATCTATCTATCTATCTATCTATCTATCTATCCGTTGGTGAACTGTAACTTCCACTCGAGCAGCTTCTTCCCACGGACTGTTGGTATGTGGAACCGACTCCCAAGAGGATGCTTCCTTGATGACTATAATCTTAGCCTGATCACGTCTAGGGTCATCTTTTGCATGTATTCGCATAAACTGTATCTCGAGGGCCTCTCGTGACCTGTAGAGGGTGAACATCACTGCAAAAAAGAAAAAATAAGATATAAAAGCAAATAAATAAGATGTGTATGTGTGCGACTAGCCATCTTGCAAATATAGTCCATCAGCGGACGAAAAACGCGTCGGCTTGTTGTTCATAATGAAGGTCGTCTTTGAGTATAGAATCCAGAGGTTAGCAGTTAATATTTCGAAGACAGTAGGGAAGCGTTGTTCAGGTTAGCCGTAGATATTTTGGTAAAAGTAGCAGAGCATAGTTCGTCGTTCTGTTTCTCTTCGCCTGATAAGCTGGACTGGACATTCGGGTAGAGTGAACAAAATGGCCACCTTTATACACGACGGATTGAAAGTTCTACGTCTTCTGATTGGTTAACCTTCTATTGGTGGACTATAAAGTGAGTCAAGTCATTTGGGCTAACTCACTAGTACATACATATACACAAAAAACTGCAACACGGCTAAGTTAAGTTTTCCTTTTGTCTTTATCCATATATATATATATATATATGTATGTATATATATATATATGTATGTATGTATGTATGTATATATATATATATATATATACATATATATATATATATACATATATATATATATTACATGAATCATTCATATAAAAACAGATATTGAAGTTAAAGATATAAATGGCGAGAATACATCTTCGCAAACAAATTTAATAAATTACATTAACCCCGAACCTGTAGATGAATGTTATGATCCCTGTTTATTAATTGACAGTGACGTTCCTCTATTTATTGAATAATTTAGTTCATGCCACATTGACTGAAAAACCTACCAGTACAAAAGAATTCTCCTATTACCATATAAGTACAAAAACGCACAATTTAAAAAAAAAAATTAAAAATTCAACCTCAGCGTTGTGACCGCACACTCCAAAATTTCTTACATTAACAATAACACATTTATAAAAACATATTTCGGATGACATCTATTCTTTCGTTGTCCTGTTATTACCGGGATGTAAAGACAAATGTATTTCCATACCTGATGATGTCTGTATGCACAAATGAAAGCTTGTAAAAAAATAAAAAGACCTTATGCAATTGGAATTTATAAACAGGGATCATAACATTCATCTACAGGTTCGGGGTTAATGTAATTTATTAAATTTGTTTGCGAAGATGGATTCCCGCCATTTATATCATTAACTTCAATATCTGTTTTTTGTATGAATGATTCATGTAATGTAAATTGAACAGCACCACATACTTGATATATATATATATATATATATATATATATATATATATATACAGGACACCTGTATATATATATATATATATATATATATATATATATATATATATATATATATATATATATGTATACAATGTGTCCATAAAGTTTTGTGCACTTTAAAAATTTTAATATAGAAATAATTTGTAAAAGGATTAGAAAGAAGTAAACCTATATTTTTTAAGTTTTTAATGAAATTTTATTTAGGTTTCCACATGTCCTCCATCATTAGCAATACAAAGGGTAATACGATTTTGCAGTTCACGGAAAACATTTGCCAACTGATTTACAGAAATCACATTAGTTATTTTAGCTTTCAAATCTTCCAATGAACTAGGTTTGGTTGCATACACAATTGTTTTCACATGTCCCCATAAAAAAAATCTAATGGAGTCAAATCTGGCGAACGTGGAGGCCAATAAAATGGTCCACCCCTTCCGATCCATCTGTTAGGAAATTCCTGATTTAGAAACTCTCTAACACGCAGAGCAAAGTGACAAGGAGCTTCATCTTGTTGAAACACTGTTTTATAACATTCTTTACAGATTATTTCTATCGCAAATACAAATAAAGTTATAAATTTTTTAAAGTGAACACGAACTTTATGGACACCCTGTATATATCTATCTATCTATCTATCTATCTATCTATATATATATATATATATATATATATATATATATATATATATATATATAGAGAGAGAGAGAGAGAGAGAGAGAGAGAATAATAGATATCGCAAACAGGTTTTCTTGAAAAGGACCGACCGTTAAATTTACGATTAACTTTTCTTATTTTCGTTCAAAAATTCTTATTTTTGGTTCTTTTGATTAAAAGCTTCGATGGAACAGTATAATACAGACATTTTTTCTTGAACTCTTCAAACGTCAAAATAACCAGGGAATGGTTGAAAACTTTACAATCGCATTCTATGGACAATTCTTATTCGCACAAGAACCAGAAATAATTTTTTTTGGTTGGAACAAGTAAAAATTAATACGGAAATTAACAAAACACTCCTTATCGATCTTATTCACTACATATATATATATATATATATATATATATATATATATATATATATATATATAAGTTAAGTT
Organism: Acanthosepion pharaonis; assembly: GCA_903632075.3. Classification (NCBI taxonomy): domain Eukaryota; kingdom Metazoa; phylum Mollusca; class Cephalopoda; order Sepiida; family Sepiidae; genus Acanthosepion; species Acanthosepion pharaonis. The sequence goes on from CAHIKZ030000458.1 coordinate 22,823, forward strand.
AAGAAGAACTTGGTAAACCGAATTGGTAAATCCAAGGAGGATGAAATCCTGAGAGCTCAATGTGAAGAACAGGGCTAATATTTAATGAAAAACAGACCACTTTAAGGTACCATTACAATAATTCATTTCACCAAAATCCTTTTAAAGGATTCCGGATCATCAGGCAACACTTCCAACAATGAAATGAGAGGAAAAAAAAACAAAAAAAAACAGTTGTAAGTATTACCTGATGATCCGGAATCCTTTAAAAAGGATTTTGGTGAAATAAATTATTGTAATGGTACTTTAACGTGGTCTGTTTTTCATTAAATATATATATAATACCTCAATAGTCTGAATAATGTAAATAGTGTACATAATACCTCATCTCAGAAATATAGACAGATACTGAAAGGCCGAAACGTTGTAATAAATATGGCGACAAAGATGAGGACAATAGTTTGAATAATGTAAATAGTGTACATAATACCTCATCTCAGAAATATAGACAGATACTGAAAGGCCGAAACGTTGTAATAAATATGGCGACAAAGATGAGGACAATAGTCCAAATAATGTAAATAGTGTACATAATACCTCATCTCAGAAATATAGACAGATACTGAAAGGCCGAAACGTTGTAATAAATATGGCGACAAAGATGAGGACAATAGTCAAATAATGTAAATAGTGTACATAATACCTCATCACAGAAATATAGACAGATAATACAGTTTTTTCTCAACTACATTGGTTTTTAGATAAAGAAAATGTGTGTTCTAAATCATTAAGTAACTTTTTTTTTATTTTTGAGTTTCATTTTTCAACATGGAGAGAAAGTATTCGTATTTTTGCAAATATAGATTTGAAAAACTTTCGCAAACATTACACACCCAGATCAGACAAAGAATCAGTTTCAAAGATTTAAAAATTTTTCTAAACTTATTTTGTTTTCTACGCCTATATTTCTGAGATAATTGGTCGTCATATACATATATCGACTGAAACCATCCACCCTTCTTCAGGTACTGTATGTTGAACCTGGTAACTTTAATGGAAATTTAAACCAGACTCTTTATTCAACACTAGTGGGTAGATTGAATAATGCGTTCGGTGAGACCTGCGTATAGTGTGAATGTTTCTGCTTCAACATTATAGGGATCATATCTTTTACCAGAAATCTTAACTACCTTATTGTTTTGTTTAATACTTATCAGTGCCCACAACAAAAATACATATTTTCATTTATTTAACTTTCAACACATCCTATTATCCTCAGGTATAGGTTAAAGTATTATGCTAAGAATTTTTAAAAAATAGTTAACAGAATTGTCTTTTAAAATTTCTGAAAATCAAACATTCTTCTATAGGGCTCCATTTCTGGCTCTCAATTGCGCCATGAGCAGGCCTGGAGTATAGTACACCATGGAGTGTGTTCAATATCGAAAAAATAATATATATGTATATGTGCGCGAAGCGTGTCTGCGTGTGAAGGAGTGATATCAACAGTCGGTGTTCTATCATTTCATGGCAACTCTATCTTCGGGCAGAAGGCTCTGTCTACGGGCGGAAACTCGGCTAAGAAAAACAGACAAGCAATGCACTCGAGGCCGCTTTTGTTGGGGGCTGGGTAAATTTTGACCAACGGATCGGGTGGAAACGCTCAGGTTTCCCACAGTAATGTCGATCTTGTGTCACATCATCCTTGTGGGGTAACTTGCTAAATACCAATCGTTTGGAGTCAGTCTTCAGACTAGCTACACAGGCGTCACGGCAAGTAGCCGAAACATTACGTATAGAGAATCCTTATACGAAGTACGCTGTATAAAGTGTATGTTATAACAATAGGTCCTATAATAATGTCGTTATAATCTTATGATATACGACAAGCGCAAGCATCTTTATTGAGTTTTTCTTACCTGTGCCTTGTGTCAAACTTAGCAGAGCGTAGTAAATATACTTTTCGTGTCCATATCCTTCTTTTTATGCTGAGGTATGCGCGTGTATTTTGTTAAATCAGTTCGATACGAATAATAATAATATTTGAATATTTATGCTCGATGTCTGAGGATCCTCCCTTTCCACTGCCATCAAAGTTATGTCGGTTCAATAGCAAAAATAAATAATAATAATAATAATAATAATAATAATAATAATAATAATAATAATAATAGTAGTAATAATAATAATAATGGCAATAAAATATTCTGATAAGAAAGGTAAATGAATAAAATTCCTTATATTTCCCCAAAATTGTCCGCCATCAAGCACTAAAAACAAACTTAAGAAAATACACCAGCCAAAAAAAAAAAAAAAAAAATGCTATGAAAAATGTAAGATAAATAAGAAAAATGTAAAACAGCAAAAAGATTTAATCAGCAACATGTGAAGAAAATGGTACCGGTTTCCACAAGATTGTCTTGTCTTTTCTGGGAGATTGCTCTCTTTTCTCAAAGAACTTGTGATTCAATAAACCCAACCCAACCTAATAATAATAACGCCAACGGCTACACCCGACCCAAATGAAAAATGATTAATGCTTTGACAACATTTTATATACGATTTTTATCTCAGGTGCCGTCCAGCTGACCCGTGTTATCGCGTATTCATACTTCAAAAAGAACTAAGCTGATTTTAAACTCCAAGGTCCGCCATTTGGAAGATAAAGCACAGATAATTCAGCATCAATGGCTAAGTTGCTTACCTAAATGTTAATGTACTTTAACGCATGCTCAATCAACTAGATTCGAGATTTGCTGCTGCCGCTGCTGCTGCTTATATCGACACGGATATAAATAAAACCATGTTTGTTTAAAGCCGAGTCCCTTCAGGATATACAAGATCATAACTTACCATGGATTCATTTCCTTCAATATCTGTGAATTGATATGCATTCTTCGGAACTAAAGAAGAGTGGTTTCCTATCGCCTTTTCTACGGTTTTGAATTCAACCAGAATCGAAAGAGTGCTCGGAAAATTTGATACTCACAAGGCATATCTGGGGCAGGAGGGACAGAACGAAGCAATGAATAACCTATCTTAAATGTTGAGTAACAGGGTTTAGGTGAGATAGCAAACAGACAAAGCTTACTAAGCGCTAAAAAGGACAGGAAGTTGTGGAGATCTATGATAGCCCACGTCCCAATGTGTAGTCATATAAATTGCCAGCTGGTATATTGTTGCGACATTTGCAGGATATTATGGGAATCGTTTTGATAACTATCGCCTTGACAAAGAAGGCCAGGTGATTGGAGCGGAACTCACAAGAACCTTGTCAGACGACCCTGATAAAGAAGTCCAGCTGAGTGGAGCGGAACTCACAAGAACCTGGTCAGACGACCCTGATAATGAGGGTCAGCTGAGTGGAACGGAACTCACAAGAACCTGGTCAGACGATTCTGATAAAGAGGGTCAGCTGAGTGGAGCGGAACTCACAAGAACCTGGTCAGACGACCCTGATAAAGAGGGTCAGCTGAGTGGAGCGGAACTTACAAGAACCTTGTCAGACGACCCTGATAAAGAGGGTCAGCTGAGTGGAGCGGAACTCACAAGAACCTGGTCAGACGACCCTGATAAAGAAGGTCAGCTGAGTGGAGCGGAACTCACAAGAACCTGGTCAGACGACCCTGATAAAGAAGGTCAGCAGAGTGGAGCGGAACTCACAAGAAACTGGTCAGACGACTCTGACAAAGAAGTCCAGCTGAGTGGAGCGGAGCGGAGTAACAACCCTAGATGTTTGATGAATTACTTTTCTAAACGAACGTTGACAGGAGAAAGAAGGCTGTATCTTTCTAAGATAGTCGTCCCTAGCAATTTAAACCAGAGAGGACCGCTCGCCCCTACGCGAAAAAGAAGGCACACGCCTGTTGTATCGTTCTCTCCCTCACCTCGCTTTATTTTTCATGCTCGCCTACAGCTAGCTGTTACAAGAAGGTTTCAACTGAATAAAATTTGTCACCTGCTTCGTCCCAGGGTTTTATTTCTTGGGTAACGATATGGCCAAAGAATTATTTTGCATATATTAAGCCACAAATGTTCGGATCACGTCATAAGTTGTCAGCCATCAAGGGTCCAATCGACAACGTCATGAGGCCACCTGAGGCATTTTGTGTTGTGTGGTGGTTTTAGAAAGAACCCCTTGGTCAGTGTACTGACGATTATTGAGAATGCCATAGACATAACATGTAATTAAATTTATAAAGAAAATAATGAAACTGATGCTTACAATCAGAAAAGTGATAGGTGAAATATCTGGGACACATAGTTAGGAAAGAAGGCGTGGAGAATTTAATACTTACAGGAAATAAGTGAATGCAAGAGAAGTAGAGAGTGTCAGTGACTAATCTACTTAAACTATTACCTGCCATGAGCCCCATTTGGGGATCTGTTAAAATTAAACTCACTACATGTTATTCCTTAGCCTTTAAAGTTTTTATTATTAGCCGTAAGAAGACACTTTCTGTCGTAATTTTGCATTTCACCAGTAGAAAAATAATGACTATTTTGGAAAGTATTTTTTTTTATTATTTCTAATCAATATTATTTTTTTATGTTTTATGCACATATATGATGCTTCTATAAAAACGACAATGGTAACTACTGAAATTAAACAAGGAATAAATAAACTCCTAAGACACCTGTCTGGGCTAAAATGCGCATTAAAAACATTTGGCAGTTAATGGGTTAATCAGTTTTGTAAATGGATGGTTAACAATGAAAACGAGGCTTCGTTAATCGTCACAGGTTAGTGTAACAAAAACAGACAAGTAACAATCGCTCACTTTCTAAAAGGACGTGTCACATAGAAGAAAAAGGAACCGCGTCTAATAAAAGGTTATGATTTTTGAACGATCAGTTAATGATAATTTTCAGTGGTTGGGTTTGCTTGCTCTGAAAAGTGTCATTTGAAAACATCGTTGGAGATTCGCTTGTAATGTGCCAGTGAAGATCATTTCCAATAAAATATGGCGTCAAGATGAGTAGACACAGTGTGGAGACTGTGTTAATAGGCAGAAGGTTGAACAGCGAATAACTAGATTTACGATCTGAAGTTGAAATAATATTAATGAGTTGGCCTTAGCCGGCATTTCAGAAGAAGCCTCGAAATTTAGAGTATTTGTTGATTTTGATTCAAAGCTAATCCAGAGATGTAAGATTTGGTCATAAATCGAACTTTTACTTTTATTATCTTTTTTTTCTCTCATCCTCCTTTTATTCAATCCGTTTTTATTCCTTTGTCAACGTTTCTTTCAATATGTACACGCTTTCTTTTTTTTTTTTCTCTCTTTCTTTTTTTCTTTCTTTCTTTTTTTTCTCTCTTTCTTTTTATCTATTATCTCTTCTTTGAAACGTTCCACCTTCTTTCCATTAATCATGTCTTCTTACGTTCTTTCTTTTGTCCTTTACTTTCATCAACCGCTTTTCTTTTCTTAAATTTTACATTTCTTTCTTAATTTCTTTCTTTCATTCTTTCTTTCGTTATCCTCTTTCTTCAATATTTTCACTTTCTGTTTCTTTCTTTCTCTCCTTCTTTTTCTCTTTCTTCCAATTATATTTTCACTGTCTCCAGTTTCTTTCTTTCTCTTTTTCTTTCTTTCTTTCTTTTTTTCTTTCTTTCGTTTGCCTTTCTTTCTTAAAGAATTCTTTCCTGTATATCCTTTCCCTTTCTTTCTTTTTCTCTGCCGTCTTCTTTCACACACTCTTTCTTTCTTTCTTTCTTTCTTTCTTTCTTTCTTTCTTTCTTTCTTTCTTTCTTCAATTTTTCGTTTCAATATTTTTACATTCTTTCTCTCTTTCTTTTTCTCTCGCACACTCTTTCTTTCTTTCTTTCTTTCTTTCTTTCTTTCTTTCTTTCTTTCTTTCTTTCTTTCAGTCATTCCTTTTCGTCTTTTTCCTACACTTTTCCGATCAATATTTCCACTTTTCTTTCTTTCACTTGTCCTTTTTTTTCACTTTTTCAATTTTCCTTCCAGTATTTCCGTTTATCTTTCTTTATTTTCTCTTTGATTTAAGTTTTACACTTCTTAATATTATTTCCGCTCCTTCATTCCTTCCTTCCTTCCTTCCTTCCTTCCTTCCTTCCTTCCTTCCTTTCCTTCTTTCTTTCTTTCTTTTTCTTTCTTTTTTCTTTCTTTAACCTCTCTTTCTTCCACTTTCCTTTCAATATTTTGGCATTCTGTTTCTTTCTTTCTTTCTTTCTTTCTTTCTCTCTTTCTTTTTCTCTTTCTTCCAATTTTATTTTCAGTATCTTCAGTTTTTTTCTTTCGTTTACCTTTCGTTTCCATATTTCTTTTTTTTTTTCTTTCTTTGTGCTATTATTTATCTTTTACTCTTCTTTACATTATTCACACTCTTTCGTAACTCTTTTTTCTCTTTCATTCATCGCTGCTGTAACCCCTTCTAAATCAGGTTCAATGCGAGAATCGACCTCTCTACAGGAGTAATGCAATAATACATACATAGATACATACATATATATATGTATATATATATATATATATATATATATATATATAAGAATAAGCTTACTATTATAGCGAATTCATGAGCGTGATTCGCCTGCCAGTCACTGATCTACAGTACATTCCCTCAAAATATTCATTAAGCTTAGTTGACACCGAGACTGCGCGAATGGGGCAACTTGTCTCATTTATTAATTCGTGTTCATTTTTCCCTAAATTACTTTTTTCTTTTGTCTTTCTTTTCATTAATTTCATTCACTTTTTTCTTTTTAATTATTCACTTTTCATTCTTTCTTTCGCCTTTAGCGTTTACTCATCTTTCCATTATTAAGAGCTTTATTTTTCTTTCTTTCTTTCTTTAACTTTCATTGCTTACTCTTTCTTTCTTTCTCTCTTTCTTTCTTTAACTTTCATTGCTTACTCTTTCTTTCTTTCTCTCTTTCTTTCTTTAACTTTCATTGCTTACTCTTTCTTTCTTTCTTTCTTTAACTTTCATTGCTTACTCTTTCTTTCTTTCTTTCTTTAACTTTCATTGCTTACTCTTTCTTTCTTTCTTTCTTTAACTTTCATTGCTTACTCTTTCTTTCTTCTTTCTTTCTTTCTTTCTTTCTTTTCCCTCTCGCACACTTAATTTCCATCATTAGCCTTCATTTTCTTACTTACACGTTCTTTCTTTCTTTCTTTCGTTTTTCTTTTTTTATCTTCACCTTTCATATATTTGATTTCCTACTTTAACCTTTCTTTCATAAACGTCCTTCCTTCCTTTCTTCCTCCCTTTCTTCCTCTCTTTCTTTCTTTCTTTCTTTCTTGCTTGCTTGTTTAACTTTCATTGCTTACACTTTCTTTCTTTCTTTCTTTTCACTTTTAATATATTCAATATATGAAAAATGAAGATAAAGAAAGAAAAAAGAAAGAAAAAGTAAATAACGGACGGGGGGGGGGCTAAAGAAGGAGATTAAATGTATGAAAAGTAAAGAGAAAGAAAGAAAGATTAATAAAAGAAAGGAAATTATATACGTGAAAAGTGAAATGAAAGAAAGTAACGGAGGAAGGAAGGTAGAAAGAGTAAATAAAGAAAGGAAGGTTAAATAAGGAAATTAAATGTGTAAAAATGAGTTTCTTTTTTCTTCTTTATTTTCACTTTTCACACATTTAATTTCCTTCTTTCATAAACGTCCTTCCTTCCTTTCTTCCTCCCTTTTTTCCTCTCTTCCTTCCTTTCTTTCTTTCTTTCTTTCTTTCTTTCTTTCATTCTTTCTTTCTTTCTCTTTACTTTTCATACATTTAATTTCCTTCTCTTAACCCTCCTTCCATTACTTACTCTTTCTTTCTTTCTTTCGTTTTTCGTTCTTTAACTTTACTTTTCATATATTTAATTTCTTTCTTTATCTGTTTTTTTCGTTTCTTACACTTCCTCCCTTCAATCCTCCCTTCCTTCCTCTCTTCTTTCCTTCTTTCCTTTCTTTGCTTTTCTTTTTCTTTGTTTATCTTCACCTTTCACAGATTTAATTTCCTTCTTTAACTTTTCTTTCATTTCTTAAAAGTTCTTCCTTCAGTTCTTCTTCCCTTTCTTCCTCTCTTCTTTCCTTCCTTCCTTCCTTTCTTTCTTTCTTTCTTTCTTTCTCTTCACTTTCACAGATTTAATTTACTTCTTTAACCTTCCTTTCATTACTTTATCTTTCTATATCTTTACTTCTCATACATTTAATTTCTTTCTTTAACTGTTTTTTTCATTTCTTACCCTTCCCCACTTCCTTCCTTCATTCCTTCTTTCTTTCTTTTTCTTTTTTCTTTCTTTATCTTCACTTTTTACACATTTAATTTCCTTCTTTTACCTTCCTTTCTTCATTTACTCTTTCTACCTTCCTTCCTTCCTTTGTTACTTTCTTTCATTTCACTTTTCACGTATATAATTTCTTTTCTGTTATTAATCTTTCTTTCTTTCTCTTTACTTTTCATACATTTAATTTCCTTCTTTAGCCCCACTTCTATTACTTACTCTTTCTTTCTTTCTTTCTTTCTTTCTTTCTTTCTTTCGTTTTTCTTTCTTTATCTTCACCTTTCATATATTTAATTTCCTTCTGTAACCTTTCTTTCCTAAATGTTCCTCCTTTCTTTCTTCCTCCTTTTCTTCCTCTCTTTCTTTCTTTCTTTCTTTCCACTTTTCGCACACTTAATATCCATCCTTAATTTCATTTTCTTAATTAATCTTTATTTCTGTCTTTCTTCTTCTAATTTGCCTGGCTTACTCTTTCTTTCTCTTCACTTTTCGCTCATTTAATTTCCTTCATTCAATGTGATAAGTAAAGACAAAGACAAAAAGAAACAGTAAGTAATTAAAGGAAGGTTAAGAAAGGAATTTAAGTATGAGAAAAAGATAGAGTAAGAAAGAAAGTGTAAGGAATTAAAGGAAGTTTAAATAAGGAAAATAAATCCCTGAAAAGTGAAGAGAAAGAAAAGAAGTGTAAGGATTGAAAGGAACGTTAAAGAAGGAATTTAAATATATGAAAAGTGAAGATAAAGAAAGAAAGAAAGAAAGAAAGAAAGAAAGAAAGAAAGAAAGAAAGAGTAAGTAGTGGAAGGAATATTAAAGAAGGAAATTAATGTAAAGAGAAAGAAAGAATGAAAGAAAGAAAGGAAGAGAGGAAAAAAGGGAGGAAGAAATGAAGTAAGGAAGGAAGTAAGGACGTTTATGAAAGGAGGAAATTAAATGTGTGAAAAGTGAAAATAAAGAAAAAAAAAAGAAACTCATTTTCAGACATTTAATTTTCCTTCTTTACTTACTTATTTACTCTTTCTACCTTCCACTTTTCACGTATGTAATTTTTTTTCTTTTATTAATTTTTATTTCATTTTCTTTACTTTTCATGCATTTAATTTCCTTCTTTAACCCCCCTTCCATTACTTATTCTTTCTTTCTTTCTTTCTTTCTTTCTTTCTTTATCTTCACTTTTCGTATATTTAATTTCCTTCTTTAATAAATCTTTCATAAACGTTTCCTTTCTTCCCCCTTTCTTTATTTCTTTCTTTTCACTTTTCACAGATTTAATTTACTTCTTTAACCTTCCTTTCATTATTTTCTACCTTCTTTCCTTCGTTTCTTTCGTTCTTTCTTTCTTTCTTTCTTTCTTTCTTTCTTTCTTTCTCTTCACTTTTCGCGTATGTAATTTCCGTTTTTAACTTTACATTCATTACTCTTTGTTCCTTTTTTCTATCTGCATTTTTAAGTTTATTTTTCCCTCTTTCTTCCATATTTCCCATTTGTACTTTCTTTCTTTCTTTCTTTCCTTCTTTCTTTCTTTCTTTCTTTCTTTCTTTCTTTCTTTCCTTCTTTCTTTCTTTCTTTCTTTCTTTCTTTCCTTCTTTCTTTCTTTCTGTCTCTTCAGTTTCACACATTTTATTTCCTCTTTAACCTTTCCTTTCATTAACTACTTCTTTCTTTCTTTCTTTCCTTCTTTCTTTCCTTCTTTCTTTCTTTCTTTCTTTCCTTCTTTCTTTCTTTCTTTCTTTCTTTCTTTCTTTCTTTCTGTCTCTTCAGTTTCACACATTTTATTTCCTCTTTAACCTCTCCTTTCATTAACTACTTCCTTCTTTCTTTCTTTCTTTCTTTCTTTCCTTCTTTCTTTCCTTCTTTCTTTCTTTCTTTCTGTCTCTTCAGTTTCACACATTTTATTTCCTCTTTAACCTCTCCTTTCATTAACTACTTCCTTCTTTCTTTCTTTCTTTCTTTCTTTCTTTCTTTCTTTCCTTCTTTCCTTCTTTCTTTCTTTCTTTCTTTCCTTCTTTCTTTCTTTCCTTCTTTCTTTCTTTCTTTCTTCTCAATGTCATTCATCGGTCATTCTCTTTTTTGGTACGATTGTACTTTTCTTTATGTATTTTTCATTTCTTTATTTTTTTTATTTTTATTTTTTGGGGCAATCAAAATACGAGTACAATGCAAATAAAATAAAAACGGGTCACAGACAACACAAAATTATTTTTTAGTTCAATCTAAGGAGAAACGCATTACTCGCAAATCTAAAAATGCCCCCAGTAACGTTTTCTGCAAAGCGCCAAAAATAATCAGAAAAAATTAATTCCAAACGACTTTTTTGTCAGTGGCCGCCTGCAGAAAAGCAGACTGCTGCAAGCAGAATGCAAACTTAAAACTGATCATTTTTTTTTTCGTTTCTTAATTGTCTGTTTCCAATTTTTTTTTTAAATACTCAACTGTTGTATTTCAAACTCGGATTGTTTCGAAGCGAAATTGAATATTCAAAAGTCTTTTCTGTTAAAAAAAAAACAGAAAAAAACAGAAGACAATCAAACAAAAAAATCAAAATCTTTAGAAAAATTTGTTTATGAATTAAAGATTTATATTTTCTTTTAAAAATTTGTATTTTTTTTTTGTTCCTAACGAAAGTAACGATCTTTTTTTTTTTTAAATTAACTCTGTACTGCTTAAAATTAAATGATGTACATGCTTTTTAACCCTATACCCTGAGCAGTTCTTGAACTTTTTATTGGGTGTATACTTTAATAAGAAAAGGACGTACGAAAACATGTATATACATATTTTTGTCCGTCTTTTTTCATTAAGGTATTCACCCAATAAAATGCCCAAGAGCCGCTCAAGGTAGGGAGTTAAAAATGAGAATGTTGTATGGATATAAAAGGAAGTGCTTATCATTAGTATATGTAGGATAGATAATTGTTAATTTTAAACTTGAAGATGTTAATATTTTATTGATTGAGAAAGCCTCTTTATCATTTTCTGTTCCACAAAATAATGGTTCTCGGGGAGAAGCCTAAAGAATAGAAATTCCTTTTCATTAATAAAATATGAAGATGTTTCGAGCCTTTATACGTGTCATGGTGGATTCTAACTACAAAGGTTTGAAATAGTTGGCTAAAGCATGTGGAACTAAAGCCTGTAGCGTGTGTGTGAACAATTTCCATAGAAATGGCGATAAAGTAGCAATAGGCTTGCATTTTTTCGGGGTTATAGAGTAGAAATTAATCCATCGCCTATAAAGCCAGGCAGTGATCCTAAAATCAAATATGTACACAAATTATAACATTTGTTCTAACAGAGGATGGAAAGTGCGACACTGACATCCGAAGACATATTGGGATAACCAAAAATGCATCCCAAAAGCTACGAGTATTAAAAGACTGTAAAACTACGTTAGAAACGAATAAAACAGTACTGAACTGTTACGTGATATATGTCCTCGTGTATGGCAGCTGGACAATTTCCTCAGCGATGAAGAATACAGAAAGATAATGATTGGACCGAATATGTGAGCAACAACGAGGTTTTAGAGAAAATGGAAACAAAATGAAAGAAGCAGCAGATATTTCTGGTGCAAATAATGAGGATGGAAGGCTTGGAAAAACTGCTACTCACAGGACAGATTGAGGGAAAGACGGACAGAGGAATGTAGCGCATGATAAACGGGATTGAATTTAAAATCAAGCGATGAGTTGACAGAGTGAAATGCAGATGCAAATCGGGGATACTAAAATCAAACGAATACAAAAATTTTAATATCTGGGAAGGTGTTCTAACAGAAGACAAAAAATGTGACACTGAGAGCCGAAGACGTATTGGGATGGCCAAAAATGCATTCCAAAAGCTAAGAAGAGTATTAAAAACTCTAAAACTTCGTTAGAAACGAAGAAAACAGTATTAAAATGTTACGTGCTATCTGTCCTCCCATATAGCAGGGTGTTGTAGAGTAGTTTTCACAGTGGAAGCTTGTATTTCGCTGTCTGTCCTAAAAGGGCCCGACGTACAAAATGTTAGGAACTTGAAATAAGAGTTAATGACGCAGCAATCTAGTTATGATGGTTGATACTTCAATGTCCGACATCGACTGACTCACTCAACTCCACTGAGCCCAACTGGCGACCGCTACTACTACTACTACTACTACTACTACTACTTATTATGTGTGGGAGAGTCTATTACAATAGAATAGGTAATGTTCTAGTATAACACAGGGGAAACTGGACAATCTCCTCAAAGATGAAGAAGAGGCTTGAAGCAACAGAAATGTGGTTCTACAGAAAGATGCTGAGGATACCATAAACAACGACGAGGGCAACGACGAGGTTTTAGAGAAAAATGGAAACAAAAAGGAAACTTGTAGTTAACTTAAGAGACAATTTAAATGCATGGCGTACGTAATGAGGAAGGACGGTTTGGAAAATCTGATACTCACAAGACAGTTTGAGAGAAAGGGAAACAGATAAAGCAGCGCGTAACATACTTGATGGGCTTCAGTAAATGTGTGGTACAACAGGGTTTGGGAGAAATAACAAAAAACTTATTAAGAGTTACAATGGACAGGAAGATGTGAAGGGCCATTATTACCTACGTCCTGAAGGAACACGTCACCTTATAGAAGAAGAAACGCTTTTGAACACTACCAAGGCTGGGAAGTGAGCATTGAACAACTCCAGCCCATATACGACAGAAATATTCCTCCATCTTGACTTTCGTAAAGATAGAACCTGACAGGCGGAGTAAGGCACTTTCTGAAATGGTACAAGGACCAATCATTCTCCCAGCAACTTCAATGATGAATGATGCATGTGTTCCACCTGAGGTGTGTGTGTGGGGGGGTAGTTGAGACGCAGTAGACGTTCAAGCCAAGACACCTCATTAAGACCATGACCATACATCATGACTGGAAAAACTAACCAGGATCTGCGCGATGATGATGGAAAGTAACTCGCTTGGATTTGAGGGTCTTGAAAATTGCAAGAAAGTTTCTCGCCGTTAAGCTGTTAGTGGAAAGATCATTTGCCAAACTCTGATCATCTAGAGCAGGGGTTTTCAAACTTTTTGACTTGCGGACCCCTTTATATTTCAGGCTTTACCTTAGGGACCCCCTTATAAACGCTTTTGAAATTTATACAATAAATATTTGCTGAATATAACATATAATTTTGTATTAATGCAAACGCCTAACAGAAAGACGGAAATCGCAAAATAGATCCAAAATTCAAATCCTTTGGTTCCTTCTCTGCATGAATAGAATCCATTATCTTTATCAATTTAAGATACAAATTATATTAGTATATCAAATCTATGAAATAGTTTATTGAATTAATTTATTTCATGATCGGCCTATAAGTTACTTATAAGCGCTTACAAGATGCACGTCACCCATAACAAAGTGTTTGCTGTCCACGGCCCCACCTATCTTGTCCTTGCGGACCCCCTGTGGTCCGCCGACCACAGTTTGAAAACCCCTGATCTAGAGTTTTAGAGATGCAGCAAAAAGATATGTGCCGTTTATAGAGATGGTGCCATAACTGAGAGTAGTGTTCGTAAATTGTTCGATTTGTTCGGAAGTGGAATTTTCGATCTGAAAAACTGAGAACATCCTGGCAGGTTTTTGCTTGTTCATGAGGACCCACTCGAAACGCAAATTTAAAACAACCCATGTCAAACGACACTGAACACCAAGAGATGCTCTGTTTGTCTCATAAAATGTAGAAGGAGCCCTACATGCAAACCACCAACCTGCCACTGAGTGGTATGCCGCTAGCATTTACCGCTGGTGGCTCGCTGTCGGACCGCCGGCATGTTCGTCTCGCCGGTGGCTTGCACGTTGTTGCTACCTGAGGACCGCTGGTGTTGCCATCGGCGACCCATCTGTGAGCCACTAGCGGCTTGCGTGTTATGGAGAGCAGGACTGAGAATAGAGCATTGAAGGATGAGTTCGTTGATCTCATGGACTCCAGAAAACTGTCCATTACCGAAAACCTTAATTGACCTATCCGATAGGAATGATTTAATAATCGCATAAGCTCCTCGAAATATGCCATGACTGGAGAGTTTGCGTAGCAAGCTCCTATGCCACAGCACGTCAAAAATCTTTGAAATATCAAACGCGATCGTAATGATTATAATGGTTTTATTATCTCGCCGATTCTTGTAAATTAACAAGACATCAGCAGTGGAACTTAAAAAACAAAATCTATACTGTTTGTCTATTATTTGACAACCATCTTCTTGTGGATAATAGATACTTTAAGTATTTTAATTAACAGTATTATGAGGTAAAATAGGACTAATAATTACCACTGAATTTCAAGTAATTAAATTACCAAATAATATTTGTTTATTGAAATTAGTATTTTAAAAAAATATTTGAGTGTATTTAGTTAAAAATGAGCACCTAATTAAATTCGTATTTAACATTAAGATAAAAGCTAGTTCATCCCTTTAAGATAATGATCATTAAAAGCGAAATTGAAAGATTTCATATCGTAAAAGCTTAAGATTTTTGCTGTAGTAAAATGTGCTTTTTCTCAAAATACTTATCGTCTTAAAATAAAATTTTAAATAAAATATCCGTTCGGTAAGATGTTCCTCGGCCAAATGATACATTTTTCTTTAAGCAGCTGTTAAAATAACTTTGCCAAGATTACAGATAATTCTGGATAAAAGTTCTGGAATTTTATACAGACGGGTAGCCCTTCTTAGAGACAAGTGTTTTGCTAATACTTACGATGCCCATATAAGGAAACAATTGAAAGCGTAATGAAGAGGCTGATGATGATCCCGAAACAGGGATTTGTTGTCCGTTTTTTTTTTTAAAAAAAAAAACCTTAAAGGACGCTGGGATAACTGATGTTTTTTGCTGAGGACGATGAAGGAAAGACATTGCCCTAGGTAGGCTATCACACCACCGCCACCTTAATATTAAATAGATCGGTAGTTTCCGTACATGCCTTGTATTTGCGTGGGTAGTTTCTGGCAAGCCAATAACGGTGGAGATGTGGGTTTTTTTTTCTCTTTGATGTCCAGCTTACACACGATTGGACTCCCCAGTCAATGACATCTTCTCACAGACATTTCTTAGATGAGGACGATGAATCAAAGACTGAAGTAGGTGGAACTTATGGGTAACAATAAATCCAGGGAGGGTGATAGAAGTATTAACGCAAAGTCACATCAACAAACCAAATTAAGGGCAACGTCTATCATTTCCCGGAGTGAGAGTTTGAAATTTACTATGACTAGTATGCATTATATATATATATATAATTACATCGGTTACACAACCACATGCTTATCTAGACGTCTTACGTTACACCTATCTGATCACAGCTCCATTAGAACCCGTTTAAACACACACACAAATTTACCAGACTCCATTAGGAACATACTAGTAGAAAACACAAATATATTAACTGCATCCACCTGCAAAGAAAGACTAAAAATAATGGAAGCTTTAATAATAAAAAAAGGAAAAAGCCAACTCTTAACAATATTAACTACGAACAAAGCCACAATGTGCTCACTGTATTCGTAAATTAAAAACATCCCTACCACACACTAAGACATACACAGAACGCACACACTCAATTAAGCTGAAAAATCGAATCATCCTTGATAATGGCTAAAGGTATAGCCGAAAGCGCTCGGAAATATAAAACATTTGGACAGTTTTTACACACCCTTTGTCTAGAAAAGAAAGCTCTTTTTAGAACACAAGAAGAATTAAATAAAAAGCTTAACACCGTAGTACCTTATGTGTCGTTTTTAATGAAACATGCATATATATATATATATATATATATATGTATGTGTGTGTGTGTGTGTGTGTGAGTGTGTGTGTGTATAAAGACATTTTTATGTTTATACGTTCTTTTTATACATACAAATATTTAAGTAAATGCTCTGTATATCATAAACAGTATTAACAACATTTACCGGCCTGAATGTCAGAAAAATTTTCATAGAAAATATTCGTCCTCCGACAGGAATTGAACCTGTATCTTATACGGAACCGTCATATAGCCTGACGTGCTTTTACCGATTGAACCACAGAGGAGCATTTCGGTTACCACGTCAGGCTATATAACAGTTCTCCACTGCCTTAACTGGGTATTGAACTCACACACTTTGGGTCCTGTCACTGGATCTACCCAATACCTTTATCCACTCAAGGACACGTGGCACAGTGGATAAAGGCATTAGTTAGATCCAGTGACAGGACCCAAAGAGTGTGAGTTCAATACCTGGTTAAGGCAGTGGAGAACTTGGAGAGGGGAATTAACAGGAGATAACTGATCACTGAAGTCCATTAAACATGGTACGTGGAACTAGAATAGTCTACACCAGCGAACGAAACAAAGAATTCAGTTCGACATTCCAACCACCTGAAGAAGGCCAGAGCGTACAACGGCCGAAACGTTGTAACAAATATGGCGACAAAGATGAGGACAATAGTCCGAATAATGTAAATCGTGAAGAAAAAGCAAAAACAAAACTGGAGACATGTAAGTGTCATTTCTGGTGTTGTTATTTTATGTATCCAAAATTCCTTTGAATGGGGGAACTGCGTTCAAGATGTCAGGATTGTCTGTAAAATTGGACAAGAACAGTTTTCTGATCGCCAGTGGTTGATTAAAGAAAGAAGCTTCCAATAGATTAATATCCTAAAATGTTGCACTCGGTGAACAACTAAACGTTTTGTAAGCCATTGATGTTGACCTAAACGTGAGTAGGAGACGTGTACAGATTTGAACGTCATATCTTTGATGTCCCTGTCCGAGACACTTGTAAATCCTTTGGCGAATGTCAAAGATCACTTAGTTCTTTTCTTAGTTTATTTGACCAACTGACCTTATCGAGACATTTGCCCAATCGACACTGGCGTTCTTCAGACAGATATTCATATCCAAATGGACGGAATTTCCTCTTGAAAAATCCATGCCTGTATGCGTACGGGTGGTAAATAAGCGACTTCCCAGGTGTTTGCAAATGAAAGCATGTTTGAGCAAACAGAAAATAGGTAGGAAGACACACGTATACACCTACTTATCGGGTGGGTGTGAGAGCGATACAGACGAACTTGACGAGAAAGCGAAATATAATCAAAGAATAATGTCTGTTAGTGTAATGCAGTTTTTGAATTTATTGTGTATATATGATGTATTTATACAAAGATAGGCTTATTATAAATACTTACCAGCTGTATCCTCTTCTAGATGAGGCCGGGTGACAAAACTACGCCTGCAGACGATAAGATAGAGAGGTATCAAGATAGATATGAGATAATAGCTATGACGAGACTGATAGATAGATAGATAGATAGATAGATAGATAGATAGATAGATAGAGAGATAGAGAGAGAGAGAGACATGACGGGACAGTGAGAGATAAATAGATAGATAAGTCTGAAGAGATTTACATAGATAGATATGACGAGAAAGAGACAGATAGATAGATAGATAGATAGATAGATAGATAGATAGATATGACGAGACAATGATAGATAGATAGATAGATAGATATGACGAGACAATGATAGATAGATAGATAGTTAGATAGATAGATAGATAGATAGATAGATAGATATGACGAGACAGAGATCGATAGATAGATAGAGAGATAGATAATGACGAGATAGATATGGTGAGACAGTGATAGATATATAGATATGACGAGACTGTGAAAGATAAATAAATATAACGAGAATAGTTAGATAAGTCTCAAAATTTAGATAGATAGATAGATAGATAGATAGATATGACGAGACATAGATAGATAGATAGATAGATAGATAGATAGATAGATAGGATCTGATGAGACAGTCATTGATAAGTAGATATAACGAGGCAATGATAAACCTTGCCCTTCGGCCAAAAATATAACCTTTTGAAGCCGATTAGACGGGTTCAGGCCCTGTCTACCTCCCCGGACGAAACCTTGCCCTTCGGCAAAGCCTCGTCCGGGTTCCTCTACTAACGCAGAGAGTTCGACAGGAGGCGTGCGCAGTCAGAGACCGCTCAACACCATTCGGTATTTATCATTTCACCCACGGAAACGAATATGGCACAAGGCCGGTTTTTTTGGGTTTCTCCGAGCCCGTAGGCTCGGCAAAAAAAATAGCCTTTGAAGCCGATTAGACGGGTTCAGGCCCTGTCTACCTCCCGGACGAAACCTTGCCCTTCGGCAAAGCTTCGTCCGGGTTCCTCTGCTAACACAGAGAGTTCGACAGGAGGCGTGCGCAGTCAGAGACCGCTCAACACCATTCGGTATTTATCATTTCACCCACGGAAACGAATATGGCACAAGGCCGGTTTTTATGTGGGTTTCCCCCGGGTAGGCTCGGCCGCGCTTTCCCCGAAGCCGATTAGACGGGTTCAGGCCCTATCTACCTCCCGGACGAAACCTTGCCCTTCGGCAAAGCCTCGTCGGGTTCCTCTCTGCTAACGCAGAGAGTTCGACAGGAGGCGTGCGCAGTCAGAGACCGCTCAACACCATTCGGTATTTATCATTTCACCCACGGAAACGAATATGGCACAAGGCCGTTTTTTATTGGGTTTCTCCGAGCCCGTAGGCTAAAATAAAAAAAAATAGCCTTTGAAGCCGATTAGACGGGTTCAGGCCCTGTCTACCTCCCCGGACGAAACCTTTGCCTTCGGCAAAGCCTCGTCGGGTTCCTCTCTGCTAACGCAGAGAGTTCGACAAGGCGTGCGCAGTCAGAGACCGCTCAACACCATTCGGTATTTATCATTTCACCCACGGGAAACGAATATGGCACAAGGCCGGAGGGTTTCTCCGAGCCCGTAGGCTCGGCCAAAAAAATAGCCTTTGAAGCCGATTAGACGGGTTCAGGCCTATCTACCTCCCGGACGAAACCTTGCCCTTCGGCAAAGCCTTGTCTGGTTCCTCTCTGCTAACGCAGAGAGTTCGACAGAGGCGTGCGCAGTCAGAGACCGCGAGTCGCCATTCTGCCAGACTTGCCACTGCTACTCCTACTTATTATCTATGGGAGAGTCCATTACAATAGAATAGGTACCTAACAGAGTACAACAGGAAGGTACATTTTCGATTCCACGTTTAAAGGGATCTGTGTTATCCAACTTTTCATCTGGATATTTTTCCATTTGTGCAACCTGGGTTCAGCGGAACCCTAGCGTTCCGCCAGTAATGCCCAGCGGTTCCACAAGAAGTTACACAAGTACTATGATTGACAGTAATTTTTAATTCTCCTGTGCAGATATGGTGATTTTCTAATCCCGGCTTAGATGTGGCACAAGGCCGAAAGTATGGAGCACCCAGTGAGGATTGAACTCACTACTCAGTCGTAATTGATCGAGCAAAACAAGCTTTCTAACCATTACACCACGTCGAGGTGTCCATCCTGTGCAGATATGTGTGTTTAGGTACCTCCACTAAATCAATAACAAAACAGCATAGTAGGAATAAGAAAACGAATATCCTGCAATTACCCAGAAAGCACTGCGCCTTCTTATGCAATTTTTAACATCCTACTTGTGTGAATTTGGATTTTCAGCTCTGATAACCATCAAGCGCAAGAAGTGAGGACATTTGCTGTCTGTGGAAGATGAACTTCGTCCTGTCAAAAACATGACCCAATATTAAAGATTTGTGCAGGAAACATCAGGTCCAAGTTTCTCATTGAAGTTTTAATGAAAATAAATGTAATCCATTTAAACTGAAGTTTTTTTAATACATGTGAAATAACCGTAGAAGCAAGATTAAAATTGCATATGTACGTAAACAATATTTTTACAGTTTTTCTTTGTCTTTTTTGTAAATAAATCTGAAGATGGGTATTTTTATTTTATTTTAATAATTGAAAGCTTTTTTTTTTTGCATAAAACAATAAATTTATTGCAGGGGTTCCTCGAGCCACTTGAATGTTTCCTTGTGGTTCCGCTCCAGCAAAAAGGTCGAAAACCTCTGGTTTAATCAAATGAAAATATATCAGTGTTAGTTCTGGTGAGTATGGACGAGGTTGAAAAAGGTTGCATCTTATTGTTACAGGTTCAGATTGTTGAACTTCATGTTCGGTTGTCAAAAAAAAAAAAAAAAAAAGAAAGCTCACGAGGAAAACTTTGCAAGTTTACTAAATTAGCTGTTTCTCTTTTGAGGGCAACTGCAAGAATCCGTGCGCCTGGCAATGCACTAGCGGTCAACAAACGAGCGCCGAAACCCCAACGATCGCGAATCGGTCGTCAAACCAACAACGGTCGCTAAATAGTCACTAAACGGTCGCCGACGGTCGTCAAAACATCAACATTCGCTAAACGGTGACATCAGCGGTCGTGAATCCTCGGCTAAATGGACGTCAACTCACCAACGGTCGCTTAACAGTCTCTAAACGGTCTCCCCCACACCAACCGTCGCCATAGCAAAGGCGCCACCACAATCAGCAACTCAACGTTTTTGATAAACAGTAGCCAATAAACCAATGTGTCGTGGGGCTCCCCTTTTTACATAAGATGGACTTGTCCAAAGTACACTTATACTGACAGAGAGAATACCTGCTGTTGAGGTACGTCGAAATACAGTCTCGACGTCTGTCGAACTCTCTGCTTTGGCAAAGAGGAACCCGGACGAAGCTTTGCCGAAGGGCAAGGTTTCGTCCGGGAAAGTAGACAGGCCCTGAACCCGTCTAGGCGGTTTCAAAGGGTATATTTTGGGCCGAGCCTACGGGCTCGAAGAAACCCACTTTAAACTAGGCCTTGTGCCACATATATTCCTCGTGGGTGGAATGTTAAATATTGAGATACGTGGAGATAACTTGAGATACGTTGAGAAATACGGAGACAGACACTGGGTCTTCTCAGAGAGTTATAAAAGAGTAGAGAGAGAGAGAGAGAGAGAGAGAGCGAGAGAGAGAGAGAGAGAGAAAGAGAGAGAGAGAGAGGTGATTACGGCTTTACTTACAGGGATTTGTACATATACTTTCTACTAACCCGCATTCCTGGACTACTAATCTTCACTTCAAGTCTGTGTCTATCTCAATTACTGGCGTTTATTTATTTGTGCAGGATTCCATTCACGGAATCCACAACACAATGTTCATCAACACACAAACGCATGCGAAACTGCCGTCAACACAATAACTTTCGCCAAAACATCAACGGTTGCCAACACACCAACGATCGGCGAGCAGCCGCCACAGCACCATAAGGCCGCTAGCCGGTCGCTATAAGGCCAACGTTCACTAAAACAATCACCAATTCGAAGAAACCAACAGTAGCTAAATGATCACCGACACCCCAATAGTTACCAAAACAACAACATTTCGTTAATACAAAAATGGTCAATAAACGGTTGCCAACACACCATCGGTCGCTAATTTGTCGCCAAGTAGTCACCAATTCAACAACACTAAAAGACTATCGGAGAGTAAACGGTCAACAAGATACCAACAGTTGCTAAACGCTTGCCAAACAATCACCAACACACCAACGGTCGCAAACTCACTAAGGGTCACCAATACACCAACGATCACTAAGCGGTCGCCAGCACACGAGCGGTCGCAACTCAACAACGGTCAACAACGGACACCAACGGCCACTAAACTGTTGCTAAGAAGCAGCCAAAACACCAACGGTCACCAACATACAAATAGACGCTAAACGGTTACTAAGCGGCTGCTAACGCACCAACGGTCGCCAACGCATCAACGATTGCTAAACTGCTCGCTAAATAATTACCAAAACAACAACAATCAACGATCCTCAATACACCAACGGTCGCTAAACGGTCGTTAGACGGCCGCCAATACACCAACAGACCCCAATACACAAACTGTCGCTAAGCGGTCCCCACTACATCAACGGTCCCCAATACACCAACGGACCCCAACACACCAACGGTCGCTAAACGGTCGCCAACACACCAATGGACCTCAACACACCAACGGTCGCTAAGCGGTCCCCAACACACCAACGGTCGCTAGCCGGTCGCCAACACACCAACGGTCCCCAATATACCAACGGTCGCTAAGCGGTCGCCAACACCAACGATCAACAATACAACAACGGTCGCTAAGCGGTCGCCAACACACCAACGGTCGCTAAGCGGTCGCCAACACACCAACGGTACTCAATACAACAACGGTCGCTAAGCGGTCGCCAACACACCAACGGTCGCTAGCCGGTCGCCAACACACCAACGGTCGCCAACACACCAACGGTCACTAGCCGGTCGCCAACACACCAACGGTCCACAATATACGAACGGTCGCTAAGCGGTCGCCAACAGACCCAACGATCAACAACAACGGTCGCTAAGCGGACGCCAACACAAAAACAGCCGCTAAACGGTCGCTAAGTAGCCGTTAACGCACTAACTGTCGCCAACACATCAACGATCGCTAAACTGTCAGCAAGACAACAGTCATTACACGTTCGCCAAACGCTTGCCAGACAAACGTCAACTCAACAGCGTCAGAGAGGTCGCTAAACACACCACCATAACAAAAGGCTGCTCAAAAACACACCAACAGACCAAAGGGTTACTTAAAAACCAATGGCCGTCAGCAGACCTAAGGTCGATACACAAACGCCAAACAACCATCAACGGTCGACAACTCGCATGGGGATTCGGAAACGTTCCCCTAGGCATTCAACTCTAGTGGCATATAAAATCACCCGAGACACCCATCAGTGGTCAAAAAACACTTCTGTATACCATGTCAATTTCTTTATCAACGAAATTGAGGCAGAATTTGCAGTTTTACTTTCTGCAGAGAATATTGACGACACGTGGGCGTTTTGTCCGACGACAAACGTGACTTTCATTGCTACATTAGCCTTGAGATGTTCCCGGACAGTTGAGCATATCACATTAAGTTTTTGCGCCTATTCTCTGCTTCACTGATGTGGATCTAATTCAATAATCTCTTTCAAAAGCTCTTCATTTGGAGTGGGTCGTCTTCCAGAGACAGACTTGTCGGATATGTCACAGCCGCCATTTTAAAACCTTTTCAACCACAACTGACAAGTACGAACCCTCGCTGCATGCATATACACACCACAAATGATTATAACTGCCCCTGTTGCAATAATACCGTTTCGGAATTTATACAGTAAAGGATGGTGAATATGTTAATTTTAAAAAGCTATAATCTTCCAGACTGGGTAAGACGTTAAACTGCATCCGCGTCCTGGATAAGACGATAAACTACATCCAGCAGCAAGGCTTTTGATCAGAAGGTTTTGAGGAGCGTGGAACCAGCTCTTAATTGCTGGTATTCTCAGGTCCTCCCTGACACAGGGTGGTAGCACCTGTTCGGGTCCCAGCTATGGGCAAATAGTTAACTATTACCAGCAATACTTTTTTTGAAAAAAAATATTACCAGCAATACAATTTTGAAGGAAAAATATTACCAGAAACAGATTTTTGACAAAAGAAAATATTACCAGCAATAAAAAATGTTGTCGGCATTAAATAACCCATTGAGGTTGATATGCCGTGTTGGTCGTATGTGGTGCTGTAAGTTCCAGGAGTTGCCTCCCCTTCCACAATGGGCTGTTGAGAGAAAAAAAAAACTTCTACTTAAGAGTAGGTGGCACAGACTAATTGCATATGAACGATACTGGGCAGGTATTATCCAAGCCTGGGTCTGGCACTGGGACAGCTATATAACGCGAGTTTCTTCAATTCGGCCAGATATGCATCCACGAATTCGCCTTACGGTAGGTACCGCTCGATGAGCTGTTTGTACGCCATGAATGAATCCGTAGCAAAGGCTGTAACTAAAGGAAACTTTATCTGGTCAACGTTCTTTTATCGGGCTGACCTGATTCTCTGTTACAACCTGTTTTAAAAATCAACATTCATTTGATTTCTTCTATAGTATTGCTTTATCACTAACTTCTGACGCGGGTGGGGAAACAAGTAATTAAATTGAATGTGGAGGCGCGGCTAGGCCGCCAATTTACAGGGTGCGATGGGTAAATTGCCGCTATATTATATTTTTAAATTCGCACATGCGCGTTGTTTTTTGTTTTTTTATTTTATTTTGTCGGCTGCACGTAGGGTCAGTTGGGCACCATCTGTGAGAAAAAGAGCACCCTGATGCAATTCACTCTGACAGAGATTTGAAAACGGCATGCTGTACTACTTGGCATTCACACCGGAAGCTCCAATACAAACATTTCAGAGTTTTGGGGTGTCAATATGAGAAAGGTGCAGAGGATTGAGAATGAGACACATGAGTCTAGTGATGCATTACGAAGGTACGAGAGCTCGAAAAACTCAATAGGATCTTTTTGATAAGAAAAGAACTGTCGAATTTGTTGGTGAAGGCCAAAGACTCAACACAAAGATCTTCATCGAGTGCCTTGAAGAGGGAGTGCTGTTCTGGATGAAGAGGGCGTCTTCTGGAAGATCCTGTATCTGTCAGAAAGACTCTGCACCATACCACACAAGCAAGAGAACCCAGTCATGTCTGTCAGGCAATTTCTGCAACCACATCACTCCTTAAATCTGGCCACATAAGTCCCCAGATTGTAACCCCTTTGATTATCATGTGGGAGGTGCAGTTGAACGAGAAACCACCAAAACTCCTTGTAACGCCAAAGATGAACAGAAGGCAAGGATTATGGCAGCATTCACCAACTTAAACAAGGAGACCGTCCAGAAGAGTTGCAGGAGATTCAGAAGTCGTCTGAAGGCCGTAGTTGAAACCAACAGTGATTTTATTGAATATAAATTTACTCTTTAATATTTTACGATATTTTTTGTGTAATTTTGGTAAATATATCTGCTAAAATGAGATGTCAGTGTCATTTTCGCTTTTGCCTCATTTAGACGACAATTTATCCATCGCACCCTGTAGATGGCCTAGCTGGAAAAGAAGAGGAACCTGTCAGTTTGGTAAATATATCTGTTAAAATGAGATGCCAGTGTTATTTTCACTTTTGCGTAATTTAGATGAACCGAAGGCAAGGATTATGGCAGCATTCAACAACTTAAACAAGGAAACTGTCCAGAAGAAATGCAGGAGATTCTGAAGTCGTCTGAAGGCCGTAGTTGAAATCAAACAGTGATTTTATCGAATAAAGTTACTATTTAGTATATTCAAGATATTTTTGTGCAATTTTGGTAAATATAGCTGTTAAAATGAGTTTGTTAATGTTGCTTTCTGTTTTGCGTATTTTAAACGACAATTTATCCATCGAACACTGTACAGTATCTAAGTCAGGGAGAGTTTTTCTTTCAAGGGAAGCAATCTTCATCAAGTTAGGTAACTGCTTTGTGATTATACTACACTCATCTTTTCGAATCAGAAAGAGCCAGCTGAAATATTTTGGAAATATCACGTGCAGGCTGGTCTGGAGAATTTGACACTCGCAGGATCTTTGATGTCCCTGTCCGAGACACTTGTAAATCCTTTGGCGAATGTCAAAGATCACTTAGTTCTTTTCTTAGTTTATTTGACCAACTGACCTTATCTAGACATTTGCCCAATCGACACTGGCGTTCGCCAGACAGATATTCATATCCAAATGGACGGAATTTCCTCTTGAAAAATCCATGCCTGTATGCGTACGGGTGGTAAATAAGCGACTTCCAGGTGTTTGCAAATGAAAGCATGTTTGAGCAAACAGAAAATAGGTAGGAAGACACGTATACACCTACTTATCGGGTGGGTGTGAGAGCGATACAGACGAACTTGACGAGAAAGCGAAATATAATCAAAGAATAATGTCTGTTAGTGTAATGCAGTTTTGAATTTATTGTATATATGATGTATTTATACAAAGATAGGCTTAT
This sequence comes from Acanthosepion pharaonis, assembly GCA_903632075.3. NCBI lineage: Eukaryota > Metazoa > Mollusca > Cephalopoda > Sepiida > Sepiidae > Acanthosepion > Acanthosepion pharaonis. The sequence continues at coordinate 48,818 of CAHIKZ030000458.1, forward strand.
TATAAATACTTACCAGCTGTATCCTCTTCTAGATGAGGCCGGGTGACAAAACTACGCCTGCAGACGATAAGATAGAGAGGTATCAAGATAGATATGAGATAATAGCTATGACGAGACTGATAGATAGATAGATAGATAGATAGATAGATAGAGAGAGAGAGAGAGAGAGAGAGCGACATAACGGGACAGTGAGAGATAAATAGATAGATAAGTCTGAAGAGATTTACATAGATAGATATGACGAGAAAGAGACAGATAGATAGATAGATAGATAGATAGATATGACGAGACAATGATAGATAGATAGATAGATAGATAGATAGATAGATAGATAGATAGATAGATATGACGAGACAGAGATCGATAGATAGATAGATAGAGAGAGAGATAATGACGAGATAGATATGGTGAGACAGTGATAGATATATAGATATGACGAGACTGTGAGAGATAGATAAATATAACGAGAATAGATAAATAAGTCTCAAAATTTAGATAGATAGATAGATATTACGAGACAGAGATAGGTAGGTAGATAGATAGACAGGTATGACGAGACTGTGACAGACAGATAGGTAGGTAGATTGGTAGATAGATATGACGAGACATAGATAGATTGTATTTATACAAAGATAGGCTTATTATAAATACTTACTAGCTGTATCCTCTTCTAGATGAGGCCGAGTGACAAAACTACGCCTGCAGACGATAAGAACCAGCAATATTAATGGTCCTGACCTGGCGTCTCGGCTTCACGCACTTTCCCACCGCCGTGGGAAAGTCCTTTTCTGTCAATACTTTCGTGTTAAGTGTTCGGGTGAGCTCTTCACCGCTCTTTTTTGAGTCGGGCAGTCCGTTACCAGGCTCGCAACTGATTTGTCGAAGTCACTGTCTTCGGACGGATAAAAACCCAGACGAGGCTATGCCTACGGGCAGTGTCTCGTCTGGGGAGGTAGACAAACCCAACCCCGTGTCTACGGGGAATTTTTGCTCGAGACTACGGGCTCGGAATCACTCCGCATAAAAACAGGCCTTGTGCCACATCCAGCTTTGTGGAGAGGTTGGTAAATATCCGCTCTTCACCACGGAGACTTTATGAATTTAAGCGCAGTACTAGATTGGCAGCTAGGTCTCGTCAATTTAGAGTTGAATTGCTTAGATGTAACTGTAAGTGTTTGTTTCTATTTTCCGTTCACGCGCTCCATCCATGGCATTCTCAGCATCCTTCTGTAGAACCATATTTCTCAATGTTTTTGTAATCTGTGAGAATATTATCCCGTGTTCACTTCTCCATGGGTGGATTGTATTTACAAAGCAGTTCTGCTCTCTGTTCTTTGTGCCAGACGAAATCTTCCTGTTTCTTATTACTTTGCTTATCTTTTGGAAGGCATTTTTGATAGTAGTATGCCTGTCCGGATTTCGGTGACGCATTTTCCGTTTTCTGTCCAAAGAGAACATCTTATTGTACATAATACCTCATCTCAGAAATAGAGACAGGTAAGTTTATTATTCGTAAATTCAATAGCGAGTTTACTGAATTCTAAACTATATGCGTAATATTCAGTGCCAAAAGAATTGAAATCATCTGTGATTATATTTGTGACACACAGTATTTAGCTACGAACACATTACAATGATTTGATTCTAAAACATTCAACATTGTCAGATTTAATGATAAAAAAACTGAAATAAGCTGAACAGAAACGAAACATTATCTCTTGTTCACAATGAAAATAGTCTTAAGTAATGTTCTTGAAAATTAAATGCGTCTCTTTTTTTTTTTTAACTTAGTATGTATAAATTTATTAATAAGAATTTATTTGAAGCTGCACATAAGATTATTTTCCTGCTGTTAAAGTCTCTGAATTATTTTCTATTTGCGAACTCGCGATATTTCGACCAATTAACCAGAAGAATTTCCTTGTAAAAGTCGATGATTCGGCAATACCGTTTTTATAATAAAGTTAATATAAACCTAGTAATGGCCACATATCTATTCTTGTGGCCGTGGGAATTGATGAGTTATATGTAGGAACTTCTAATAGACGACGTTTTTTGTAACCTATGATGAATACCGGATTTTTAAAACATTTCTAAATTTAATTTTTTAAAATAATACTAATAATTTATAGCAATATTTTTAGGATCTTATAATTGATAACGAACTTTTAAAAACATATACCGTAATTCCCCATGTATAATATGCCTTCATCCATAATACGCACTCCTGAAATTGTGCTGGAAGTGTGGGAAAATGCTTCTACTAACGCATAATACGCACCCCTTGTTTGATAATCAAACCCTATAAATTGTACCTCTACAATTTCATTATGGCCAGCGTTTACTACTCTTATTTAAAAAATGGTTTTTGAACATAGAATAATATTATTCTAATTTAGTTTTATGATAATTCTTATTTTATTTTACAATTTTAATTTTTTTTTTTTGTAACTGTGCATAACACGCACCCCTGATTTTGCTTATTATTTTTTAGAAAAGAAATGCGTATTATACATGGGGAATTACGGTAATTACTACCAGAGTTACTTTCAGCGACTGAAAAACTGCCTGGTTACATTGAATGACTCGAAAAACTAGTTACATTGCATCATCGCTGATCAAACCCTGCACTAATCACGATGGGCCGGTGTTCGCTCAGGGAGGATCCATGACTTAAGCGCATATTTGAGACTTAAATTGATCCCAGATCTCAAGTAAAACTCGTACATACGATCCATCGCTAAAGGTGCTGGAAAAAAATGATCTTTACCCTGCACCGTTTTAGTAAGTACCCGACTCCTCCTACTATCCCCTACCCTTACAAAAACCACATCAGGCCTAAAACGGAGTACTGTGGACATATATAGGCAGGAGCTACACAGACGTCAAGATCTACTTTCAATAGAATCCTTGTGAGTAAAAATTATTTTCCACCCTGCAACCTCTTTCCCCACAGACAAAAAGTCGCACACCTCTCGCTACACTATCCCTATTTCCATGGTAAGTTTTCAGACAAACTACTTTCCTTAGATCCACAATTTCTAAGCTTCACAGTTAAGACCCACCATGCCACGCCCATTATAGTGAACACCCTCATTCCTTTCGTATTCCACTGGTGAGATGCAAGTTCCGCTCAAGTAGCTTTTTCCCTTAAACCGACTCCCAAGAGGATACTTCCCTGACCACTCCAATCATAACCTGTTCAAGTCTAGTGTTTACAGTTATCTCCCCCACATATCCACTTAAACTGTGCCTCTTACTCTGTAACCCTCTACCTCGAGTTGCTCTCCGGCCTTGTACAGGGTGACCCTCATTGTAAAAAAAACAATTCTAGATGTTTTTAAAAATTCTAATGGCTGCGAATGTTTAAAACCCTATAAATAAATATAAATATTTTAAAGTATAATTAATACGAAATTCTAATATTTCGTTAGAAACAAAGAAAAGAGCGCTGAAGGTAATATTCGTCATCCTATATGGCAGTGAATACTGGACAATGTCTACCCAAATCGAGACTTGAGGCAATTTAAATGTAGTTCTACAGAAGGATGCTGGGAATACCATGGATTGAACATGTGAGTAGTGAGGAATTTTTATGGAAACAAAAAGGTCACTTATACGTAGAATAAGAAAGAAACAGTTGAAATTTCTAGGACACATAATGAAGAAAGAGGGTTTAGCGAATTTGACACTTACAGGATATATGGAAGGCAAGAGAGACAGGGAAAAGCAGCAAGCAACATACCTAACGAATTTGTATAAGCAGATGAAAGGACATGCATTAGGAAGGATAGTGAAATGATAAAGCTTACTTAAAGCTACAAAAGATAGGAAGTTGTGGAGAACCATGATCCTCCATATCCTGAAGGGAATGGCACAAAGAAGTAGAAAAAGAAGAAGGTACTTAGAATTATGAGAGATACCGGAAGTTTATGAATGAGGAAAAACGGTATGGAGAATTTAACATCTGTCTATATTTCTGAGATGAGGTATTATGCCCACTATTTACATTATTTGGACTAAAGTCCTCATCTTTGTCGCCATATTTGTTACAACATTTCAGCCTTTCAGTATCAGTCTATATTTCTGAGATGAGGTATGATGTACACTATTTACATTATTCGGACTATTGTCCTCATCTTTGTTGCCATATTTATCACAACGTTTTGGCCGATGTACGCTCTGGCCTTCTTCAGGTGGTTGGAATGTCGAACTGAACCCTTTATTTCGCTCGCTGGGGGAGACTGTTCTAGTTCCACGTGCCATGTCTAATGGATGTCAGTTATCAGTTACCCTCTGTTAATTCCCCTCTCCAAGTTCTCCATCGCCTTAACCGGGTATTGAACTCACTACTCTTTGGCTCCTGTCACTGGATCTAACCAACATCTTTATCCACTGTGTCATGTTTCCTTGAGAATTTAACAAAGGGAAGGGAAAAGAAATAAAGAGAAACAGTGATTAACCCACTTATTAGATAACTAAAAGAAAAGAAGCTGTGGAGAGCCATAATCAACCACCTCATTAAAGGACATGGCACATAAAAAAGAACATTTTTCAAAACTACTAATATACAATTTATGTTTTCTTTCGGCATATTAACCACTTGTTCCTGAGTCGGCCAAACACGACTAATGGGGCTGTTTGTCCAATGGAGCGTCGCCCCGACGTCTGCACATGTACCCACCCACGCCAATTGCATACACCATCAATGATGGCCACCCACTGACTTGATTTAATAGAATCAGAAGATGGCAATACTTCGCCTGGTTGATGCTGGCAGATGACGGCCAAGGACACGTTTATTGTCGTTGCAGACATTGCCTCTGGTCGGACATGTATGTTTGCTGATCGAGTGATCAAATCCAAGAGGAAATTTCCTGATTTGATTGAAGATCTAATTGAATCAGATAGGAATGTTATAAGCATTAAGGAAAGTAAGATATACATATACATATGGAAATACAAGGTGGCACAGCGTGATAATGTGTTTTGTGAATTCATAATACCTTTTCCAGTCTCTCTCTCTTTCTCTATCTAACCCCTCTCTCTCTCTCCCCCCACACAAACACAAATATATATATATATATATATATATATATATATATATATATATATAAACAGTTATTCACGTTTTTATCACTAATGTATGTACTCACACACACACACACATATGTGTGTGTGTGTGTGTGAAAATATATACAAAATAGGAAAGAACTATATATATATATATGTGTGTGCGTGTGTGTGAAACTATATACAAAATAGGAAAGAACACCCCAACCTTACCCTGACTTGACCTCTTTGAATGTAACTGAGATATTGATACAAATTATTAACCCTTACGCCCCTTTTCTTTAAACAATTGCTCTAGCCGTTACCATAGTAATTTTAATTTTAATAATGAGTATGCTTATAAAAACGCGTAAATCTCTTGAATTAGTTATTCCAAAAAAAATTTCGCTTGAAGGTGGAACGGAGCTTGGTATCTTAATTCAATTTAATTCAAATAATCATACTGAAATTTTCGGCTCTTGTTTTGAAACATGAGAACTCTTATGTAGCGATGGAATCATATTTTTAAATAAATAATTATATATATATATATATATATATATATATATATATATATATATATTGTTTGTATATTCATTTTCCCCAAAATACATAAATACGGTTGAATTTAGAACTATCTTTTATTTAAAATATATAATACATAAGTTAATCCCGAAGTAAAATAATATGAATTTTAATTATATATAAAAAAAAAATTCAACATCATTTACTCACTTTTGATTGTCTATATCTCTGAAATGAGGTACTATGATTATTTACATTATTTACATTATTCGGACTGATATCCTCATCTTCATTGCCATATTCACAACGTTTCGGCAGTTGTAATTTCCGGCCTTCTTTTAGTCATTGGATCTCTGAGATGAGGTATTATGATTACTTACATTATTTACATTATTCGGACTGATATCCTCATCTTCATTGCCATGCTCACAACGTTTCGGTCGTTGTACTCTCCGACCTTTTTCTGGTGATTGGAATTTCGAACCTAACAGTTTAAGGGAAATAACTGAGACATGCGGAAGAGGAATGGCCCGTGGAACTAGAACATTCTACCCTGGTGGAGGAAATAAAGGGTTCAGTACGAAATTCCAATCACCTGAAGAAGGCCGGAGTGTACAACAGCCGAATCGTTGCGAATATGACACTGAAGATGAGGATAAGAGTCCGAATAATGTAAATAATCAGTTTGGTTTATTTGACATTAAATCATGTCATTTATCGTCCTCCATATTTTAACGAGATTTTTCAGTTTGTCTGAAGAATATTTAGGAGTGTTTATTAAATTTCAAAATTTTGAAAAACTGACATTTTTACTTTTGTTTATAAATACTTGCTGCAAAAGAAAATCCTTACATTTGCCTTGGTAAAGTCCATCAGAGGACGAAACGCGCTGGCAAAGATAAATATTCTTTTTATCTTCATTCATATTTTCTTTTACAGATACATTTTTAGCTATATTTAAAATTTTACATACACTCACATTATATACATATATATATATATATATATATATATAGTCATACCTAGAGAGCCAGGCAAACCTACCAAGGTTTCACCTAAGCGGATCGTCAAGGAAAGCTGGCTTTCCCTGACGATCCGCTTAGGTGAAACCTTGGTAGGTTTGTTTGGCTCTCTAGGCTTGACTAGGTCTGCTCTACTTTTGTATTTAGCAGTTTTAAGTTAGTTGATTATTCGTATCGGTTTTTTTTTTCTCTGGGCTTTGGACCTGTATGCTGTACGATTATTTTCGACAGACGTCTGCATGACTGACTCGTGAACGGCCTCTATTTGAAGGAAGAATATATGGACAGTTTGAAAAGCAGATACGGAAAAAAGATCAAAATGAATAATGGTTGACAACTTCATCTTAGCGGAAAAAGTAAGATGAATAAAATACTAGTAAAAAAATGAATAATGGTTGACAATGCTTCATCTAATAATAAAATTCAAGATAATATTACTACAAATATTACTAATGTAATAAAAAGCCATTGAAATTAAGATGAATAAAATACTAGTCAAAAATGAATAATGGCTGACAATGCTTCATCTAATAATAAAATTCAAGATAATATTACTACAAATATTACTAATGTAATAAAAAGCCATTGAAATTAAGATGAATAAAATACTAGTCAAAAATGAATAATGGCTGACAATGCTTCATCTAATAATAAAATTCAAGATAATATTACTACATATATTACTAATGTCAAAATGAATAAAAAGCCATTGAAATTAAGATGAATAAAATACTGAATCATTGAAAAAATGAATAATGGATGACAATGCTTTCATCTAATAATAAAATTCAAATATACAAATATTACTAATGTAATAAAAAAGCCATACAATAAATGAATTACTAATAAAAAATTCATCTAATAATAAAATTGAAATTAAGATGAATAAAAAATGAAAATAGAATAAATACTAGTCAAAAATGAATAATGGCTGATAATGCTTCATCTAATAATAAAATTCAAGATAATATTACTACATATATTACTAATGTAATAAAAGCCATTGAAAATAAGTCAAAAATGAATAAAATACTCAAGATAATCATATAAAATGTAATAAAAATGAAAAATAAGATGAATAAAATACTGAAAATGAATATTTCATCTAATAATAAAATTCAAGATAATATTACTACAAATATTACTAATGTAATAAAAGCCATTGAAAATAAGATGAATAAAATACTAGTCAAAAAATGAATAATGGTTGACAATGATAATATTTCATCTAATAATAAAATTCAAGATAATATTACTACATATATTACTAATGTAATAAAAAGCCATTGAAAATAAGATGAATAAAATACTAGTCAAAAATGAATAATGGCTGACAATGCTTCATCTAATAATAAAATTCAAGATAATATTACTACAAATATTACTAATGTAATAAAAAGCCATTGAAATTAAGATGAATAAAATACTAGTCAAAAATGAATAATGGCTGATAATGCTTCATCTAATAATAAAATTCAAGATAATATTACTACAAATATTACTAATGTAATAAAAAGCCATTGAAATTAAGATGAATAAAATTCTAGTCAAAAACGAATAATGGTTGACAAGGTTTCATCTAATAATAAAATTCAAGATAATATTACTACTAATACTACTAATGTAATAAAAAGCAAATTAAATTAAGATGAATGATATGCTAGTCAAAAATGAATAATAGTCGACAATGCTTCATCTAGTAAAAAATTCACGATACTACTACTACTACTACTACTACTACTACTAACAATAATAATAATAATAATAATAATAATAATAATAATAATAATAATAATAATGGAAAAAGCAATTAAAATTTAGTGGAAAAAGCAATTAAAATTTAGGTGAAAGAAATATTAATCAAAAATTTATAATGGTTGACAATGCTTCATCGAACATTAAAATTCAAGATATTACTACTACTATTTCTAATACTGGGAAGAAAGCAAATAGAATTAAAATGAAATTCTAATAAAACATTAATAATAGCTGATAATGTTTCATTTATATTAATAAATAGCATAATTATAACACATAGAAGGAAGTTTAGTTTTCCGAGGAATGATAGAGATGAAAAAAAATGAATGTATCCACTGAAAGAGCAAACAAATGTTCTCTGTAGAAAAAGAAAAAATTAACGTGCCAGGTTTGTTTTATTTGGAATTAGAGACACATGTTTAAATAATGGCAAAATAAACTGTAAAAAAAAAAAAATTCCATCCACAAAAAAATAATTTCAAATAGTATTCTTTTAAAACCATAAGCCTCCATTAACCCCCCAATCTCGACCATGTGTACGTTTCTTCATAACAATCGCCTTTAGCCACACACAATTCATCTAAAACTTTATCAGAAGTGTCAAATGGCTTCGCTGTTTTTTGGGGGGTTTTTTTCTTGTCTTTTCTTCTGGATAAACATCTAAGACAGTTTGGTACCATGAATAACAAAAGACATTATTGATCGCATAGCATGGACAGCATGCCATAAAAAAAAGAAGAAAAAAAGAAATTTAATCAATACAATTCCACACTTCCGAATGCTTGCATATTCATGTTGTCAGACACTTTTTTTTTGTTAGTGTTTATTTTCATCCGCCATGTTGTTAGCACATATTTATGTCAGCCATCTTGTCAGGCCTTTTCTCTCATATTAACCTACAGAGACTGACTGTATGACCAATAAGCGAATGTTGAATATGAAATTGCTTGTGTTCAGAAGGGCAACTTAAAATGGAGGAAATCAAGAAATAAAGGAGTAACAATAACGAGGAGGGAGCGAAATTTAAAAAAAAAAATCTTATTTTATCCCGTATCCACCTTTGACCCCAACCCTGTTCTACTCTTCCTTCTCTCCCCTTTTTCGTTTTATATTTTTTTTTCCGATTTACAAATGGGAAATCCGGATTTTTTTCATATTCAACAAATAAAAGATGAACATAAGAAAACGTATAAATAATAATTATTTTTATGTAAATATTTTTTTTAGTGAAGTGAAATGTTTTCAACTTTGTTTTTTTTTGTTTTTGTTTTTGTTGTTGCATTGAGGAATTTGAACAGAAAATATACACCAATAGAATAAAACGCATTTTTGTTGCCTCATTTTGGTTCTTCTTCTATTAACTTTCTGAGTCTTCATATTCATACGTACATACATTCTGTGGCAAAAGCGTAAGTATATAACGAGGCTTACTTTACACATGTCAGATAAAAGTTCTTTTGCACAACATTTAAAAGAACATTCCTGCCCACCTTCACGTTTTAGAGAAATATTAATCGACAATACAGGTATACTCTACCATGAAAATAAAAAAAATAAAATTTTCAAATTTTCCACGCAATCTATATAAAAAAATGAAAGTAAAACTAAATAAAATTAATTATGATTATAGCAACAATGTTTTAAAATGTCTATAAAAGCAATGTTTTGGAACGTTCAAATTTTTTAAAAAGTTTTTTTTTTTTAAATTGTATAACATTTATAATAAAAACAAAATCATCAAATTCAAGAAGCGATCTATACAAAAAAATAAAAGTAACACTAAATAAAATTAATTATGATTATAGGAACAATGTTTTAAAATCTTTATAAAAGCAATGTTTTGGAATGTTCAAATTTTTAAAAAAAAGTTTTTTTGAAAAAATTGTATAAAATTTATAATAAAAACAAAATCTTTAAATTCAAGAAGCGATCTATACAAAAAAATAACAGTTACACTAAATAAAATTAATCATGATTATAGCAACAATGTTTTAAAATGTCTATAAAAGCAATGTTTTAGAATGTTCAAATTTAAAAAAAATTTTTTTTCAAAAAAATTGCATAACATTTATAATAAATTGAAACTAAGTTACCTCCCTTACATATTCTTAACGTAAATTGGCTATAACCGAGCGCGTCCATGCGCATTTACAAAAAAATAACAATCACAACTAGGAATTAAACTAATTTTTGTTTTAGCAATTCACTCCTGGATATGATCTTGGATAAGATTGAAAGTATTTGGGAAAATAAAAGAAATAACCAAAACTATGGCATCTTTCTTAATCAGTTTTGTAACAAAACTAACAAATTGATCGGTGAATTTGAGAGGATTAAAATAGAAATAAATAAACGTAATATGTCTAGATTGTTCAACCAAATAGCTATTTCAATCCACAGATTTTCTTATGGACCTTATCAATTCAGAGCTTTTGGGAAATGAGATGAGAGCTTTAAATTTAAACATTTAAAGAGTAAAAGAAAAAGATGAGAAAGATGGAAAGGGAGAAAGAAAAAAGAGAAGGTAAAAAGAGAGAGGGAGAAGAAATACATTTTCAATATTATAGTGAGAATATAGACATTAAAGGAATAACGGAAGAGGAACACGCATTAAAGGAATAAAGGAAGAGAAAGAGAGAAAAAATATAAAAAAGAAAAGGGAAAAACTGAAGAGGAAGGAGAACAAAGAAAAAAATATATATATATATATATATATATATATATATATATATATATATATCAGCTCTACGGTTGTATTGAGTTCTTTTTAGTCAGTTGTTTACTCGTGTCAGGGTTTTTTCTTTCGGCTTTGAACCTGTATCTGTG
>CAHIKZ030000458.1:62500-72500 GCA_903632075.3 Acanthosepion pharaonis
CGCTAGAACTTAATCCATAGGATGTTTGGCACGTGAGAGAGAAGTTTCACAGTCCAAAGAGCTGTAGAAAAAAACTTGAAAATCAAATTGTACGTGAAAACTGTGAGGCACGTTGTTAATCCAGAACAGAAAGTTAGAAACTTAGAGAGGGAGAAGACCATCTTGACAAAATTATCCTGGAATATATATATATATTTGAACTTTATTTAAATCCTTCATGAGCTTCCGATCGATAGCTATGATTAATTAATAATGAAATGATCGATTTCATCACGATTCTTCTGTAAAGCTTGGAAAGTATTATAAATTCTTATTACCGAAAGTAGAGTCCAATAGTGTTATAAAAACCTCGGAGAATTCCAGTAAGATATCTTTAATCATTTCTAAGATACAACGGTTCAGAGCTTAATCTAAAAAATGGACAATTTTGCTTTTACACCCATTATATTGTTTTGTTTTTTTTTCTAAATACATTCTCGGTAAACATTAAACAAAATCACCTAAAACATCTAAAGGTTTAATCCCCAGATAATCGGTGACTGTCATTTATAAAACTGGTATCTTACCCTCTTTTGGTAAGTTCAAGATGTTACAACGAGGGTAGTTGATGCGTACATAATATGCACATACCAACCAAATTCACCAAAGAGAAACTGTCCATATTGTAATTTGAGGACAGTATTATTTTTTTTTAATTTGAACATGAGCTATTATTATACTAACTTAGGGAGTTGTATCCTCTTAATTATTTTTATCAGTAGAATCTAAGATGGCGGAATCCGAAAAAAATCGCAGTAATGGAAAACTGGAAAGGCAAAATATCAAGATTATGATCTGACCCGGAATGATTTTCATTTGCTCTGCCTGATTCCAAAATGGTACGATATGTAAGATACCTCTAGAAGTAAAATTGAAAACACGTGACACATTGACACTAGAATTCATTATATAGAAGAAGAAAATGAGCTATTGAGAGTTGTGTTTCTTTTTAACTAAAAAAGTTTGACACAGTGACACAGTGACATTGGCATTTATTATATAGAAGATTGTTTTGTGGTGCTGGCCAAGATAATGCCATCGTTATGTTGATGACATCTTTTGTGTGTTTAATAGTGACTTGAAGTCAGAGGAATTTCATGATTTTTGAATAATTTGGATGAGACTTTGCATTTCACTTGGGAAAGGAAGAACGCTGGTTTTTATCTTTTAATGTTATAATGTTTGATATATTGGCACAAAGACAGAGTTATAAGTTTAATACGAATATGCACCGAAAACCAACTTCCGCGAAATTACATATTCGACGTTTATTCCAAACGGTATAAAATTAATCTCATAAAAATCTCAGTCCATCGGATCTGATTGATCTGTTCTACAAATAAATTACAAAAGGAATTTACTATAATAAAACCAAAATTGCATACGGCAGTGGAAGGAAAATATCAAAATACGCAAATATATTATTGTACAAAAGAAACCAGCCGCTTTAAGTAAAAGATCTTTCATTACAGAAAGCAGTATTTTAAAATGTATATGAAATGCTGAATGTGCGTATAAAATATTCGGTATTTTAATTTTCAATTGCGGTTTAGTTCTGTAAAACCGTTCTATGTATTGCATCACCGATACGATACATGCATATAAAAATTTGTCATATATATATATATATTTAAAGATATTTCTGTAGGTACAAAATTTAATGATTGAAATAAAAGTATAAAATTTAATATTACAAGACATAAAAAATTTTTTTTTTTAATATGTCATGTAATATTAAATTTAATATATATATATAATAAATTTATATATATATATAATATATTATATATATATAATAAATTTTATATACATATAATATATTATATATATATAATAAATTTTATATATATATAATATTATATATATATAATAAATTTCATATATATATATATATATATATATATATATATATATATATTACGATAAACGTGCAATAATTTACATATAATTATTCAAACAAAAACTAATGCAAAGGTTAATGAATTAAATGGATGTCTCGGCATTTAAATCATTAACCTTTGCATTGAAAAATTTTGTCTCTGTGAATAATTATATATATATATATATATATATATATATATATATATATATACACACACACACTACTACACACACACACACAAAATGGCGAGGCAGAGTCTCGTTGGGAGAAATGACCAACCCGATCTCGTTTATACGGGTTTTACGGGCATTTTTGGCTGAGCCTACGGGCTCGAGAAACCCACCATAAACTCGGCCTTGTGCCACATGCAACCCTCGTGGTGGGGTGGCTTTAAAAAAAAGGATCAAAGTGTAGTATCTGCGCTTTGTGAGCTGCCGGGTCGGGTGTCTGTCGAACTCTCTGCTTGCAGAGAGGAACCCGGACAAGCTCCGCCGAAGGGTGGGGTTTCGAAGGTGGGGTTTCGTTGGGTGGGGGGGGTGACAGAACTGGCCCGCCTCGGCGGGTTTGGATGGTTATTTATTTTTGGCTGGGCCTACGGGCTCAGAGATACCCACATTAAAAAGGCCTTGTGCCACATTCGATCCCCGTGGGTGGATTGATAAATACCATTTCTCCCAAACCCTTTTCCGCAGTCTATTTACTCAAACTCACTAAGTATGTTATGCGTTCTTTTCCTCTGTCCCAGTCTGTCTTGTGAGTATCAGTTTTTCCAAGCCCTCTTTCCGCATTATATGCCTTTGAAATTTTAACTGTCTCTTCCTGATGTGATGTATAAGTTTCCTTTTTGTTTCCATTTTCTTTAAAATGTCGTTGCTCACATGCTTGGTTCATGGTATCCTCAGCATCCTTCTGTACAAGCACATCTCTCTTGTTTCCAGTTGCTTCTTCATCTTTGAGATTGTCCAGCATTCACAGCCATAGAAGAGGACAGATATCCCGTAAGAGTTCAGTACTCTTTCCTTTGTTACTGTTTCTTAATACACTGCTTAGCTTTTGGAAGGCATGTGTGTGTGCGTATATGTGTCTGTTTGTGTGTGTTTGTGGAACTTTGATTCACTGAATATAGGAAACAAATCATAGCCTAATTGCTGTTTTCATTCGAAACATAGGGTCTTTATTTTGCTACTTATATAATTGGAATTTTTTTCTTCAGAGATCATTCCAGAGTCAAAATCTTCTTTAAACTAAAATAGGCTTGAGTTTATCCTGTTCCGTCCTGATTTCCGAAGTTATGTATTGTCGTGTTTCTTACATTAAACCGGATGTTGACTGCTCGACGACACAAGCCAGAATGCGAAAACGCGTCTCTGCGCATCATGGCTCGACGCATGTTTTCGGTATTAAATGATAAATTAAACTTTATATATTGACCGGTAGAAATAACTTCCGCTAAAGGACACAGACTGTGATTAGGAGTCGATACGACGGATATAAATTCCTTGATTCAACGCCGCAGAAGACAGAGATGGAGAGAGATCCGGCTGAGATGTCGACACGCAGAGGTTGGTCAAGAACGCCGCAGACAGACTGAGACTGAGACTGATACTTTGCAAATTTCATCTTTCGCCAACGCCGTCTTCACAAAATATCAGCCGACAGTCATGACCAACATTCTTTCTTTCTTTCTTTCTTTCTTTCTTTTTACTCTGTCGCCTTTTACAACAGCAACGTGTAGTATGCTGGCTTTCTATACATGTAAATAAATTATACATTTATTTACCCAAAATACGATGGATTACTTTTTCCTCGACTTTACGTTTGCTGAGGCGAAGAAGAAATTAACCTCTTCAGCAGAAACAACAACAGCGACAAGTTCTTACTTCCAGGTTACTCATTCTTTGTTTCAGTATTCAGGACCTTCCTCAGTAATTTTATATTTAACTAATTACGCAACGCGCATTTCGGCGCTGTTTTAGGTAACGCATGACCTTGTACTGAATTAAAACAAGTTTACTAAATATACATTTAGGTTTCATTCTCCACATCTCTACATTTTTTCTTCCTTCAAACGATTTTCCTCAAAGTTAAATCTTTCTCAACATTTCTTCATAACTTCCACTGATTTCGCGCCTTTATTTTCTCTCGTTGCTTTTTTTTTCCCGATGAGTGATATCGCTTTACCATTTCGTCTTTTTTTTTTTTTTTTTTTTTCATCTACGACGTGTGAAAACGTCGTGAAACAACACCTTTGTGTTGGCTACCAGCCCTATTCTATCACATTTAAATTAGCTTCAAGACTTTCTAATTGGCTGAAATGTTGGTCACATGGGATGGACAGACTAGACATCGGGGCGAGTGATTGGCTATTTGGTTAATGACTGGCCAGCTGAAATGTGTCCAACCTTAATGAAAAAAGGCAATTTTTTAATCTATCTAATTATCCGTCTGTTTATCTATCGTTATAATTAAGTGTTATTTTTAATTTGTCTAATGTTCCCGGGCACACACACACAAGCACACACACACACACACATATATATATATATATATATATATATATATATATATATATATATATATAGTAAAGGAAAGTAACAATCTGCTGGTGTGTAATCCAAGTGGATCCCAGTAATATAAAATATTCAAACGGATCCACAAAAAAAGCTCAATAATTTATTATTACAGAGCAAATAATTAGTAAACAATAAAATCCACAATCACCTCATAGGGGGGGAATAGTCTATTTCGGCAGACGAAGATATCGGCCGTCTCTCTTGTCGATCTGAGTTCGTGTCAGAAATAGAAATTTAATAAAAAATGAAAGCTAAAAAAAAATTTTTTTCTTCTAAACATAAGTCACACCAATCTCTAAGATTATTA
Source organism: Acanthosepion pharaonis (assembly GCA_903632075.3). Classification (NCBI taxonomy): domain Eukaryota; kingdom Metazoa; phylum Mollusca; class Cephalopoda; order Sepiida; family Sepiidae; genus Acanthosepion; species Acanthosepion pharaonis. The sequence goes on from CAHIKZ030000458.1 coordinate 67,302, forward strand.
GAAGTACGCATGGTTTAAATGGAACCTACAATGTTCCAAATTATCTATAATCTCAAACATTTGCACTTTAATTTCCGAAAATGTTAAAAATTCCATTTCATATATATATATATATATATATATATATATATATATATATATATATAGAGAGAGAGAGAGAGAGAGAGAGAGAGAGCCAGTTTTCCTGACGATCCTTAGGTGAAACCTGGGTAGCTTTGTCTGGCTCACTAGGCTTATCTAGGTCTGCTCTACGGTTGTATTGAGCTCTTTTTAGTTAGTTGTTTACTCGTGTCGGGTTTTATTTCTTTGGGCTTTGAACCTGTATTTGTGCGATTTTTTCGACAGACTTTCATGTTTCTGACTCTATCTTTTTTTAAAACCTTTTTTCCTTCGAGATTGATTTGATTATTGGCAAATCAAAAATTCGAAGGTTTTTCAAGAAGAGTATAGTTACCTATATATATATATATATATATATATATATATATATATATATATATTACAGGAATAAAAAGCTGTTCACTTAATATTGCAAGACATGTCCAAAGCGAAGCAGCCGGTTTCGCTCCCGCTCTTCAGGCCTCTACGGGAGATATAACTTAAATTAAAAACAACAGAAAATGTGTACGGAGAAGGGCAGAGAAAAATTGAACACAAGGAGCTAGAGACAAATAACAACGAGCCCCAACAAACACCCACGCTGTTTATACAGGGAAGGCTTACGGGACTTGATATAAAGTGCCTCCAACACTTTAAGATGAAATAACGAGTGCGACCGGGACAGAACGGTGACCCAATCTGCATTAAAATTAGCAGCACACCCTCTGTCATTTAAGAGGTGTTCACATATGGCAGAACCATAGATATTTGGTACATGTCCTTTCAAAGATAAGTTGTGATTCCTGATCTTAGTGAGAATATGTTGTTTAATTCTCATGTCAAGGCGTTGAGTTGTCCTTCCTATGTAGTCGCAACTACAAACATATTTGCAAATAATAGAATTAATTTGATGGGGAGGGAGGGAGAACATCCTGGCACCCAGAATGAGACATAGGCTGGGTTTGAAAAACTATATGAACCTCAGCCGAAAAAAAACGACGATAAACATTACATGAAATCTGTCTATTATTTGGACCTTACCCTAGAGGGGATAATATGTATTCTCCCTATAAACACATTTTTGTTATACCAGATTTTCTTCACCTTACCTTTGTACAAATAACATTTAGTGCATATACACGAACGTACACACACACAGATACATATATATATATATATATATATATATATATATATATATATATATATATATCACAGAAATAAAAGTGTGAAACGGGAGATTAACTTAAATTAAAAAACACTAGAAAATGTGCAATGAAATGGAAATGGGAAGAATATATATATATATATATATATATATATATATTTTATTAAAACATTTTTTATTTATGTTAAATGTTATTTTATAGATACAATTAAGCAAATGCTCTGGATAAACAGTATTAAATACATTCACCGGCCTGTAAATGTTATTTAAAGAAATTTATCAGAAAATAATACATTGTATCTATAAAATAACAACGTTAAAATAAATAAAAAATGTATTTAATAAATAAATTGTCGGACCTCGTCCATTTCTTAATATATATATATATATATATATATATATGGACACAAGGAGCTGGAGACAAATAACAGCGAGTCCCAACAAACATTCGCGCTGTTTACACAGGGAAGGCTTTCGGGAGCCGATGTAAAATGCCTCCAGCACCTTGAGGTGAAATAAAGAGTGTGACCTGGACAACACAGTGAACCAGTCAACACTAGTATTTAGTCACCCCACCCCGCACGAGGGCATCATGTGGCACAAGGCCGGTTTAACGTGGGATCTCCGAGCCCGTGGGCTCGGCCAAAAATATGCCCTTTGAACCGTATAAACGGGTTCAGGCTCGGTTTACCTCCCCGAAAGAGACTCCGCCCTTCGGCGTAGCCTCGTTCGGGTTCCTCCCCGCCCGAAGGCAGAGAGTTCAACCGATCAACCGGTCAGCCGTACGTCCGACTTCAGACTGAACCAGTCAACACTAAAGTTAGCCGCACACACTCTGTTATTTAAGAGGTGCTCACATATGGCGGAACCATAGGTATTTGGGACATGTCCATTCAAAGACAAGGTGTGATTCCTGATCTTAGTGGGAATATGTTGTTTAATTCTCATGTCAAGGCGTTGAGTCGTCCTCCCTATGTAGTCAGCAACGCAACTACAAATATATTTGTAAACAATAGAATTAATTTGATGGGGAGGGGGATCATCCTTGCACCCAGAGCGAAACATAGGCCGGGTTTGGAAAACTATACTGACCTCAGCCGAGAAAAACAACGCCGAACATCTGACATCATTTTTATTCTTATTGTTGAAACTTGACTAATGCATGGAATAATAATGCAACACAAAATGTACTTAGAACAAAATGTATTGAAACAAGAAAATGTACACAATATTTACATATAGTCTTTTGTATATTCCTGGTAAGACCGTTCCTGGAGAATGAGTTGACTGAGTTGCAGTCGGGCAGAGTCTCTGGTTGAATCTCTTGATTCCTCCCTCTCTTCCCGGTACCAACCACATTTATATGGTCGGTACTCCACTATGCAAATTAGGTGGATCTTACCACAACACTTATACAGATTATATTTTAGTGGATACGTGTGTTTGAAAAAATTCGCTGGACTTTTAAAGATTATTAATAATATCTGCCAGCCTTAGCATTCAAGAAACTTAATAAAGCAAAAAGGATTGATTCGTACAAAGATGGTGGCGGTGGAGGGAGGTCCTACTTCGGATCCCGTCGGTAAGCACAATGTCTTTATTATGTCTCTTACACGTTATTTCCACTGTTTTTTTTTAAGAAAAACAAACAGGACGTCTACTATGAACAAGAGTATCTAATAAAATATAATGTTGTATCTGACTGCAGATATGCAACATATTATTTGAAAAATAGTGAAATAAAAAATTAAATAACCAGTCCTTGCCGGCCGAATTTAATAATGTTACTTTTTCTTTCAGGAGAGGAATTCTTGCTGCCTACATACACATTATTTATACACCTCCACCCTGCCCCTTATATATATATATATATATATATATATATATATATATATATATATATATATGAAAAATATACGGAAAAAAAAACAAACAAAAATCTTATATACAATTATGCTGTTTTAATGTTAATATGTCAACGTCGGACGTTTTCGGTCTAATAAACCATCTTCAGGACATATTCATAAAATATAATTAACATTATCAATTCAACATGACAAACTTCAATATAATTATTTGAATGAAATTGAGTTAAAGTAAGCTCTGTTCCATCTTCAAGCGAATTTTTATGGATGGAACAGAGCTTACTTTAACTCAATTTCATTCAAATAATTATATTGAAGTTTTCGGCTCTTGTTTTGAAACATGAGACCTCTTATGTCGCGAGTTGGAATCATATTTTTAAGTGAATAATTATATTTATGCTCTACTTTTGTATCGAGCACTATTTTAAAAAAATAATAACTAAAATACTAAGGAACTATTTACTAAGCAGTTCCTTCCTATTTTTTCTATATATTTTCACACACACACACACACACACACACACACACATATATATATATATATATATATATATATATATATAATGAAATGGACAAAGTTCGACAATTATTTTAAGATATTTTTTGATATTTGTACGTTCTTTTTATAGATACAAATATTTATGTAAATGCTCTGCTTATAATAAACAGTATTAACAGTATTTAAGACATTTTTTTATGTTTATACGTTCTTTGAGTAATAAGAATGTTATGTAATCGATCATAAACGAAAATGACATGTTCGTCATTAATTAATCATAGCTAAGGATCGGAAGTTCATGAAGTTTAAATATATATATATATATATATATATATATATATATATATATATATATATATTATTCCAGGATAATGTTACAACTTATTCAAGATGATCTTCGCCTTCTCTAACCTTCTAACGTTCTGTCACAAGTTTCATTTCTCAAATCTTTTTTTTACTGCTCTTTGAGTTTTCATAGCTGAAACTCCTCTTTCATGTGCCAAACGTCTTATGAAGTGAGTTACATCTTTTCAAATTGATCTCTTTACCTCTAATGTAAAGATCCCTCTTCCTGTTGTGACCTCCTGATCCAGTTTTCCTGTCTATCGTTTACTCTTTTTTAAACTTATTCACAGTTTTGTGCTAAAAAGAACATTGAAGTCAACATTCAGAAGCGACAGGCTGTGTCATGCTAGGCGCAATCGTCAGGCGGCCTGACGATTGCCCTATATCTCTGATATTGAGACTTCATCCCATAAATATAGCACACCTTAAAACGATATTTCTCCTTTTATATATATATATATATATATATATATATATATATATATATATATATACAAATGTAAAATATCATATTACAGTTTTGTAGTGGGTATGTGCATGTTCTAATGTAACACTGCATAATAAATATATATATATAAATACATATATATATATATATATATATATATATATATAGAGAGAGAGAGAGAGAGAGAGAGAGAGAGGGAGAGAGAGGGGGGTAAGGCAAGAGAGAATAGCGATATATATTTTTCTATATATCAAGAACAATTTTAGGGGAAATTTTAGAAGTTTAGAGAGAGCGAACATAACCAAGTGCATTTCGTGTGACGCGTTTCGATCTTAGGGACTTCCTCAGACAAAGTTTACGTCTACGTTGATATCACTATACATGCACACGAAGAAAGAGACAAGGTGAGAATTATTTTTCTAGCTGATTTCATTGCGATTCTTTTTGGGGGGTTCCACCACTTTTGTTACTAAATGTCCACCATTATGATAATAGAAGATCCAACCTGAAAGTTGAAAGGTTGGAAGGACCCGGATGCAAATTTACTGCGTATGATCGAGCGACGAAAGTACTTTCCTTTCCAAACATTTTCGTATTAGTAAAATTGTTTTCTCTTTTAATTAGAGTAGAATTTTTTAAAATCATATTTGTTACAATGGGAAACTAATGCATTTAATATGTTATTTTGCAAAAGATCCCTTTTGTGTTCATAAAAACTCTTATTTAAATTTCTTGTGGTTTCTCCTATGTATTTATTGTAGCAATTATTACAGGT
>CAHIKZ030000458.1:75000-140000 GCA_903632075.3 Acanthosepion pharaonis
TACGACAATGATTGATGATCGCAACTTGGTGTTTTTAAGCAGAAAACTGACAGATAATATTCAACAGACAATTTGTACACACCATATCTCTCTCCCCACTCTCTCTGCCTGTCTTAACGATAGTTTCCCCTCCAAGTGGAATGCAGATTCGAACCCTTCAGGAAGGTGCATTTTCTTTCGACTTAAGATTTTCGTAGACGTAAATTTAATCCAGTGATATTTGGTTAAACACGTGTACCCACTCAATTTGACGCTTAAAGTTAAACATAAAATTCGGATTATTAATACAATAAATTACTGTAATTCCCCATGCATAATGCGCATTTTTCGATACATGACTGACGGGGCAGATTTTTTCCGCAGTAGGTTGCCATTTCTTTCTGCGGTAGAGCAGTTGCCATCCATTGCTATAGAACCCGGTCTGTTCTGTTATTTACCCATAGCTGGGGGGTGAGAAGAAGAGGATTCATACCTTTCCCAAGGGTATTAGCACGTAAGTTAATGTAATGGATTCAACTGGAATTCGAACTCGGCTCTCCGATTCCTCAATCTGAGCCTCTATCCATTACTCCACCGTGCCTCCTCATTTTCAGATAATACAACAGTGGATATTTTTGTATCCACCATTATAATATTTGAAACAGAATATACAGCTGATTCAGACTGAAAATTATATATATATATATATATATATATATATATATATATATATATATATATATATATATATATATATATATATATATATATATATATATATATATATATATATATATATATATATATATAATAAAAGGCTTAAACACTAATATTCCATGGTCATAATTTATTCCATTGGAATCGTAAATACGATCCAATTCATCAGACCTACAAATTAAAAAAGGAAAAAGAAAAAAAACAACTCCGGAAATAAAAACAGAATTTAGAGAGAGTGTAAGTATGAGTGGGGGGGGAGATTAAACCATAACAGAGAGAATATTAAGAGGTGGGTGGAAGGGGTTTAAGTAAGAGAAAATGAATGTTGTCGGATGTCTAAAGATACATTTCGTGGTGACATACACACACCATAGACAATTTAATGTTAGAATAAGAGGGATATTTACCACTAATATTATCTCTCTCTCTCTCTCTCTCTCTCTCTATATATATATATATATATATATATATATATATATACAAACACCATAATTCCCCATGTATAATACGCATTTTTCTAAAAAAAATAATAAGCAAAATCAGGGTTGCGTATTATGCACGGTTACAAAAAATCTTTAAAAATTTGCCGTAAAATAAAATAAGAATTATCACAAAACTAAATTAGAATATTATTATTCTATATTTAAAACCATTTTTTAAATAAGAATAGGAAACGCTGGCCATAATCAAATTGGAGAGGTACAATTTATCTGGGTTTGATTATCAAACAAGGGGTGCGTATTATGCGTGAGTAGAAGAATTTTCCCACACTTTCAGCACAATTTTAGGTGTGCGTATTATGGATGAAGGCGTACTATACAGGGGAAATTACGGTAATTCCCTTAAAAATAGCCTTTTGAGCATGAAGATAAACGTTTAAAGATATGGGTTTCGAGGAATCCCAACAAGGATTGTGCAGTTTTTTTAAAATAGGATAATTAAACCTTGCTTATCATTTATTAAAACTCCAATGCCCTGGCCGATAGTCGCAAATTTACAATATTTGATAAACAGGGATATCTGCTCAAACGTGTGTATCCGATAAATGTGTTTTTATTAAAACAACTCACAAGCTACTGCTGTTAAGTTTTTTTTTTTTATTTAATTTTTCTTGTGTTCTTAGGTTTTTTTCTTGTCTGGACATAAGCTATAAACACGGCCACAATGTGCTGACCGTGTTCGGAAAATAAAGCATTTCCTATAACTCTAAATATATACATAAAAAATCCATACATTCGGTTAAAGGTAAAAATAAAATCCTCCTCGATAATAGCCAAAAGTATAGCCGGACAATTTCTACATAATTTATATCCAAAAGAGAAGAAAATTCTATAGCAGGGGCCTTGGTGACGAAAAGAACACGAACCAGACTTGGTATAGTGCTGCTACTCACACAGTTCCGCAAACACCCCTTGTCTAGATGAACACAAGAAAAATGAAATAAAAAAAATAACCGCAGTACATTGTCAATAGTTTTTAATGAAACATGAATAAAAGAGGATTGCTGTCCAAATACATACTCACACACACACACACACACACACATATATATATATATATATATATATATATATATATATATATATCCAGGTAAGCCAGTAATTTACAATTGCCTGTTATCTATCTATCTATCTATCTCTTTATATATAAATATATATATATATATATATATATATATATATATATATATATATATATATATATAAACACGTGGTCTGAGGATTGCGTTCACGCATTAAACTGACTTTTGCCGCATGGTATCGACCTCAGTGGTTACTTTTATATTTACACACCTTCTATCTCTGATATTGAGCACTTTTAGCTATAGCTATAAATATAGTATACCTTGAAACTATATCTTTATCATATTATATATATATATATATATATATATATATATATATATATATATATATATATATAAGATTAGTATATATATATATATATATATATATATATATATATATATATATATATGTAGGTAAGATGAATAGAGTACAATCCCAACGTTTGTAACATTTAATTTAAAAGAGGGCCCAATACAAAGTAGAGCAATATTCTTTATTTTAGGATATTACACCAAAGACATGCCAAAATCGTTACACAATTGCAGTGGTGTTTCGATGCGTAGCAATGCGTCTCATCAGGCGATTGTAAAGAGTATATATATATATATATTATAACATTGAGATAATAATGTTAAAGCTACGTATATGAATAGCACCGTATTTTCCCGGTATATATAAGCTTTATTAATTGATTTGGTTTTTCTTCACGGCTTATCAACCATTTGCAGGTTATTTAAAGCCAGAAAATATTTTTAGATTTAAAATCTAAAAAAAATTTTGCGTAATAATGATTTACTGATACAAGTCCTACTAATTAACCTATAGCTGGGGAAGTTTAGTTGGATTCATACCTTTTCCCAAGTCTCTAACGAACCCGACTAGAATTAGAACTTGTCTACAATTCTGAGCTGTTATCCATCACACCACGCATAAAACTCAATCTGACAGCATGTGGTATTACCAAGCGGTCACCATTCAAAGTTCTCACCAGACTCGACGTTGCTTAACTTAAAGTGGCTGAACATAGCTCAGTATATCAGCATTTGACCGAACACCCATGCCCATACACAGCAATTAGACGGATATTAGTTGAAAATACATCTATATTACATAAAAATAATAAGCAAAAACTAAAAATCCTTGAAGCCATTTATATAAGAGAGTTAAAGCCCAAAATAAATAAAAACAACTAGGAGTATAGGAACAATGTACTTAAATGCTTATGAAAAAAAATTATATACGTAGGAGCAAAAACAAAAAAAAGTTACTTCCCTTATACAGGAAAAAAAACAAGAAGAACTCGTGACCTTTGAACTTTGAAATCTAGAATGCAGTAAAAAAAAAAAAAGCGAACAGTTGAAATGTTTTAAATTTACAGAAACACATAGACATACTCAAAGACAACTTAACCCCCTGAAGATAGTCTCAGATGAGATTGAAAGTATTTGGGAAAATAAAAAAAATTTGGTATTTTTTTACTCAATTTTCTAAGTCCAAAAAATTCATCCTCGAACTTGAAAGGATCACAACAAGTATGTCTAAAATTATTTAACTAAACCTTTTTGAATATATATATATATATATATATATATATATATATATATATATATATATATATATATAGATATAGATATAGATATAGATAGATATATATATAGATAGATATATATAAGTCAAGGCTTTTATATTTGCATACGCTCTATCCCTGATATTGAGCATTTTAACATATTTACTTAAATATTTATATGTATAACAATAACGTATAAACAGAAAATAAATTAGAATAGTTGTCGGATTTAGTCCATTTAATGATGATAATATATATATATATATATATATATATATATATAGAGTAATTCTTCGAGCCAAGAATAATGCTGAACAGAATGCAGAGAGTGATAGCTGGGTCGAGCAAAGATATACAAGTGATTATTTTGGGGATTTTCGCTAATCATATAGTAATTTGTCGAGCCTAGAATAATGCTCAACAGAATGCAAAAAGCAATGGTCGGTCGTTTCGTTCTATCTGGGACTCATCAGCAGAACGCTTCCACTAGCGAGAATCGAACCCGGACAATTTCGATATAATGCAAGCGTCATACCAACTGTACCATGGGCCTCGGCGACGTGAGGGACACAAGCTAAACTCGATATAGTGCTGCTACTCACTCAGTTCCGCTGCAATACTTATCCAAGTATTCAGATAACCTCGGAACAGTACCCCAAGAGCCGCAACTGCTTATATATATATATATATATATATATATATATATATATATATATATATATATATATATCAGAATTCATTGAAAAATACATCCCTACCCCTACCAAAAACGTAACTAATAACTGATACAGCGATAATGAACTCGCAACCACCCCTTGTCGAGATGAATGGGTTTCTCTGTATTTTTGGAAACGTGAATTAAGATTTTTGCTGTGCTTTTAAAACCCAGTAATAAGTTACTCCAAAATTCGCTTGAGGATGAAATGGAAGTAAAGTCTTTAATTTAATTAAAAAATTAAATTCGAAGCTTTTAGCTTCCATTTTTGAAACATGGTTAGAACTGTGTAGCGAAAAATCATATTTTAAATCAATTAATTTATAATATTAATGCTCTGTAAATTTACATTGAGCACTATTTTGTAAAAATAAAAATATCTATAAGAACACCGGATTATATATCTTACTGTTCTTTCTTTATTTATATATATATATATATATATATACTTTGTGTTTTGTACCTTAAAATATATTTTCCCATGTCTAATCAATTTCGGCTTGAAAATAAAAAACAGAACTCACGAAATCTTATGTAAATGCACAAAACATGATAAAAGCCAACTCAAGAAACGCAATATTTAAATGGGTTAAACTGACAACGTAACAACCAATAAAAAAAGTATTTGGAAATTGCCAGTGTTAGTAATAATTGCTTAGATATGGAAAATATATTTACTAATAAGAACAACATATTAGAAAAATAACTAGAAACGTCGAAAACCTAAATAAAAAAAAATCGACAAAGAACTTCTGTAATTATTTTATTAATTTATATTATATATTAATAACAGTTTTTATTTTTATTCTATATTATATTACTATGATTTTATAATAGTTTGCTACTTTTTACTTTTGTTATTATTATTTTAAATCAATTTTATTATTTCGTTAATACTGTGTTATCATGACTTATTTTATTATTTTAATACTTTATTAATACCTTATTAATATTCTTTTTACCATTTTATAATTTTATTAATTTTTTATTATTTGTACATTTCATTTCTTATTAATATTGTTTTCTTCATTTGTGCTTTAAGTTTTATTATTTTTATATATTATTATTATCACTCTTTAATATTTTCTAATATTGTTTAATTATTATTATTATTTTAGTTTTGATATTTTTGTTAATTATTTTTATCTTTTTATTAGTTTTATTGATTTATTAATACTGCTTTCATTATTTTTATTCCTTATTTTTTGTATTGTTTCTTGTTTTTTATTTAATTATATTGGAATATCATTCTTACGTTTTTTTATTTTATTAATATTGGTATATTATTTTTACGTTTTATTTTTCATTTTATTAATATTGGTATATAATTCTTCTGTTTATTTTATTAAACTTGTTTTTATTATTATTTTATTTTTAAGAAATTGCTTATATTGTTATAATTTATTCAACTAATACTATTTTGTTAATATCATTTCATGTTTCATTGATATTGTTTCTAACACTTTTTTTAAAATTATTTTTACTAGTTTTTATTATAGCTTTATTTTTATTCTGTTAGTAATATTCCCTCTATTATTGTAATTTTCTAACCGCGGCTTAGGTACGACACAATGATGAAAAGTACAGGTCACCTCGTGAGGATCGAACTCACTACTTAGTTGTAATTGTTTTAGAGACAAAAGCTTGCTAGCTATTACACGCTGTATTTATGCCTGTAGTATGATTGTAACTTACATCATTTTATTAATATTGCTTTTATTATGGCTATATTTTTAGTATTTTATTCATAGTTTATTATTTTTTACTTTTTATCATTTTATTAATACTGTTTTCGTTTTATTACTTTATCTGTACAATTTTATTATTATTCGCTTTTATAATAAAAATACGCGTCTCTTCCTCCCTTCCCTCCTCTCTCTCTCTCTCTCTCTCTATATATATATATATATATATATATATATATATATATATAGTATAAAATCACAAAAAGACTGATGGCTGACGTCTTAAAGCAATCTTCAAAGCAAGATGTAGAGGTGGAAATGTGGGCTGGCCTGAGACAAAGGAAAGAGAAAGCGAGTGGGACTAATATAGCCATTCAGTGGCTCGGGGCTTCTCTTTATTACTCCAGTGCTGTTGATTCGCGGATGGGGATTATATGAGCGTTCCAATACAGTCACCGCCAACAATGAAAACAAGCTATTTTCACGGTTTGTAAGAAGGAGACTGAGGTAAAAATAAAAGTTTTTAAAGAAACTGTCTAAGACAGATGTTTACCCAGGCCCATGCCGTAAGCGTGTCTGTTCTTTTCCTAATTTGCCTTGTTTACACAAGAATCTTATTATTTGGGGTTTTCATTGTTGTTCTCAGCTTTAATGTAAAAATTAAATTATAGTAATAATGGGATGGTAAGCAGTAGTGGCATAGTGGTTAGATGATTAGCAACAACCCTCAGGGTTCATTTATCAACTTAACGATTCGATACAACGGTTGACCTTCAAAATCGAAAAAAAATGATATCAGTTTTCAATTTATTTTTCCAAGAATTTTTAAATAGAATTAGAAATTTGTTCAGATAACGTTTCAACGAAAATAGGAAAAGTCTCTTATTTTCGATGCTTTTGTCGTAAACAAAAGGCAAAGTTCTTTTAAGAAAGATATATGCTTTGTTCTTTAGACTTTTTAATGACATTCATTAGCTTAATTTTTATATATATATATATATATATATATATATATATATATATATATATATATATATATATATATATTAACCAGGGAATATAAGACATTTCAAAGCTTTAAATTGAATTTTTTTCGCTTGCTTGATGAGATTTCTTCACTAGAGTTTTATCGGATTGTTTTTAACTTATATAGATAGAAAATCGAAGATAGACGTCTGTCAAAAGCGTACTATACCTACCTACACACATATATATATATATATATATATATATATATATATATATATATATATATATATATGTGTGTGTGTGTGTGTGTGTGCGTGCGTGTGTGTGTTATTTCTCTATGTGTTTATCTAATTCCCTATGGAAGTCATTTTTTCTCGTTTTTGCTATCATGAATTTTTCTCCTTATATGTCAGCCATTTTTCTCATTGATTTCTGTCAATGGTTTCTCTCTATGTATCCCCGTCTGTATGTGTGTGCGTCTCTCTCTCTCTCTCTCTCTTTCTTTCTCTCTCTTTCTCTCTATTTTCCCAATTTTGACTCTCTCTCTCATTTTCTCGTTCGTTTCTGCTAATGGCTTCTCTCTATGTCTCTCTTTGATTCTCACTGTCTCTCCATCTTTCTCTTTCTCTCCTTTCTTTCCTGATTCTCTCTCTCTCATTTTCGCATTCGTTTCTGTTAATGGTTTCTCTATATCTCGCTTTGGCTCTCTCTGTCCCTCCTCTTTGTCCATGTTTCTCTCTCTCTCTCTCTCTCTCTCTCTACTTTCCTGTTTTTCTCGCTCTCATTTTCTTATTCGTTTCTGCTAATGGTTTCTGTCTATGTCTCTCCATCTCTCTCTATCTCTATCTAGTTCCCTGTTTCTCTCTCTCTCTCTCTCTCTCTCTCATTTTTTCATTCGTTTCAGTTAATGGTTCTCGCTATGTCTCTCTTTGTCTCTCTCTCTCTCTCTCTACTTTCCTGTTTTTTCTCTCTCATTTTCTCATTCATTTCTGCTAATGCTCTCTCTCTATGTCTCTCTTTGTGTGTCTCTCTCTATCTCTCTCTATCTCTATCTAGTTTCCTGTTTTTCTTTCTCTCATGTTCCTTTTCTGCTAATGGTTTCTCGCTATGTCTCTCTTTGTCTCTCTCTGTCTTTCCATCTTTCTCTCTTTCTCTCTACCTTCCTGTTTTTCTGTCTCATTTTCTCGTTCGTTCATGTTAATGGTTTTTCTCTATACCCTCTTTCTCTCTCTCTCTCTCTCTCTCTCTCTCTCTCTACTTTCCTGTTTTTCTCTGTCTCCATTTTCTTTTTCTTTCTATATACATACAGATACACACACACACACATATATATATATATATATATATATATATATATATTATCAGTCTGACCAACTTGGAAACGGGATAAATTTAGGTGAGCTTGCGGACACACAAATTCCTGTAAGATCTTTCTTTTCTTTTTATGTGTCATGTCCTTTCAGGATGTAGGCGATCATGGCTCTCCACCTCCTTCTATCCCTTGCAGCTCTCAACAAGTTCCTTCCCTCTGCTATCTCCCCAAGACCACGTTCTGTCATCCACTTGCTTAAGCCCGCCAGGTACGTCATGCATTGTTTTCCTTTGTCTCTTTTTCCCTCTATTCGACCTGTGAGTATCAGAATCTCCAGGCCCTCCTTCCTCATTATGTTTCCCAGAAACTTCAGCTGCCTCTTCCTGATATTGATTATAAGCCTCCTCCGAGTTTGCAACCTCTCTAATATCTCAACGTTGCTCACACACTCGGTCCATGATATCCTTAGCATCCTTCTGTAGAACCACATCTCCGTTGCCTAGAGTCTCTTCTTCATCTTTGAGGAAAGAGTCCAACATTCGCTTATAAATGTCACCCCGTAAGATCACAGAAGTTAAGGAAGGTCAAGCCTGGATGAGTAACTGCTAGTGAATACCAGGTGCTGTAAGATTGGATGTGCGAGTGGCGTAAGGGATAATGGCTCGGAACTGTTAATCGGAGAGCCGAGTTCCAATTCCCGATGGGTTCGTTATATTCACTTACACGCAAATAACCTCGAGAAATGTATGAATCCCTTTCTCCTCCCAGGTATGGGTTAATTAGTAAGACTTTCATCACTAAACTATTATTATTAAAAAAAAATTCTTATAATCTTCAAATATTTTATGGCTTTAAATAACCTGCAAAGGTTTGATAAACCGTAGAAAATAAATCAATAAAAAATGATGTCACGCCATGCTGACGAAATATATTTACGATATTGTGCATGTCATTTAATGCCAAAAGCCACTAGAGATAAAGGGTTGTTAACTGAAGAGTGTTGTTTTATGGACATAAGAATTGTAAGACCCCCTCCATGGACGAGAACATGACTAAAGACTGTGTGTACGCTATCCCGTGCAGCTGCGGAAAGGAATATAAAGGAGAGACAGGCCGCCTCCTCAAGGTAAGGCTTCAAGAACACCAGAAAGCTGTAACACGAGGGGAAGTAGAAAAATCAGGCGTGGCTGACCACATATGGAGAGAGACGGGAGATCACCGCCCTCTGTGGGATCATGTTGAGATCATTGACAAGGAACACTATTGGAAAATTCGTAAACTTAAGGAATCAGCACATATTCTAGGCCACAAAAATCTCCTGAGCCGACCAAGCATAGAAATAAATACAATATGGGAACCAGTAATAAGGAGTGCCATAGAAAAGCAATGATAACAACATAGTTGCAATATGAGCTCTGGTAAAAACATGAAATGATAACAGCAAAATTGAAATATGAGCACGGGTAAAAATGGTTGCTGAAGACATTAGGTTTATAATACCCAGAAATTTATACCCAGATGTCCTCAAGGCGATACAGGTGTTGGTTAGATCCAGTGACAGGACCCAATGAGTGTGATTTCAATACCCGGTTAAGGAAGTGGAGAACTTTCAGAGGGAAAATAACTGATAACTGACATCCATCAAATATGGCACTAGAACAGTCTACCCCAGTGAGCGAAATAAAGGGTTCAGTTCGACATTCCAACCACCTGAAGAAGGCCGGAGCTTACAACGGCCGAAACGTTGTGGTAAATATGGCGACAAAGATGAGGACAATAGTCCGAATAATGTAAATGATAAGAATTGTACATTGTTAGGTGGGGTAATGGATTGCGGCTCGGATTGAGGAATGGGAGTGCCAAGTTCAAATACCAGTCGAATCCATTACATTCACTTACTTGGTAATACGTTTAAGAAAGTTATGAATCCTCTTTTCCTCCCCCCCCCAGCTATGGGTAAATAGCAGGACAGACCTTGGATGACAACTGGTCAACCGCAGAAAGAAATGGTAACCTAATAAATAATCTGCCTCGTCAGTCATATATCGAAAGATACATGATCGCCTAAGCGTGTATCACGCATGGCACATAACTGGCACATGGCTGAAGATAGAAAATGTTTGACCTGGAATTGGTAGTGGTTATGATTGAAGTCGTCGAGGAAGCATTCTCTCGGGAGTGTTTTCTGTTGCGAAGAAGATATTTATCTTGTAACTTCTTCCTTACCAATGGAATATGAAGGGAAACGAGGATAGTTCGCCCCTGTGTAGACGGCATGTTCCGTCTTAGCTGTAAATGACTGTACAGGCGAAACTATAGAAAGTCGCTTGTCAGAATATTTTGCAAGGAAATGGCAACAAAGGAGCAAGAGTCTTGCAGCGTTGGAAAAGAGTTGTAAGGTGGAAAATAGTTAATCACATACAAAGCTGTGTGGACCCTTTTCAAATCTTACGAGGCCGCAAAGAGAGCATTGGGCAGTTTAGCGGTAGGAGGAAAAAGGAGAAAGGAGAAAGAAAACAGGAAGTGTCCTGCTTTTATAACGATTTAACAACGTCCACTAACGGTGTCTTGGCGTAGCAAAATGGCTAACCTACAATCTTAAATGAAGAATTAACAGCTACATACTTATATTAATTTGTTTAAATCAGCCCTGATCTGGCGAATGGGCTTCAGTCACTTTTCCGCCACCGAAAGTTTGCTACTCTGTGTCTTTTCATGGTAATCGTTCGGATAAGTTCTTCGTTATGGTACCCAGGTATTTTGAATTTACGCGAAGTATTAGACTGGTGTCGAGATCTCATCAATTTACAGTTTAGCTGACTAGATGTAGCCGTAAATTCTATGCTAACAGTTTTTCTCGCACTTCTTGCTTATGGAACTCCCTTCCAGCTCCATGCTTTCCAGCCAACTTTAATCCGCAAAAGTTTAAATGCAATGTCAATTGCTATCTAATCTCTTCCCGATTACTCTTTCCTCTTTCCGCTCATTATTAATGTTTATGTTCCTAATTCTTCCACACCCTGTAACCCCTTCTGTCATAGTGCTTTGCATGGGGTGGTACCGATAAAAAAAGTGTTCTTTATTTTAATATATATATATATATATATATATATATATATATATATATATATATATATATATATTGTTCTTTATTTGAATGAAATCTCTTTATACTCCACACCATCCAAAAAGTGTTTTTCAGACGCAAAGCAGCGTAGAAATGTCCAGTAACTGTGTAAAAGTCAGGGGTTGATTTGACACTATATCAATATAATAAGCAATACCCTACCCTACTTCTAAATCGATGAAAAATCGATATTTTTCTATTATGTCAAGTGATGCGTCTTAATGAATGTCTACAAAAAGGTAATGTGTAAAAATTACTTCAAAAAATTGTTTTCCTGTTTGTTGTGGATTCCGTGAATGGAATCCTGCACAAATAAATAAAAAACGCCAGTAATTGAGATAGAAAAATAAGTGTATTAAACGTAAGAATACAGACTTGAAGTGAAGATTAGTAGTCCAGGAATGCGGGTTAGTAGAAAGTATATGTACAAATCTCTGTAAGTAAAGCCGTAATCATCTCTCTCTCTCTCTCTCTCTCTCTCTCTCTCTCTCTCTCTCTCTCTCTGTGTGTGTCTGTACTCTTGTATAACTCTCTGAGAACACCCTGTGTCTGTCTCCGTATTTCTCAACGTATCTCAACGTATCTCCATGTATCTCAACGTATCTGCACGTATCTCAACGTATCTGCACGTATCTCAACGTAACTGCATGTATCTCAACGTATCTCAACAACAGATATTCTCTCTGTCAGTATAAGTTTGCTTTGAACGAGTCAGTCTTATGTAAAAAGGGGAGAACCCCACAACACTGTTGTTTTTTTTTTAAATGGACCCGTCTATTTAAGTAGTATCAGATACCTGATGAATAACACGAGGTATCTCGATAACCCCTCACGTGTAGTCAATGATTGATCTAATATTCGCCTTTTTGGATATTGCGTGTTTGTGCGCGTACGCGTGCGTGCGTGTGTACGTGTGTGTGTGTGTGTGTGTGTGTGTGTGTGTGTGTACGCGCGTTTGTGTGAATGTGTTAGTGGATTCAAGTGTTTACAAGTGTTATTAATGTTCGATTGTTTAACCTTTGTGTTATGGTCCGGTTCCTTGTATCACGGTGATAGTCCAAGGTAGAACCAAATAAGAAGAACTCGAACCCGGATATGGAATAACACAGATATATTACAAACAGGAATATATACAGAGAAGTAGAAAGTGTTAGTATGAACAATCAGGTTTAGTAGAGAGAACAATGTAGTCTCGACCAGTATCACTATTCCAATGTCTTGTAGTAATTGTCTGAAACGCGACTCTGTTTCGGACTGCCTCTGACTCGACTGACTGACTCGCTCGCTCTGACTGACTGACAGACTCCTGACGGACTTCTGACGGACCTCATTCCAGACTTCAGACTGAACTCTCTGCTTCCTCTTGAGGCGCAGTATTTATTACGTATGGAATAGTCCATTATGTTATTATGGGTAAAGTCCCATAACACTTTGTAAAGCAATAAAGTAGACAAATGCTTTAAGACTTTATTAAATGGGTTGGTAAAAAAAAAGTGTTCTTTCGTCATTAGATAGTATTAGGGGCGTTTAATTAGAATTAATTTCATTTAAAAAAAGATCGCTTTTCATTTATTGTGACAGCTCTCATATTATTTTCTGGAGAAGTTGCTGCAAATAATCAAACGCGATGAAACTGATTCGCGATGTATAGTAAAGGGGCTGATAATGATCAAAAATGATTATAATTTTGCTTATTTTCCAGTTAGCTAGTATGTGAGTGGTTACGTTAAGCCATTCAATTACCTCAGGCAAATGAGCATTCCGTTTGGGTTTTGTTGTGGAGTAGCTGGACACCTCCACAAAGAGAACTATCTTAGACAAGACGATTCAAACAGCACTCACTCTTACTGAGGGAGAGGAGCTAATGACTAATCGTTACTCTGCTTGTCGACTCTCTGCCGCTGGGTGGAGAGAAACCCAGACGAGTTTATGCCGAAGTGCAGAGTCTCGTCTGGGGAGTTAGACAACTACCCGACCCCGTGTGTACGGGGTTTACGAGCAATTTTTTGCCCGAGCATATGGGCCCGGAACGCCTCACGTAAAAAAAAAACTCGGCCTTGTGCGACATCCCGCCTTGTGGAGAGGTCTCGGTTAAATACCGAGGAGTTAACGATCAATCGTAACTCCGCTTGTCGACTTTCTGCTTCCGGGTCGAGAGGAACCCAGACGAGGCTATGGAAGTAGTAGGGACTGTCGTTAGTCAGGAATTAATGCAAGCTTTGCTGATAGAATATGGTTAATATATGTATAATGGCAATGCATTGCTAATAAAGTTTACTACATACGAAGAATAAATACAAATATACAGAATAATAAAAAATAATAAAAAACGAGTAAAATAAATTAATCTAAATTAATCAAAATAAATAAATAAACTAGCAAACCGATCCCAATAAATTAATCGTTAGAAAAACAAGTAAAGAGAATCACCCAAATAAATAAATGAAGTAAAAAATAAATTAAAAACTGTTCCCGCCAAAATAATAGTTAGAATAAACTACAGCAATCAACCCAAAAATTGAATAAATAGCTTTAATTTTCTTCCCAAACCAAAACAAAACTATTAAATAAGCGATACAAACAAATTTTTACTACGTTAATAAAACACTGCTTAAAATAAAAATAAATAACTATATAAAATAAGAAATAAAAAAATAAAAATAATAATAAATAAAAACAGGCAAAATAATCTAAACCAAATAAATAAATAAACGACTTCCGGCAAAATAACCGCCAAAATTCAAGAACTATGAAGAGAACAGCGAATAAGTTTAAAAAAGGGGGAACAGTTGAGAGGAAAACTGGATCAAAAGGTCAAAACTGGAAGAGGGATCATCAGTTCAAGCTAAATACATTCTAATTGTTCAAAATAGCGTCCAACAGTGTTATAAATCCTCGGAGAATTCCGGTAAGATATCTTTAATCATTTCTAAAAATACAACGGTTTAGAGCTTAATCTCACAATTGGACAGTTTTGGCGTTACACGATTTGGATAATTTTGCAGCTATATATATATATATATATATATATATATATATATATATATATATATATATATATATATATATATATATATATTATATAAATGTAAATGTTATTTAATAGTTTATTATAAACAGAGCATTTACTTAAATACTTGTATCTATAAAAAGAACGTTAAACATGAAAAAATGTCTTTATATATATATATATATATATATATATATATATATATATATATATATATATATATATATATATGTATGTATATATTGATTGATTGAAAATCGAGAAGTTACATAAAAAAATGGATTATCAGTTGTCAAGAATGAATACAAATATCACTGATAGAATAGAGTCATAATAAGCATAATATAAATGTATTCCTAATGATTTTACTTTAGAGATATATTAAAATCAGGAAGAGGGATTGTCAGTGGTCAGGAATTAATATAAAATATTATATTAATATTTGTATAATGGAAACGCATTTTACAAAAGAAGCAAATTACTTTTGACAATTGACAAACTAGACTTTTTTTTACTCGTTATGCAAAGTCGGTCATGGCTCTTCACCACTTCCTTTCTAATATGTATTCACATAAGCTTATTAGTCTCTTATTCTTATGACTTAAACTCCTTTGTATTATTATTATTCTATAAGCCATGTCCCTTCAGGACGTGGGTGATCTTACTCTCCACAACTTCCCATCCATTGATGCTCTTAGTAACATTTGACTTTTTACCATACCTCCCAAACCCCATTCTGCTATACATTCACAGAAGTGCGTCAGGCATTGCCCCCCTTTGTCTCTATTGCCTTTGATATGTCCTGTGGGTGTCAGATTCTCCAAGCCCTCTTTCCTTATCATGAGAGTCTCTTTGTGATTAAGACTATAAGCATCATTTTTGTTTCTATTTTCCTTAAGACCTCTTCATTGCTTACATGCCGCGTCCATGAAATTCTCAGTATCCTTCTGTAGAACCATATTTCTGTTGCCTCATGTCTTCTCTTCATCTGCGAGGAAATTGTCCAGCATTCACTGACATACAGGAAAATTGACATTAGATTGCAGTTCAGCATTATGTTCTTTGTTTCTAACAGAATTTTTCTGTTTCTTAATACTTTACTTAGTTTTGGAAGGCATCTTTTGCTATTTCAATGGGTGTTTAGATTTCAGTATCCCGTTTTCTGTCCTCTTTTAAAACATTTCCCAGATATTCAAACTTCTGGACTTGTATGACGTTGACTTCTCTAATTTATTGTTCGCATTTTGGGTTTTTTCCTCTTGCTGACTACAATAACTTCCATCTTCTTACATTTGAGGATCAGACTGCATTCTTGCTTTTTATTTATTACTTTGTCTAAGAGATCCTGTAGAACCAGACTGTGCATTCATATAAACTGATAAAGTCAGTTACTCACTATTTCTTCATATTTCACTTGGCTTTAATATGCCTTCCGTGGGTGAAATCATGCATCATCAAATATGGCCTGAGCATGACTCGAACTATTCTTTTTGTTTTTTTTCTTTTTTTTTCTTCTTTTTCTTCCATTTCTTTTTCTTCCTTTTCTTTTTCTTCTTTTTCTTTTTTATTTTATTTTCTTTTTCTTTTTTTCTCCTTTCTCTTCTTTATTTTCTTCTTCTCTTACATCTTCTGTTACTTCTTTTTCTTTTTATCCTTTTTTCTTCTTCTTCGTTTTCTTCTTCTTTTTTCTTTTATTTTCTTTCTTCTTTTTTCTTTATTTCTTTTTATCTTTTTCTTTTTAACTTTTTCCCTTTTTTCTTCTTCTTTCTCTTTTTTTTCTTCTTTTTCTTTTGTCTTTTATTTTCTTTTTCTTCTTTTTCCTCTTCTTTTGCTTCCATCTCTTTTTCTTTTCTTTCTTTTCATTTACGTCTTTTTCGTTTTTATTTTATTTTTCTTCTCTTTCTTTTTCTTTTTCTCCTTTCTCTTCTTTATTTTCTTCTTCTCTTACATCTTCTGTTACTTCTTTTTCTCTTTATCCTTTTTCCTTCTTTTTCGTTTTCTTCTTCTTCTTTTTCTTTTCCTTCTTTTCCTTTCTCTTCTTTTTCTTCTTTTTTCTTTTTTCTTTCTTCTTTTTTCTTTATTTCTTTTTATCTTTTTATCATTTTCCTTTTTCTTCTTTTTCTTCTTTCTCTTTTTTCTTCTTTTTCTTTTGTCTTTTATTTTCTTTTTCTTCTTTTTTTTTTTTTTTTCTTCTTCTTCTTTGTGCCTCGTCCCTGCAAGGTCATGGGTGAACATAAGTGCATCATGTAGGTAACCTGTTTTCTCCTATTGCCATTGATATGTTCTGAGAGTGTCAAATTCTCCAATCCCCCCAATTATGTGTAAACGAAATTTTAGCCCGTTTCTTTGTGATTTTCTGTATAAGGGTCCCTTTTTTACCCTTTCCCTTAAGACTTTATGTTGCTTAAGATCTGTTTCCACGGTATTCTCAGCATCCTTTTCTCATTCATCATCATTAAGAGAACTGATATTACATAATATTTGAAAACTCTTTGTTTTTAATGAAATATTCCTGTTTCTCGAAGACATCTTTAGCTATTCCAATGCCTGCTGGGATTTCATACTCTGTTAAAACACTTCTGAGATATTCAATCTTCTGTAATTATTTGATTTTGACCTCTTCAAATTGTACTCCACATCTTTCCCCTTGTAGAAAATAACCCATTTTTGTCTTCTTACAATTAATAGTTAGTCCTTTCTTCTTGCCTTCCTTTATTGTTTTGTTTAGGATGTTGTGTAGTTTTCTTTCGGTGTCTGCCATCAACAGAGTAACATTTGCATATCTTATATAGGCAAGCTTACACCCATCGATAATAAACCCTGGCAGAGTTTCCAGCTTCCTTAGGATAGCCTCACTGTAGAAGCTGAATAAATCTGGCGAGAAGTCACATCCTTGTCTTTTGATCCTTTCTATTTTTATGTAGCTACTCAATCAGTTGCTTTCCGTATACCGTATATGCCAGAGGATAGGTCTTTTTTTTTTCACCAAAATTTCGATAAAAATAAATAACAGGGGTGCGACCTTTCTTCTTGACATCGTAGAGAATCTGAATGTGGCGTATCAGTAGTCCAGCCGAGTACCCTGGACGCGGGCATAAGCTAGAGCAATGGAGAAAATGAACATTTCCCGACATTTGGATTTTACGCAATCGCCTCTTCCAACAGTACCGCGTCACGCATCGAATAAAAGCGATCGATCCGCATTGCTTATATTTACCATTTATTTTTTTGATTTACAACGAAAGACTATCATTTTCAAATGATTTTAGGACTGAAACGATTACCGGTATCCACATTTTTGTCAAAACAGACCATCATAAGGACTGAAAAATAAAATTGACAAAGATTATTGTTTAAGCTTGACGGACACGCATGTCTTAATTAGTTTTTTTTGTGTTTTTTCTTACGAATTGCTCAAACCCAAACTCAAACAAAAACATTGTTTTCAATTGCTATCAGTCTACCGATTGAATAGAATTTTATTATAAACAATTATCTTGTAAATGGAATTTTTAAAGCATTCTGAATGTAAAAATAAAGAAAAAAGTGTGCAAGACAATAAGAAACACTACCTGCCAAAAAAAAGTGAAGTTTTGTTGAA
Organism: Acanthosepion pharaonis; assembly: GCA_903632075.3. Classification (NCBI taxonomy): domain Eukaryota; kingdom Metazoa; phylum Mollusca; class Cephalopoda; order Sepiida; family Sepiidae; genus Acanthosepion; species Acanthosepion pharaonis. The sequence continues at coordinate 93,251 of CAHIKZ030000458.1, forward strand.
ATCGGTTAAAAAATGTAGGAAACCCGATCCCATATATAAACGAACACACACACACACACACGCACACACACACACACACACACACACACACACACACACACACACACACACACAACCTGGGTTTTATAATAATTATAACTCGATAACTCGGTATTAATAAGTATAACTCCATATGAGTAGTCCCCCTTTCATTAATGCCTCTTAATCGTGTTTTCAAACTGATTTCGTGCAAAAACAATTGTTTTTCCAAGTTTTGACGCTGTCAGAACCACCGCAAGGTAATTTTACGTAGTCCTGTGAAGTTTTGTTGAAATCGGTCGAAAAATGTAGGAAATCCGATCCAATATATAAACGAACAGACACACACACACACACACACACAACCTGGGTTTTATAATAAGTATAACTCGATATGAGTTGTCCCCCTTTCATTCTCGCGATAGCGATGCCTCTTAATCGTGTTTTCAAATTGATTTCGTGCAAAAACAATTGTGTTTTTCCCATTTTTGGCGCTGTCAGAACCACCGCAAGGTAATTTTACATAGTCCTGTGAAGTTTTGTTGAAATCGGTTGAAAAATGTAGGAAATCCGATCTAATATATAAACGTACAGACACACACACACACACACACACACACACACAATCTGCGTTTTATAATAAGTAAGATTTATGACAAAAACTATCATTTTCAAATAATTTTACGACTGAAGCAATTACCGGTATCAAAATTTTCATCTAAGCAGAGCAGCCCTGCACTTGATAATTAAATTACAAATGAAAATAATGTTTCATAGTGATGATGATGATGATGAAGAAGAATGTTTGGGATTTCAGTCCTGATGAAGTTTTATAACTGTATCGAAATGTATAAACACTTCTTATGTTTTAATATACGTAAGCAAATGTTTTGAAATTAAGGGTAATATTTGAAAATATTTGACATATTAGTTATATTTATGTTAAAAAAGCCCATTTAATTCCCCAGTCTATAGTGCGGCATATCTGTGAGTCAACCGCAAATACCCAGGGTGCAACATATCCGATATATATATATATATATATATATATATATATATATATATATATATATATATATATATCAGAGGCCTTGCTACCAATTGTAGTTTATCGCCATACCCAGGACTGTGTGTAGTAGTAATTCTATGTTGGGGTACCTTTAAAAGTACTTATAAAATTTGCCTTGTCCGTCACATTCAGTGTATGAAAGAAAGATTGCTGCCTAATTATACAACACACAAATATAGCTAGCTAGCTAGCTAGCTAGATAGATAGATAGATAGATAAGAATAGGTTGGGATAGATAGATAGACAGATAGATAGATAGATAAGAATAGGTTGGGATAGATAGATAGATAGATAGATAGATAAATAGATAGATAGATAGATAGATAGATAGATAGATAGTGTGAGTGTTCGAGAGATATTATGAACTAAAGGAAATATTTACGCCAGGGTATTTTTTGGCCACTCAGTAATCAGGAAACTGGCCAAAATATTGATAGAATCAATTTCAAACCTTATGTAAACAAATGAGGATTTTTTTTTAATCTTGAAAAAAGAAAAACGCAATGAAAATTACCACGAACAAAATGTTAATTTGGCTTCTAGAATTGTCCTCTCAAAATGTCTCCTCTTGTTTGCCTGAGAGTAATTTCATGCATTTTAAGCACCAATTTCAGCTTACTTAAAATCCTCAATATCCTTCCGGTAAGTTTCATTTAAGCTGATCTCTTTAAACTTTAAGTACTGACAGGAGGTTCAAGAAATCAATGATTTATATACTTATTCTTTGCCTAGCAGAGCTTCCGGTCAGATAAAAGTCAAAACTTTGAATGTCGATTTTCATGACACAATGTAACAATAAAAGCTCCAAAGAAAATAAGCCCAGACACTTAGAATGATAATTACTCATTCTACAAAATTACAAAAGATATTTTAACAAAGAAATTACAAATCAGAAGAAGGCTGTGGAATGAATCGGCTGAAATACTGATTTTTTTTTTTTTTTTTTTTTTTTAAGTATGACTGCCATAATTTAAATCTTTTAAGAATCAAATTCAATCTGCCCTGCTAGTGGATGTTTATGTTTTATTCTTAAATTTCTCCCGCAGAAAGTTAATTGCTGAAAGTATGTTCATTTGTAAAAATTACTAGGTAGTTAAAAAAAAAATGCGCTCACTTAGATTTCGTAAATTCATGTCAATTCTGGTCATCCATACTAGCTGTCATCACCTCGGAACTTATCGATACCTCAATAAAGATGAAGGAAAAACGGGTCCCATTGTTGAGAAATGCTTGTATATTACTTATTATGCTTTAACTAACTAATGTTTCCTTCAAATCAGATTAATTTAAGTTTAGCTTCGCTAATTTTACTCAAATAACGTGTCATAAATATATATTTTATTTTTGGAAGATTTTTTAAAATTGATGGTTTTGTTTTGTTTACAAATATCTTAAAATTAAGAAAATGGCCGCTTTTAGGAAATTTTCTGAAATCGGCCAAAAAGTTTACATTCCGATCTATATTATTTTTATTTGAAATGCCACAGAATATTTTACTTACTAGAAATAATAAATTTAATTATTTAGCTTTCAATTAAAGCTAAAATGAAATCTTAAATCTTTTCATTTTTAAAAATTCATTTTAAATCTTAGCTACCGAAAATTTGTACTAAATTAATGGAGGTACCTAGTTTTATTCTTAAATTTCTCCCGCAGAAAGGTAAGACATCCCCAAAGGGTTCATCTACCAAGTAAATACTTATAGACTAAATATAGGCGACTAATATGTACCTATGCGCAAACCAAGTAAAAAGTTAAAAACTTAGATATAAATGACAAATATTTACCTCTACCAAAACTAGGTATTTATTGAGAGATTTAAATTTAGACGGCTTTTATAATTTATTTTTGTATCCATAAAATCTCTTCGAGTTATCTCACCTCTAAGTTGATAACACTTCTACACATGTAACTATTAAAAGTGCCAAAACGGCGCCATGATGTAACACAATAAAGCTTCTATAAACACCACAGTCATGAAAAAATTGCATCATCCGTGATTGCAACAGATTTTCATCACGCTCAGAGAATATTGTCTACACTGTCGATTAGTTGTCCCTACTGCCATTATCTGCGATGGACGTTACTCCAAGGAAGCGAACAAAAATAGTAACGCTGCACAAACACACAGACAAGCCTTAACAGTGAGCAAATCCACTATTGTCTGAAGGAACTCTCCTGATTTAAATCCAATCGGGAATCTGTGATCAATCTGCAGGGAAGGACTTCGTGGAATGGACATACGAAGTACTAACATGTTCACTGGGTCATGTTTCGAAATTCGAAACAAAAGTAGATAATAACGGACTTATTCGTTTTGTTTCAATTAGTTTGAACAAGGGTGGAACATCGAACCCAATAAATGCTTACAGATTCAAATATAATCGACCAATATTTAACTATCCCAGAACCAAGTTGATGTTATTAAAGACTTAGATATAAACTACTAATATTTACCTATTCTAGGACCAAGTATATACTAACAAATTAACGACTCATAAATTTAAACAACCAATATTTGTCTATTATCAAACTAAATATATGCTTACATCATTAATAACCAGCGTTTTTAAAATATTTTAGCCTTGTTGAACTCTTGTAATAGTTTTCATGTCTCAGGTAACCCCTGCATAAAACTTATTATTTACTAGTATTAATATCTATTTCTTTTATATTTTGTTTTAATTACCAAGGATTATCTAACGATATCTCGTATGTGTATAGTAAAATAATGAATATAACATTAAGCTAAAATTATCCAAAAATGGAGTCGCCGATTTATCACTGTTTCTTGCGGAAACCCAGGCGACCGCATGCGGAACACTAGGCTTGTGAATAAAGACCGGTTTAAAACACTGCCCTTACCAAATAAATAAATTCTTACGGATTCAAATATAAAAGACCATGTAATGAGAAAAGTACGCAGGTGTAGTCTTTAAGAAAGCTTTATTCAACTGGGAATACAAGGTTCGCATATAGTGTCATTTTATAGTCCCAGTAAACAGAAATAGCTCTTTCAAAGAGGAGAATACTTCTGATTATTCATAACAAACCAATATTTACATATTCCCGAACCAAATAAATTCTTTCACGCTCAAATATAAAACACCAATATTTATATATTTCTTAACCAAGTAAACTCTTACAGACTCAAATATTAAAGACCAATATTTACATATTCCGGAATCAAATAAATGCTTACATGCTCAAATATAAAAGACGGTCGTTCTCCCTATACTTTAAATACTTGGCTACTTCTTGCTTCGTTCTCTTTTTTCATTTCTTTATTTCAGCCAACACCTCTACAATGTGAGCTCTCAAAGACAATATATTATACACACATATACGTACGAATGTTCACCAAAGAAACAAACACAAATGTTCACACACACGCAAATGTTATTGTCTATGTCGATGGCAAAATTGTGTTGTTTAATATATATATATATATATATATATATATATATATATCGGTCTTCTTTTTGTTTTCTTTACGTCTCCGGTTGGGCTCAACTTGAGTCCGCCATTTTCTTAGTTGGATCTTCTTCTATCAGCACGTGTTTCTAATTCAACAATACTGAAACTCAAACGGCCGATAACAAGACCAATATTTGAATATTCACGAATGGGTTAAATACTTATAGTAACAAATGTGCATGACAAATATTTACCTATTCCCGAATGAAATAGGTACTGAAATATAAACGACCAGCCTTTTCCATTACCGGTCTTAAATGCATATAGTCACAAATGTAACAAAAAGACTGATTCTAGCATAAAATGTCCTGACAACATATTATTAACCCGGGTTAATACGCCGTAAAATCAATTCAAGCAAAACCAAAACAAATTCAGTTTCTGCATTTTAATATCCAGTTCGCTTACATCATTCGAACACTCGAACATGAGCAGATGTTTTATTTGTTAAGAAATAAAAGAAAATTGCATATTTTGAAAGAAAAGAAACTTTCTTTTGATGGCCTTTGTTTCCGGCTTTATGAGTTCTCTCCCTTGTTCTTGTCATTTTGGAACTCTTCTCATTTTCTCGGTATTTTCAAATCTGCTTCAGTCAAAGTACATATAGGAAGTCATTTACCCGAATCGTTCATTTTTGTTGGAAAATAAATTGTCACAGAACGGATAACGGGATATACAGAAGCTATGTAGAGTAATTGCAAAAAATATCGTAAATAACAATAACAAAAGGAAAAAAAACAAGGCAAAAATGATACTAAGTAATATATATATATATATATATATATATATACATATATATATATATATATATATATATGAAAATAAAGATAAAGAATGCTAAGATTTATAATCCAATGTTCTTAACACTATTCTGCAGAGCATAAATATTACACACACACACACACACACACACACACATATATATATATATATATATATACAGTGTAACCAAGATATAAGAGACCCAGATATAAGAGAAACCCGGATAAGAGAGATTTTCTCTGGTCCCAAATTAGAGCCTGTGTTAATGTATAGAAAATAGACCAAACCCGGATATAAGAGAAACCCGGATATAAGAGACTTCTTCTCCGGTCCCGACAACTCTCTATCCGGGTTACATTTATATATATATATATATATATATATATATATATATATATATATATATATATATATATATATATATATATATACATGGTAATACCCTCCCCTTGTTTTTTGGGGGTCACGTGGTTATTATTTTTTGTTTATTGAGTATAAGTATGCCGTTCTTTTGTTACCTTTTTAGCCGACCTTCACTGAAGACCTGCTTAGGTGAAACCTTGGTAGGTTTGTCTGGCTCTCTAGGTTTAACTAGGTCTGCTCTACTTACAGTATTGAGCACTTTATTTAGTTTTTTTGTTTACTCGTATTAAGTTTTTTTTTTCTTTGGACTTTGGACTTGCATGCTGGACGATTATTTTCGGCTAACGTACATGTTCTTGGTTCTTTCTTTTTTATATATCTTTTTTTCACCCTTCTTTTAAATATATGCACTTTTCTCTCGTTGGAACAACTATAACCTCTTCCCTTTATATATATATATATTTTTTCAGATATATATATATTTTTTCTTGTTAATAAAGTTTATCAGACGTTATGAAAAGAATTTACATAAAATAAATAGACAACACTTGTTTATATTATTTAATGAAACCTGTATGAATATATATATATATATATATATGTGTGTGTGTGTGTGTGTGTGTGTGTCTCTCTCTCTCTCTCTCTCTCTCTCTCTCTCTCTCTCTCTGTATGCGTTATCATTATATTATTATTCATAAATCAAGATACCGAAACTTTTCCGGACAAGTATAATTTCTTATAAGATTATTACTACTATATATATATATATATATATATATATATATATATATATATATATATATATATATATATATATATATAAATAAAAGTAATTCATCGATTCTAAAACAATGCTCAACAGAATGCAAAAAGCACTGGATGGCTGTTTCGTCCTATTTTGGCAATCATCATCAGTGCGCATCCACTACCGGGAATCGAAACCCGTATACTTGTTTATCCTTGCTTGAACTGGCTTCTAATTCTCTGGAGGAATGGCTTGGGGAAATAAGACTGGGCTCATGGGGGCACAATCCGTTGGGTTAATTATACTTGGAAGAGTTACACCACGGAGTTTAGTGGGTATGGTGCTTTATATATATATAAAGTTACCTTTTTGTCACCAAGGACCGTTTGTTCAGTGGGAATGACGCTTATGTTGTATTGTAACGACCCGCGTTCGATTCTTGGTAGTGGATGTACTAACAGACAAAAAAAGAGAATGTTTAACATAAGAAAAATTAATTTCTTTTAATAATATGCGAAAATATCCATTCTTTCCTTGATGAATATCGCGAGACTGGAAACACTTGCAGAAAAATTATGGAAAATAAAGCATTATATATACTTTTAAAAAAAATCCACATTACAACCAAAAACGTTTTCAGTTTCTCTCTTATTTTTAACACACACACACACATATATATATATATATATATATGTGTGTGTGTGTGTGTGTGTGTGTGTGCAAGACAAAAGTAGGCAAAGTAAAATAGGCTAAAAATTTGACAAAGTAACAATGGTGTTAACAGAAAAATAGTTACAGTCCGTTGGATTTTAGTGCTCCGACAACAATATGATGGAGACCGAGAAGTGGTTCAAGTTATGAGTTAGGCAGAAATCCCAACATGCATCTGTACGATATATCTATAAATTTGGCGCGGGGATGTTTTTGTGTTTATTTTTATTAGACTGGAACAAACTAAATGGTATTAGTAATGTTAATATTAGCCATTTCCTGATGAGAAAACCTTCAGCATTCATTGAGCGAGCATCTAGAACTACTGCCGACTGAAATTTATAAAATCTTTCTCTTCAGACAATATTTCAGGAAAATAAGTTTCTCAAGTCCACTATCTCTTATATGAATCATTAAAAAGTGAAGCTCATCCATTTTGACTGACAAGAGCTCGGAGAGTAATCGATCTGAGATTATACTCGACTAGGCACAAATGGATGAAGCTGAGAAAGATAAAATAGTGAGGTACCAAGACCCCGGGTAAAATCGGAGAAAATTTACCAAGCAGCAGTTAAAGTTGTGGCGCCGGGAATTTGGACTATTTCCGAGAATATTTCTGCCCCGTAATTGGAGCATTCCAGTTATCATTGGGAGTGAACAGGTAGTCACGATGTTTAGAGCAGCTCATATGTGCTGAGGAGCGTGATGGATATCTATGCTGTTGCTAGAACTTGACATAGGATCATCATCGCACCGCCGAAACATCTCCGAGTCAGAAAGGATATAAAATCAAATGATAACAATGACTATTTTTTTAGTAAATAATATTAGATGAGTATAACGTTATGTTATGTAAATATACCGACAGTCTACGGTATTTCGGTAAACATTCGCCTATCAGGTACTTTAACTTTAGAATATAAGACTCCTTTAGCTATATTCGCGGAAAAAGCGACGTTCATATACAAGGAAAATAGAGCGATCTTTTATAATTATTATTCGGCCTATTCATCGGTAAAAACAAAGGCCGGTTCTAAAGCCTTAAAACCTACTTTAAAACCAAAGATAAGTTTATTTCTTGGAGAGTATTTCAAACTATGAGAAATTGAAACTAACTGGCAAAGATGTAAAACAAAAGAATATCTTTTTCACAAGAATTGCAGACATTTTTTTATGTATCCGAAATGAAGGTGAGTGGTGTTTTTTGTTGTTTTTTTTTAGATTGGCAAATAGATAAATCTTTATTTAAAAGTAGCTTATTTATTTATTTATTTATTTATTTATTTGTATTCTTACGCCAGAGCTTTCTGCACTTTTTGTAAAGTGTGAAAATGCATTTGTGTATTCCCGCAGGCCTCGTCTGTATTCAAATGATCATTGATTTTCCCAGCATCTGATATAATGGAATCGTAAAGATCTTGTATTTTATTGAATTCTTTAGTTTAAAACATCTCATGCGCCATTCATTTAGCCAAGAATATGCAATGAAGACAGCTTTAAGTTTTTGATACAGACATACACAATAGGCAAAAAGTCGGGGGTCACCCTGCATTTATTTAAAAAATGAAAAACACCTTAAAATGAGATATTTTTGTATTTTGTATTAAAAGTGAACGATACAATTTCAGTAACTACAGTGTATTTACCTTTATTTTGGCAAAAACAACCACTTAACTATAAATGTTTACAGAATCGTATTTTGTTTACGTTATAAAAACCACCACATACATTACTGATTTACAAATTCTTTGCATTCTTTCCAACAGTCTTTTGAAAAAAAAGTAGACTGCAGACCTTCCTAAGAATTTCTTCATGCATTGTAAAAGCTCATGCTCACTCTTCAGGTATTCTCTTCGGACTTTCCTATCCAATTCATCCTATACTCATTCAATCGGCGAGAGGTCAGGAGATTGATTTTGTCAAATAATAATTTCCAAATGTTGTTCCATTTTTTTTGACTCGAGGTAATTTTGAGATAATTTAAGAAGAGTGTTTTGGATCGTTTTTCCTGTTGGAAGGTGAATCTTTTTTTTTTCCAATTATGCGTAAACAACATAGTATAATATGTATTTGATATTGTCTTGTTGATAAGTTAAGTTTTTTTCCAATTATTCAGAAAGCATATAATATGTCTTTGAAAAATCAAATATTGTTCTTTTCATGATTCCCTTGACTTGAATTAAGTTCTTTTAGCAATTCAAAAAAAAAACTTCTGAGGCGTTAATTGTGAAAACAGGATATAATGTTACTCAAAAAAAATATTCATCATTTTTCTCTCGGCAGACGAATCCAACTTTGAACTTTTTTGGTAGTAAGAGGAACCTTGAGAAAGACTGAAAAATAAAACAAATACACTGTGATTACTGAAATTTTATCTTTTACTTAATATATATATATATATATATATATATATATATATATATATATATTAAGTGTTTTTTAAAGAAATCCTGAGTGGATACAAATTTTATGTCTAGAGTGTAAATCATTTCCGTTTTTGTTTATTAAATTTATTCTTCAAAGAATAAAAGTACAATTATATTTTATTCAACATACATATCGACACTTGCACATACATATTTTTATTTTTTATATGTTCCTATGTGTATCTTAGGGTTTGAAGAAGACATAGAGAGAGAGAGAAAGAGAGAGAGAGAGAGAGTGTGTGTGTGTGTGTGTGTGTGTGTGTGTGTGTGTGTGTGTGTGTGTGTGTGTGTGTGTGTGAAATTAAAGACAGCGACAAAGAAAAATACAGCAAGAAAGTAAGTTCTGGCAGACTTATCTTCTTCGTCTTCTTTATGCTATGACCTTTCAGGACGTGGGCGATCATGACTCTTCACACTTTCCTATCGTTTGTCACTCTTAGTAAATTTGGTCTTTTTTGCTAAACCCTGTTTTACCATTCATTTACAATAGCTCTTTAGGTAGTTCATTCGCCTTCTTTTGCCTTCAATGTGTCCCGTGAGTGCCAAATTTTCTAAGCCCTCTTTCCTCATTATATGCCCTAGAAATTTCATCTCTTTCCATCAGATGTTAAGTATAAGTGTCGTTTTTGTTTCGGTTTTCTCTAAAGCTTCGTCGATTCTCACATATTCAGACCATGGCATTTTTAGCATCTATCTTTAGAATTACATTCCTATTGTTTCAACTCTCTCTTTCATCTGTGTTAAGATGGTTCTGTATTCCCTGTCATATAGGAGGACTGATATTACATAATAGTTCAGCAGTCTTGTCTTTGTTGCTGTAAAAGTGAAATAACCGTTAAGTCATAAATTGCATGTTTTTGCTCATTCAAAAATTCAAGTACAATTATATTTTATTCAATTCTATATTCACCATTATTTGCAATGACTTGTTGCCACTTATCAACCAGTTCTTCGGTTCCTTTAGAGTCAAATTCCGCCATATAGGGAAATATAATCTGGATCAGTAGGAACGGACACAAAAAACTGTATCCCAGGAACAATATAACACAATAATCAACATATATATACGACGTCCTACATCAGCTGCAATAATGCACATCTGAAGATGTCTAGAGCGTAAATGTCGAAACGTTGTTTATAATAATATCTATTAAGTCGAGTAAAAATGTTAACTTTTATTTATTAACTTTAATCTTAAGAAGAATAAATAAAAATAAAATACAATTATTCTTCATGTGCCGTGTACCCTCAGGAAGTAGGCGATCATGGCTCTCCACAATTTCCTGTCCTTTGTAGCACTTAATGAATTTTATAGTCCTGTTATTTCTCCCAAATTCTGTTCCGCCATTCATTTACTCAAACCCACTTAGTTGTTTTCCTCTGTCCCTCTTGCCTTCAATCTGTCCTGTGAGTATCAGATTTTCCAAGCCCTCTTTCCTAATTATATGTCCTAAGAATTTCAACTGTCTCTTCCTGATATGAATATAAGTTTCGTTTTTGTTGTCATTTTCTATAGAACTTCGTCGTTGCTCGAACATTCGATCCATGGTATCCTCAGTATCCTTCTGTAGAACCACATTTCTGTTGATTCAAGCCTCTTTATATATGCACTAATGATTTGGCACCTACGAGGTGGTGTAATGGTTAGTAAGCTTGTCTCGGACCCTAAACAGGAAACAAGGGATAAACTCCTGTTCAAAAGAGTATAGAATTGAAGTTTAATTTAGAAGGAACCGGAAATCGGATCCTAAACAGGAAACAAGGGATAAATCCCATTCAAAATACTAGGTTGGAGTGTGAACCGGGCGATAGGTGTATTTATGTACTATTATTCTTCCTGCATGTGGCTTTGCATTGCCGTGGAAGAGAGCAATATATTTACTTAATTTGTGCTGGTGGTATCATGGCTATGACTAGCTTGGACCAGCTATGACGAGCCAAGACCAACTATGACTAGCTTAGACCAGCTCTGACCAGCTTGGACAAGCTGTGACCAACTAAGACCAGCTTAGACCAGCGGCCTGATTGAAAACACTCCTGTCTCCACGTTAAAAACTGACCTTGTGCCACAACCTGACTCAGTGGTGGGGAGGGGTCAAGTAAATATCTACTCTACACTGTAGTTCGATGTAGTGCAATAGAAAGCTTGTTTCGCTAGATCGATTACGACTAATTAGTGAGTTCGATCCTCATTGGGTGCCCTATAGTTTCGACCTTGAGCCACCTCTAAGCTACGTTTAGAAAATCACCATACACGACCCTGTCAAAAGGCCGCTGCTTTTTGGGGGCTCTAACGTTTGGCCTTTTACCATCGCTTTTTATCCCTTTTCTATAATCTATTCGCACAATGGGTACTTGTGTAATTCTTAGCAAGCTTGCCTTTCAAAGTCAGTTACGACTAAGTTCTCCATGATTTTGGCCTTGTGCCACATCTAAGTTACGCTTAGAGAATTTCTATAATCTATAATTTTTTTTCTCCGTTTCTCACTATGTCCCGAGAGTGTTAAATTCTCTAAACCTTCTTCCCTCATTATGCGCCCGAGAAATGTCAGCAGTATTTTTCTCTGTGTTTTTGTGTCAGCAGAGCTGTTCCCAGATTCAAGAAAATCTAACCCTTATGTGAAGCTCAATAGTTATCTGGGCACGTCATTCCCAGTGTTAATTTAGACGTGCATCTTTTCTGTGACAAGCTTTTTCAGTCCCTGACAACCGAACTAAGAAAGCCTTCTGGATATGAGGAGTTATATTAAGATTAAAATAAAAGAACTGAAATCAGGTTTAACATTTATTTTCAATGTTTTATAGTAAACAAAATAAGCTAATGGTGAGAGAAATATAACGGAATTGATTTGAAGGAAAAAGAAATAAATTATGTAATGTTAATGATTTGATTAAATTAAGTATTATTTGTTTTGCATACGTGGCAGTATGCAAAACAAATAATGTAACGAGGATTTTTTAATGGCTGTTGCATCATGATTCTTTCTCTTCTAATGTCATTCTCAACTTTTTTCCGCATTTCCTTTTGCTTTTGTTCTTGAAATATTTTAAACGAAAGACACTTTTTAACTGAATGCTGGCTTTCTTTCCATAAAATTGACAATCTTTCTAGTAGCTTTTTCAATTTCAATCCAGGTTTCATCGCAATCATGCATCTCGTCGCTATCTTCTTGTAGACGTGTCTTGTTGTCATCCTTTCCTCTAATTCCCATCATCTTTTGCACCAATATAAGACATTAGGGTGAAATAAGCAGAAGCAATTATCCAAAGTAAATTTTCTGAAAAACAGAAATTTCAAATCAGTTACATATCACCCAAAATAGTTCAAATATACACATCAAAATCCTGTCCGGATATGTGGGATTCCGGATATGAGGGATTTTACTGTACTTCCCTTGCCATCAGTATGCCATGTGAGTGTTGTAATTTTCAAGCCTCCTTACCTCATTATACATCGAAAACTTTCAACAGTCTTTCTTTTTTTAAATTCCAAGTATGTTGCACTTTAATACTGATTCTTGTTTGAAAATATAATCTGCATTTTTTTTTACATTAAGGTTCACCCTGTGCAAGGCCCGGCACAAGTTGAACAGTATTGGTTTTATAAAACCAGCTTCATGTATTGTTTCTCTATTTTTCTTTTTCCCCACAAGTCATTTAAGTCACATTCACTTTTTAAAAAAATATTCGCGTCATTTTCTCTATTGAATACCATAATATCTTTCATTGGCTCTAGTGTAGCGATTTCCGGTTTTTCTCTAATTATATCTGCCGTGTCTTTACTTAAGGTTGTTAATTTTCTGTTCATATTTTTCATGATATTTTCATTATTCCACCAAGCCTTGAAACTTTTTTCGATAGCTCTGAAATTTTATTCACGAATTATTTTTTCTCTCCCAATAGGAGTAGATAGGTTCGCCTGTCGTCCGGTTCACATTCTTCCCAGGTTTTTTGAACGGGAGTACAGGTTTATCCGTCGTTTCCTATTCAGGATAGGGTTTCCTCCTAAAGTCTACTGTCACACTATATTTCTAACATCTCCGACTGGAATATAATACGTTTTAACTAATTATTTTTTTCTCTCCCAATAGGAGTAGATAGGTTCGCCTGTCGTCCGGTTCACACTGCTCCCAGGTCTTTTGAACGCGAGTAGAGGTTTATCTTTTGTTTCCTATTTAGTATAGGGTTTCCTTCTAAAGTCTACTGTCACACTATATTTCTCTCTCCGACTTGAATCTGATAAGTTATTCACTAATTAAATCGTGACCACTTAAAGTCTAGAATTAGCCATTGTTTTTCTTGCATAGCCCCAGGAAGCTCACTTCTTCTCTTTCTTACGGTAAATTAACATCACATTGTAATCCTCTACCTTGTGTGGCTCTTGAGCCTTGTAAAGGTGACCATAGTAGATAAAAAAACATGAAATTCAGTGATGTCCTGTTTGATCTTATCCGATACATTTTGGTTTTCAGAATCATTTTCTTTCGCTTATATTTTAATGTGAAATTCAACTCTACAACGTTCTCTTCTATTTATTGCATATTATATTTTAAATTTGTTTTGACAGTAACATCTTTAATGGTATTGGCTTTGTCAAATCAATTTAATTTCTTCCTTCTGTGTTTTTTTTTTGTTTTTTGTTTTTTTTTCTTTCCTCAAGTTCATTTAAGACCCCTTCACTTTCGATAAAAACAAATATTCATAAATGTCATTTTGCGTCTCTCTTAGAAGATGACGACCATTTTCTTGTCTTTCTTCCTTCTCCTTGATTTCCATTTTTCATGCATTATGTACCGCCCCTCTTTTCCTTGTCACTATTTCTGCACTGAAATTGCCCATAAAAATGGTGTAATTAGTCCCCTAGACCTCTATAATATGCTGTCGTAAAACCATTTAATTTCTCCATATGAACTTTTCGAAGTTGAGGCATACACTTGAATTACCTTTAGAGTATATCTTTTTGTATCGTCTGATTGCTATTCTACGACTCCATCTCATGTACATTTAAGCATTTAACCCCAAGCAAGGCGGTAGTGCCACAATCACGCAAGGTGTTACAGAGAGTGAGAGCAAGAGAAAGGAGATGTGTTTGAGAAAAGGATAAAGAGAAGGAAGGGGATCAAGATCAAGGTATCAGAAGATGTCGATTGACATTACATTTTAATATTTGAAGACTATGGCCTTCAGGAAAGCAAGTAAAAGAAAAGGAGTTCCACAGACGGGAAGTGCGAGATAAGAAGCTGTTGGAGTAGAAGAGACGGCTACATTTACTCGTTTCAACTGTGAAACGGTGTGTCCGAGATGTCAATCTAGTAGCACGCTTAAATTCATACAGTTTGGAAACTAGCAGCTCGTCGAAGCAGTTGCCGTGAAAATACTTCTAGAAGAGACAGAAGAAAGTCACGGCACGTCTGTGAGAAAGTGAATGTAGACGAGATGCCAGATCAGGGCCCATCATATTGTACAAACTTCTCTACTGTCGAAACATTCTACGTTTCCGTAAATGCTGTAATTGACTAGTTGGCTCTCTGTGCCGCGCCAGGAAAATTTTCTCCCCTGAATCGATACTCCAAATATACAAAACAACCATTCGCCCTTGCATGGAGTATTGTTGCCATATATGGGCTGGGGCACCTTCTGCTTACCTCAGAGTTCTTGACAAGATCCAGAGACGGATATGTAATTTAATTGGCCCTGATCTAGCGTCTCGTCTGCAGTCACTCTCTCACAGACGCGCCGTCGCCTCTCTCTGTCTTTTCTACAAATACTTCCATGGTAATTGCTCTGATGAGCTGCTTTCACTGATTCCCAGACTCCATGAATTCAAGCGCCCTACGAGGCTGGCATCGCGCTCCCACCCTTACACTATAGAAATTTTCAAATGTAGCCGTCTCTTCTACTCCAATAGCTTCATACCTCGCACCTCTCGCCAGTGGAACACCCTCCCCAATTACTGTTTCCCTGAAAGCTATAATCTCCAACTATTCAAATGTAATGTCAACCGACATCTCCAGTTACCTTGATCTACCCACTATCCTTCTCCTCATCTTTCTCCTATCACTCCTATCTGCTCTCGCTCCAAATCTTCCGCACACCCCCTGCATCCTAGTGGCTTCACGCCTTGCTTGGAGCGTAATGCTTAAAAAAAAAAAAAAAGAAGCCCAACGCCATTAAACTTGTCATTTCTGTCCTCATAACGTTGACTGTCTTTAATGCTTATCCTACAGTTAATAGATAGTCTTTTCTTCTTGCTTTCTCTTACTGCCTTCTCTAGTGTCCTTTTTTGAGTTTACCATCGTGTTTTATGTTGCCAAGGTTATTACCTAAAAAGAAATGCGGATATAAAAGGATTCATTTTGAAAAATGAAGCTAT
Organism: Acanthosepion pharaonis; assembly: GCA_903632075.3. Classification (NCBI taxonomy): domain Eukaryota; kingdom Metazoa; phylum Mollusca; class Cephalopoda; order Sepiida; family Sepiidae; genus Acanthosepion; species Acanthosepion pharaonis. Next base: position 109,195 of record CAHIKZ030000458.1, read on the forward strand.
TTATATATTATTTGAATCAATGGTTGTTTTAATAAGAAAACTTCAAAAGCTAGTGATGTGTTTTCAGTTTCACATCAAAGTTTTAACTATGACAATTTGGAAGGTATGCGCGTAAAGTATGCAGCCGTTTCATATTAACAAAAAATAGCCTCCCAATAGCAATGGTGCCTACGTTCACTTCAAACTCCTTCTCTTGGGACCTCAAGCAATAATCCTTGCATACTATTCAATTTTTAAAATATTCATGGTCAACAAATCTAGCTGTTGGCCATTATGCCACCAGGAGGTGGTTTAAACTTACCTTTGGTTCATGGTCACATGGGGAACACGGTAAACTTCGAAAATGTGACACAGTAGCAATGATCAAAAAGAATGTCTAATTGGTATTTGAAATTCTGGGTTGGAGATGTCTTTGAGGAAAGGATCTACTGTCACACTATATTTCTATCTCCGACTTGAATCTGATAAGTTATTCACTAATTAAATCGTGACCTCTTAAAGTCTAGAATTAGCCATTGTTTTTCCTGCATAGACCCAGGAACCTCACTTCTTCTCTTTCTTACGCTAAATTAACACCACATTGTAATCCTCTAACTTTTGTGGCTCTTGGGTCTTGTATAGTTGACCATAGTAGATTAAAAAAACATGAAATTTAGTGATGTTATTGTTACTTACATGTGGCTTAATGTCGTAATCTTTCTCGTTACCACAACGTTTCGTCCGTTATGTCATTCCGTTTTTATACAGGTGTCTGTCGATCCAGGCAATCTCCATGGAATTCCAAACAGAACCCGTTATATAATCTACAGGTATATATTGTATTATGTTCCACTCTTTGTGTTAGGGTCTCTTGTTCTTTTTAGCACTACTGCTTGCAACTGGACAGTACTAAACAGACCAATAACTGATCAGTACTAAATAAGAACTAGACGAATTTATCCCTTGACATGGACTGCGGTGCACGAAAATCTACCCCGTAGATTAAATCATGGGTTCAAATTCGAAATCTCCTGAAAGTTACTCGGTTCTACAAGAGTCTGAAGAAAACCTAACGCGCAATGACCGAAACGTTGTGATGAGGACAATAGTCCGACTGTTCAATAATGATAATTCATCATCTCAGAAATTCAGGTAGAATTCCTTTTTACGCACCCCCTTTCACGGCGCCTCTTCGCGGAATGGGGGTCACCTATGTTACAGAGAGAAGCGCAACATTGAAGTGCATTAAGAGAGATTTGGTGAGCATTGGAGAAAGATTTCTTTTTTGGTCTTGTGATGAGCAATGTGGAAAGGTTTCTTATCGTATTTTTTGGTCTTCTGGTGAGCATTTAGGGAAATGTTTCTTACCGTGTTTTTGGTCTTGTGATGAGAATGAGGGAAATATTTCTTACCGTGTTTTTTGGTCTTGTGGTGAGCATTTAGAGAAATGTTTCTTACCGTGATTTTGGGTCTTGTGGTGAGCATTTAGGGAAATGTTTCTTACCGTGTTTTTGGTCTTGTGGTGAGCATTTAGGGAACTGTTTCTTACCGTGTTTTTTGGTCTTGTGGTGAGCATTTAGGGAAATGTTTCTTACCGTGTTTTTGGTCTTGTGGTGAGCATTTAGGGAAGTGTTTCTTATCGTATTTTTTGGTCTTGTGGTGTGAATTACGGAAATGTTTCTTACCGTGTTTTTTGGTCTTCTGGTGAGCATTTAGGGAAATGTTTCTTACCGTGTTTTTTGGTCTTGTGGTGAGCATTTAGGGAACTGTTTCTTACCGTGTTTTTTGGTCTTGTGGTGAGCATTTAGGGAAATGTTTCTTACCGTGTTTTTTTGGTCTTGTGGTGAGCATTTAGGGAAATGTTTCTTACCGTGTTTTGGAGCCTTGTGCTGAGCATTGTAGAAAATTTTCTTACCGTGTTTTTCGTTTCTGTGGTGGACATTGGGGAAAGGTTTTTTAGCGTCTTTTTTTCGGTCTTGTAGTGAACCCGACTAAACAAAGCAAGTTAATGGATGAAAACTTGGGTGACATTGTCAGCACGACTGGATGTTTATATAAGCTTTATTAATGTTAGTGATACGAAAAAATGAATGCGCCTGTTGTGTGTTTATCCATGGAAGGACATTAATTAGTATTCCTTCTAAATACATTTTTTTGAAATATGTTCGTTTTTCTTAGTGTAAATAGTAAGTAAATTATGTCAACCGAATTTTACCTCTGTTCTCTTAACACCCTCTCCGGTATATGTTGGTAATTGAACATTAAAATTTGGGATTCGGTTCAATCCTTAAACATTGTAGCTATCACATGGTGAAAACTCTGACATGAGTAAATATTCGTGTCATTAATAAAACAGACGATAAAGAAATATTACAATATTATTTTGGTAAAATGCGATTCCAGCTCAAGAAGAGAAGCTTTCTTCTATTTTCAGGATCTTTGGAGACCCTGTTCAGAATCAGCTTTGGGGAATTGGTTGTTATTTTTGTCCTTAAAAAAAACAGCGATTTTATATTTATCTTGCCTTACAGCGCAAGATTAGACATCTTCATATAAGGAATTGTTGATAGGTTTTGACTTTTATCCTTTTTTGATGTGTTTGTCATTATATTTCAACCGTTCACATCTCTGATCCTCTTTAGATGATCGACCGGCAGAGTATTTCTTTTAGGGTAAATAAGTGAGTCATCAGGGGATTAGGATTTAGATAACACTCGGGTCATACACTCTGTACTATGTCGCATATTTAAAAACAAGAATATTATGACAACTGTCATTGAATGTTACTCACAATTATTTCATCTTTCCGTCATTCTTTCCTTCACGTACATTCATAAATATACACATACATATATATATATATATATATATATATATATATATATATATATATATATATATATATATATATTTCTGACTTTAAAATAAAATAAACGGATTAATTAATAAATAACATAGAAATAAAAAAAAAAATGATAATAAATAAATAAATAAATAAAATAAACAGACTCAAGACACGGATCATAAATAATTTAAAACATTAACCCTGAACAAAACGACAAAAACTGAAATAAACGACTTTTCAATTTTCTTCATCTTTCATTAACATCCCAGCCATCTCTAAAGAGAGCCCGCACGAAGAGTAGTACCACGTGGCCTGATGATCGCTTAAGGCATGAAATCGAGTGTAATTTTACTGTATTGATTAAAATGCCCATTTTCTTTTAATATTTACGCATGCCACTAACTTTGATTTTGAACACTCTTCTCCGATAAATATTTAAATTTTTTACCTATATATATGTATATATATATATATTGACATTGCATATATATATATATATATATATATATATATATATATATATATATATATATATTGAAGTTTAAAAGTAGTAAAATCTGTGGCCCAATCGGTTAAGGCACGTCAGGCTATATGACGGTTCCGTATAGGATACAGGCTAGATTCCTGTTGGAGAACGAATATTTTCTATGAAAATTTCTCGGACATTCAGGCTGGTAAATGTTATTAATACCGTTTATTATAAAACAGAGCATTTACTTAAATATTTGTATATATAAAAAGAATGTATAAACATAAAAATGTCTTAAAATAATCGTCGTCCATTTCATATATATATATATATATATATATATATATTCTCCCCATTAGCTCCCACATAAACAACCGTTTGTGAGTGATGATGCCTGCCATTTATAAAAATCCCAGAAAAAATGGCGACTCTGAAAATTTAATCATGCCAAAGCAGTCCTTTTATCCCCAGATCATTAATCCTCTTGAAAATGCGTACTTTTCAAAACAGTTTTTGTTTAAGAAATAATCAGGGCTGTAAGTACATTTATGTTTTCGGGATTTCGCATCAAAATCCTAACAATGTTCCTCTTGTTTAATGACAGGAATGGGCAGGCGAAATTGTCCTGGAGGAAAAGAATTCTCTAATGAAATTTTATATGGTGCTTTTTATTGCTAAATCATAGCTAAATTTTTATCTAAAAAATACTTTCGTATTTAAGCATATGTTCCTGTTTTTCCCCTCTAAAAATTCAACCTAGAAAGTTCTGTCAGTAACTCAGAGAATTGTCGCTATAACCTTTCCTGCTAAATGATTTACTTTGACTACACCTTTTCTATATTTGGGCTACCATTTCTTTAAGTGAGCTATGTCTTCATGATCATACCGGTCAAGCTAAGTTTCAACTTCAGTTATAAATTCTTTCAAAAATACGCCAGGAATTTAAACCATTTCCATATCTTCTGTTGTTTGATGCAACAGTACCCAACAAGCAGAAAATTTGATCGACTGAACTAACTGAGATATGTTTGGTGTTTGCTATCATTTCTGCTGTTAATCATCAATCGTTCTCAATATAGGACAATATCGATTTTTTTTCATAAAATTATGGTCTACTGATCGATTCCTTATCCCTAACTTTATACCCTCCTTTGAAAGATGTTATCTGTTTGTAACCTGCAGATTTTTTTTCGAGGAATTATCTCTATAGACTTCGGAAGATACCAAGCGCGTCCTTAATCTTCCAATCAATTTACCATGAATTTGATAATAGTTTTGACTAACTTATATTCCAAAGAGACTTGTTTTAAAAGAGAAAAAAAAATGGCGTAAACGTCAATCTATCACTTTAAATACTGCCTGTTCATACAGGTTATAGAACGGAAGGGCATGTTTACTTTGCTGTAAACAATGATGTTTTGTATATTTTTTATAACGTCCTTTTGCCACGTACTTTTTGAAAGCACTTTCTTAAATTTGCGGTTAAGGCTTTCATATCTGAGTCGGTTTAAAATACGCCGACCAAAAGTGATTATTGCGCATCCAAATATACCACAAATGACGATACTGTTGCTGCTTATATATATATATATATATATATATATATATATATATATATATATATATATATATATATTCGAAATAATCCCTTGAGGGTTTAATTTGCGATGTTTCGAAAAGAATTAATTATTAAAAAACCCTCTGGTCGAGATTATCCGTTAAGGATTAACGCACTGAATTTGAATCCAACTAAATTCCACTTACGTTCAAAAAATATATATATATTTATGGTTATATTTATTCTGCTTTTCGCTTGTTCTTTCATTTTCGGCGTTTATTTTTCCTTATACTTTTTTATATATATATATATATATATATATATATATATATATATATATATTTCCTTATACTTTTGTATATATATATATATTTTTTTCTTTATTCTTTTGTATATATATATATATATATATATATATATATATATATATATATACTTCTTCGTAAGATTTTATTATGTATATTTGTTCTCACGATAACAACGCCAAGGCTCGGACTGTTGCTTCAGATTTTTTTAAATTTTCATCATTCCCCCTCCACAAGCAAGACAATAAAGCCACTAAGACGCAAGGGTTACTGAGTTATAGAGAATGTGAGAAAAAAAAACACCGTTAAAGAGAGAGAATTAAGAAGACCGAAGATATCGATTGACATTGCATTTAAATTTTTGAAGATATCTCAACGGAAATCAACAGAAGTTGGTTCAAGATCTATGGTGTGTCTGGACGAATATTTTGAATAAATCCAGTCCTTCATGACAAATCGTATCCTGAAGGTCACGATTCGAGATCATTTCACCTTAATGCTGGTGCTCCCCGGAGCTTTGTCCTTGTACCAACGTTGTTTCTTATTTTCATCAATGACCGTCCTGACATCATCAGTTCCCAACACAGAATTTATGCTGATCATAAAACTATTTACTCCTGTCTTAATATTAAGTCTGATTAGTTTGAAAAATTTTAAATTTCAGTTGATCTTAACAATAACGTCCAGTCCTTTGTTAACTGGGGCAAGGAATGACTTACTAATTTTAAGGCATCCAAAACGAAACTGCTCTCTTTTAATAATCTGAGAGAGCGCTTTTTGCCTGGCAGATGCCAACTTCCAGGAGAATGGCTCATTGCACATTCTCGGATTAAAGTTTCAGCTGCCATGAAGTGGAAAGAATATATTGAATCAATTGCCAGGAAAGGTTGTTCACTGTGTCGAGCTAGACAATTTTTTTTCTGGCCAGAATCTATCTTACATATTTATAAGTCTACCATTCGTCCTTGCTTTGAATATTGCCTTGAAAGTTGCTGTCACATCTGGACTGGCGTTCCTGCTGTATGTTTCGAAGTCCTTGATAATATCCAAAGAAGAATATGAACCAGAGATGTTATATATTATCGACTTTTCCGGTTTAACTAATTTGCATATTGATTTTTAAAAAAAGTATATTTCATTAATTAACTGTCTTTCATTACCGTTCTTTTATTCGAGTATTGTTTTGATTTTTATGTCAAAAATAGTTCTGTTTAAAAATATTATCTTATATAGTACAGAAAAGTGCTTGAAATTCGCAATTGGTCTTCAACAAGTTGGCATCTATTTGTAAAACTTTCCTTAACTATAACAAGCCTTCTTCCACACCCGACCATTTAATTTCTTGTCTTTACACTCATATTCTTTCAACAAATATACCGAACGTCCACAACCCTTTCAACATTGCATAAATAGTGAACATTAATCCCATAGAAAAACAACACATTTTTCATAGAAAAATTACCAGGTTATGTTTTTCATTCATGCAAATAAATGTATTCTGTCAACACTTGTTAAATGTTATTCAGTTTCACCATGTTTCATTTGTTTAAAATGGCTAAAATTCTAATGTTTGGCTATTTGAATAAATACAAATGTTTTCTTTCATGCTTACAACCAATTTATGAATGAAATGTTCATTTAAATTTTTGTTTCAAAGATTTCAAGTAGTGAATATATCTTTCTTAGCAAAGCGATAGCGAGCGAAGCCAGCTAGTTGCTAATAAAACATCATGTCTCACCTATTTTTTTAACCCTGTATAATTTTCACTTATTTAAAGTGAAAACAACTACTTTGGGGGCCAATTTAAAAGATTGTTGTGGTAGGATCCACCTAATTTGCATAGTGGAGTACCGACCATATAAATATGTTTGGTACCGGGAAGAGAGGGAGAAATCAAGAGATTCAACCAGAGACTCTGCCCGACTGGGACTCAGTCAACACATTCTCCAAGAACGGTCTTACCAGGAATATACAAAAGACTATATGTAAATATTGTGTACACTTTCTTGTTTCAATACATTTTGTTCTAAGTACATTTTGTGTTGCATTATTATTCCATGCATTAGTCAAGTTTCAACAAAGATGAACAGGGGTCACCTCAAACCTTTGAACTGTGGTGTATATGAGTAATATACTGTGTCAATTTCAGCGTATATCTGTCCTAATTCCAATTATTGATCATTTCTATGAGCGTAATGGTTTATTAGGCACGCAAAATTAGTTCTACATGATCTTTTATTTATTCAGTAAATCAATAAATGTTCAATGCGCTTAGCTCATTGACCGACTCCAGAGACTCGCGTTAAATTGCTCGTCAGCATCAGATGTCGGATAAACCTAAGCGTCCCTGAGTTTTCAGCATTTCTCTCGATATAGAATTAGAATCGACATTTGTTGCACTTAATTCCACCCCCACCCTCACCACATATCTATGATCTTATCAATAATAACATTATAAAGTCTGAAGAACTTCTTTCGAAGGTCGATTAACGTCACATAGAATTTTTTTCCATTTTGTCATTCAATTACCCACCAGTTTTATTACAAAAAAAAACTTGACTTGGATAATGAAATTTGATACGGTTTAAAACATTTATAATGTAAAACTTGATTAACATTTATCGAAATACCATGTCCTTTCGGGCTGTAGATAGTTATGACTCTCCCCATTTCTTTTCTTTATCAAATCTGACCTGAAATGCTTTCTTGGGAAACTTAGCGGAGTGGTTTCCCGTTGCTTTTTCTACGTTTTTCCTTTTATTAGACTGGTTGCAACAGGAGGCTAGATCCATAGCTAAAGACACAAGAAAAATGGTCGGGTCCCTGTACCACTCCAGTAAGTACTTGACTCTTCGTGCTATCCTTTTCTACGAGCCAGATCAGGACTAAAATGGAGTACTGTTCTCATATTTGGACAGGAGCTGCCCAGTCCTGACTTTCCAGTCGTGATAGAAGCGTCCCAGAGTCCTCATTGAAGACAGGGGTGGCGAGCCTCTCATTACTCTTTCGCTATTTCGATGAAAAGTGTTCGGACGAACTACATTCCTTGATTCCGCCAGGTGTAACCTTCACAGCTAGGAGCCCCCATGACACTCGCATGGTAGGGAAGCACCCACATTCCCTTCATATTCAAGCGGCGGGGAGTAAGTGCAACACGAACAGATTCTTTTTCAGAAAAACATGTTTCTCAAGTCCACTATTTTTTTTTTTTTTTAAATAATTTCCTTAATTTTCTTTAAAAATTCCAAATAAATTCTCATGAAAAAATATTTTCTACGGCTGAGGTCTAGATAAACATTAAAGAATTTATTGATCATGTTACGAAACTTTAGATTGCAAAATGCCAACTTAATGCGTTTGGATCTATTGAAAGCATAAAATCTTTCTATTAAAACAATTTTTCAGAAAAATAGGTTTATCAAGTACACTAACATATTTTTTTAATCTTCCTAATTTTTAAAAAAAAATTTCATTAAGTTTTTTAAAAAATTCCAAATAAATAATAAAGTGTTATCACTGTTTTCACTGTTTATCAATGGAGGTGTCCTTCCTAAACTTGTTTGGAGTATTGTAGAGCGTCAACACCTTGATTTTGTCACTATTTTCTCTCCGAATTACATGTCCTGTCCATTTGTTGTTGAAAGTTTTCGAGTATTATGGTTTCTGTTATTTGTGATTCTGTGGGGCCAGAATATTTGAAGAAGGATAGTCTTTCGTTCATTCGCTCGCGGCCATCTTTAATCATTTATCTGATAAAGAAAAACTGACCGTTTAGATATTTCTGAACAGATTTGGCGCCAGACGTGACATCCTTATGAAAGTTTCGATCTGACGAGACTATTTCAGAAAATGACTTGAGAATTTAGGAAAAGGTTTTCGTTTTGTAGAATCGTGTTGTTTGGGGCGAAACTACATCTAACCCCGGCTCAATTTCCATGCTCAAATTCAATTTCTCCTACATTAAATTTGTTATACCTGATCCATACACCGAGTTATTAGGTTGGTGCAAAAATAATGACGTAATATTTGAAGTGTTCAGTATTTACTAATTCCACATTATGGATTTTATTATTGATTCAGCGTATCTGCGTCATAGCTTTCATTCTAATTCCAAATCATAATTTCTGTTTTACAACTGTTTAACTTGAACCCTATTTCTTTAAATACTTGTTAGAGCTTCTTTTATGTGCCGTGTCCTCTTCAGGACGTAGGTGATCATGGCTCTCCACTTCTTCCTATCCCTTGTAGCTCTCAATAAGTTTTGTCCCTTTGCTACTTCCCCCAGGCCATATTCTGTCATCCACTTGTTTAAGCTCGCCAGGTATGTCATACGTTGCTTTCCCTTGTCCCTTTCTCTCCATTCAACCTGTGAGTATCAGATTCCCCAAGCCGTCCTTTCTCATTACTTGTCCCAGAAATTTCAGATGCCTCCTCCATATGTTAAGTATAAAGTTTCTACTTGTTTGCAACCTTTCCAAGACCTTCTCGTTGCTCATACGCTCGCTCCATGTTATTCTTAGCATCCTTGTGTAGAACCACATCTCCGCTGCCTCGCCTCGAGTCTCTTCTTCACCTTTGGAGAGACCGTCCAACATTCGCTGCCGTAAAGGAGGACAGATGTCACATAGCAGCTCGATAGTCTTTTGTCTGCTACCAAAGAAATCCTAATGTTTCGCAATACTCTGCTTTTGCAATGTGTCTTTGGCCATTCCAGTACGTCTCCGGATCTCAGTGTCGCACTTACCGTCCTCTGTCAAATCACTTCCCAGATATGTAAATTTCCGCATCTGCTTGATTTTAGTGTCCCCAACCTGCAAATCACATTTCAGGCCCATCCTTTTATTGATGACCATGCATTCTGTCTTCTTGTAGTCTATGCTTAGTCCCTTCTTCTAGCTCTCCTTCGCTACCTTCTATAGGAGATTTTGTAATTTCTTTTCCGTGCCTGCTATCAGTTCTGTGTCATCTGCGTATCTTACCTTGTTAGAAGCATAGCTACTTAACCTGGGGCCGAATAGTCCCGAAGGCTCAATGAGATTCGAAACCGAAAATTGATTTTTCTTCACTCTTTGATTACTGCTATTTTTATTTCAAAATAAATATGATTTTAGTGACCAGAATCAGATTTCCTAAAATTGTTTGCTCCTCTTTATAATTTTGCGGATTAACTGTTTTATCCACTAACAGTAACTTACTGACATATTTGACACGCGTACCCTGTAAATCTAACTAAAGGCACATGCGCATTTACTTCCCAAAATAAAAACCCTTTTAGCAAAATCACATTACATTAATCAGTCAATTTTCGCCCGTTCATGTCACTTTTCTTGCATCTTAGACATGTCAGAGGCTTAGAACATTTTAAACAATTTTGTTGTTTATCTGCCATAACAAGATTATCAACTATAATAAGCTCATAAAAGCCGAACTCCTAGCTTTGCTGTTAAGTAAAAAAGAATAATGAAAAACCTTTTCTATCAGTACGTCAAACATTTCTCGTAAACTACGTAAGATTTTATTAAGCAAGTCCATAGTTTCTAACTAAAATTAGTATATTTTCAAAATATGCTTATACGATAAGATGTGCATTGGCGATAGACTCAAAAGTTTGGTTTGCTTTGGTTTGATTTACGACCTCAAAGTGTTATTTAATACCGACAAGTTATTTATTGTTGGTAATATTTTTCCAAAAATCTATTGCAGGTAATATTTTTTTTTAAATGTATTGCTGGTAATATTTTTTCCCAAAAATGTATTGCTAGTAATAATTTTTTTTTTACAAAAAAGTATTTCTGGTAATAAAAACTATTTTTACAATTTCATAGTGTTTTGATCCCAATTAACTATTTTTCCATAGCCGGGACCCTAACAGGTACTACCACCCCGGGTGGAAACACCAGCAATTAAGTCGTAGTTCTACGCTCATCAAAACCTCCCTATCAGAGGCCTTGCTGTCTGTTGTAGTTTATCGTATTACCCAAGACGACGGCTCAAAAGACAAAATCGACATGCCAATTTCAAACACGTTAGGTTCGTTAAATTCATCTTCGCCCAAATATTACTGGAAAAGCTATACATTCGCCTCTTCTACTCCCAAAATATGGGTTAAATGGTAGAACAGACTGGGTTCTTCAGCCTTGGTTGGCAACATTTTAGGAGAAAGAAAAACTTTGATTCTAATAGATGAACCATGTAATCGTGACGATACATGGTCGTCCAAGGAAAGGAAATTCGACTGAAGACCAACCCTTCCTCAGTACGTGCTTTTCCACGGGTTATATAGAGTTTTTATTTCAGAATCGTCCTTGCCCTAGGCTAGTTACAAACCACAGCTAGATATTCCATGATGAAGGTCTTGACATTCCACACTATTTCAAAGAAAAAGTTAGGAAGGAAGCCACCATCAATACTAGAAAATTGTGAGAACAGTTAATGAAACTGAGTCTCGTATTTTCCTGAAACACTTCCTAGAGATTTTATAAATTTCAACGGAAAGTGGCTATGGCCGTTCGGTCAATGAATGCCGAATACGTCGGCATAAGGAAATGGCTGAACTCACCATGAACACAACCGTATATTTTTAGGGATGTGTGGAGTGATTATAAGTGCCGAAAAAGGGTTATCGTGTCAAGTTCAAGGCTGTTGTATTCCCTTGTTTTTTCTTTTAGATTAGCTGTTATTCCTCTTCTTCTTCTTTACTTCTTCTAGATATAAGCAATTCTTTTTCTTCTTCTTCGTCTTCCTTTAGATTAGCCATTCTTCTTCTAGATTAACGTGAGTCTTCTTCTTCGATTAACCATTCTTCTTCGTCTTAGTCTTCTTTTAGATTAGACATGGTTCATCTCCTTCTAGACTTAATTCTTCTTTTTCTTCTTCTTCTTCGTCTTCCTTTAGATTAGCCATTCTTCTTCTAGATTAACGTGAGTCTTCTTCTTCGATTAACCATTCTTCTTCGTCTTCTTTTAGATTAGCCATGGTTTATCTCCTTCTAGACTTAATTCTTCTTTTTCTTCTTCCTCAAATTAGCCATTCTTTTTTGTCTTCTTCTTTTTAAGATTAGCCATTCTTCAGCTTAGATAAAAACTATTCTTCTGCATTAAGATTTAAACAATTCTTTTCTTCTTTTCCTTCTTCGATTTAACAATTCTTTTCGTCTACTGCTTCTGTTAAATGACATTCTTCATCTTCTAGATTCAAAGAAATCATCTTCTTCGTTTTAACCATTGTTCTTCATATAATACATCTTCTTTTAGTTTACCTTTCTTCTTTTAGATTTAAGCAAATCTTTATCTTCTTCTTCTTATCATCATCTTCTTCTTCTTCTTCATCATCTTCTTCTTCTTCTACTACTGCTACAACTACTACTACTTTTTAACCATTATTATTCGTCTTCTTTTAGATTAGCCATTCTCTTTCACCTAGATTTAAACAATTTTCTCCTTCTTCTTCGTTTTCTTCTTCTTTTAAAATACGCATTCTTCTTCTTCTTCTTCTTCTAGATTTAAAACAATCTTCTTCTTCAATTCCACCTTGCTGCTGTGTTTTTCTTCTTTTATGTAAATATTTTTCGTCTTCTTCTTTTGGATTAGCCATTCTTTTTCTTCTTCTTCGTCTTCTAAATTTAAACGATTTTTGTTCTTTTTTTGATTCAAGTATTCTCCTTCTTCTTCTTCTTCTTTTGGATTAGAAATTCTTCTCCTCCTAGATTTAAACTATTCATCTTCTTTTCCTTCTTCTTCTTCTAGATTTAAATAAATCTTCTTCATCTTCAATTTAACCATTCTTCGTCGTCTTCGCTTTCTCCTTCTTCTTTTAGACGAGCCAGTGATTTTGTTGTTCTTCTAGATTTATACAATTCTTTTTCTTCTTCTCCTTCATCGATTTGACCATTGTTCTAGATCGTTTTCTTCTTTTAGATTGTCCATTCTTATTCTTCTCCTAGATTTAAACAATTATTATTATTATTATTATTATTATTATTATTATTATTCTCCTCCTCCTCCTCCTTCTTCTTCTTCTTCTTCTTCTTCTTCTTCTTCTTCTTCTTCTTCTATTCAACCATTCTCCTTCGTAAAACAATTCTTTCTTCTTCTTTTAGATTAGCCATCCTATTTTTTCTTTAACTTCTTTTTTTTCTTCTGTTTGACCATTTTCTTTCTTTTAGATTCGCTATTCTTCTTATTCATGATTTAAAAAATTCTTCTGGTTTGATATATTCTTCTTCGTCTTCTTTTGGATTAGCCATTCCTTTTATTGTTCATCTAGACATAAGCGTTTCTTCTTCTTCTTTGATTTAATCATTCTCTTTCATTTTCTTCTTTTAGATTAGACAGTCTTCTAATTCTTCTAAATTTAAACTATTTTCTTCTTTTTCTAGATTTAAATAAAGCTTCCTTTTCTTTAATTTCAACATTCTTCTTCGATTTCTTCTTCATTCTGCTTCTACTTCTAGATTTAAACAATTATTTGCTTCTTCTCCTTCTTCGATTTAGCCATTCTTTGTCTTCTTCTTTTAGATTCGTTTTCTCTTACTTGATTTAAACAATTCATCTTCTTCGATTTAACCATTCTTCTTCGTCTTCTTATTCTTCTTTTAGAATAGCCATTCTTTTTCTTCTTCAAGATTTACAAAATCTTCTTCAATTTAACCATTCTGCTCCATTTTCTTCTTCTTCCAGATTTAAACAGTTCTTCTTTATCTTATAGATTTAAATGATTCTTCTTCTTCTTCTTCTATTTAATCATTCTCCTTGTTTTAGATTAGCCATTCTTCCTGTTATTCATGATTTAAACAATACTTCTTATTGAGTTAAATATTCTTTTTCGTCAACTTTTTTATTAGGCATTCTACTCTTTCTGTTTCTTCTTCTTCTAGATTTAAAATAAAACGTAAATTTATCCATTCTTCTTCTTTTAGATTAACCATTTGTTTACCATTTAAACAAAACTTCTTTACATTATACAGATCTTTCTGACTGTTGTCCTTATTTACGTTATCGGATTCAAGACTCATTGGGAAATCAGTAGATGAATGCAGTGGTTGAAGTAATCCAGTAACTTGACCCAAAGAGTTGTGAGTTCAACACAATAGTCCGAATAATGTAAATAATGTACATAATACCTCATCTCAGGAATATAGACAGATACAGAATGGTCGAAACTTTGTAATAAATATGGCAACAAAGATGAGGACAATAGTCCGAATAATGTAAATAATGTACATAATACCTCATCTCAGGAATATAGACAGATACTGAATGGTCGAAACTTTGTAATAAATATGGCGACAAAGATGAGGACAATAGTCCGAATAATGTAAATAATGTACATAATACCTCATCTCAGGAATATAGACAGATACTGAATGGTCGAAACTTTGTAATAAATATGGTAATAAAGATGAGGACAATAGTCCGAATAATGTAAATAATGTACATAATACCTCATCTCAGGAATATAGACAGATACTGAATGGTCGAAACTTTGTAATAAATATGGTAATAAAGATGAGGACAATAGTCCGAATAATGTAAATAATGTACATAATACCTCATCTCAGGAATATAGACATATACTGAATGGTCGAAACTTTGTAATAAATATGGCGACAAAGATGAGGACAATAGTCTGAATAATGTAAATAATGTACATAATACCTCATCTCAGGAAATATAGACAGATACTGAATGGCCGAAACTTTGTAATAAATATGGCGACAAAGATGAGGACAATAGTCTGAATAATGTAAATAGTGTACATAATACCTCATCTCAGGAATATAGACAGATACTGAATGGTCGAAACTTTGTAATAAATATGGCGACAAAAATGAGGACAATAGTCCGAATAATATAAATAGTGTACATAATACCTCATCTCAGAAATATAGACAGATACTGAATGGCCGAAACTTTGTAATAAATATGGCGACAAAAATGAGGACAATAGTCCGAATAATATAAATAGTGTACATAATACCTCATCTCAGAAATATAGACAGATATTGAATGGCCGAAACTTTGTAATAAATATGGCGACAAAGATGAGGACAATAGTCTGAATAATTTAAATAGTGTACATAATACCTCATCTCAGAAATATAGACAGATACTGAATGGCCGAAACTTTGTAATAAATATGCCGACAAAGATGAGGACAATAGTCTGAATAATTTAAATAGTGTACATAATACCTCATCTCAGAAATATAGACAGATACTGAAAGGCCAAAACGTTGTAATAAATATGGCGACAAAGATGAGGACAATAGTCTGAATAATTTAAATAGTGTACATAATACCTCATCTCAGAAATATAGACAGATACTGAAAGGCCAAAACGTTGTAATAAATATGGCGACAAAGATGATGTCAATAGTCCGAATAATGTAAATAGTGTATATAATACCTCATCTCAGAAATATACACAGATACTGAAGGGCCAAAACTTTGTAATAAATATGGCGACAAAAATGAGGACAATAGTCCGAATAATGTAAATAATGTACATAATACCTCATCTCAGAAATATAGACAGATACTGAAGGGCTGAAACGTTGTAATAAATATGGTGACAAAGATGAGGACAATAGTCCGAATAATGTAAATAATGTACATAATACCTCATCTCAGAAATATAGACAGATACTGAAGGGCGGAAACGTTGTAATAAATATGGTGACAATCATGAGGACAATAGTCCGAATAATGTAAATAATGTACATAATACCTCATCTCAGAAATATAGACACATACTGAAGGGCGGAAACGTTGTAATAAATATGGCGACAAAGATGAGGACAATAGTCCGAATAATGTAAATAGTGTACATAATACCTCATCTCAGAAATATAGACAGATACTGAAGGGCCAAAACGTTGTAATAAATATGGCGACAAAGATGAGGACAATAGTCCGAATAATGTAAATAGTGTATATAATACCTCATCTCAGAAATATAGACAGATACTGAAGGGCCGAAACTTTGTAATAAATATGGCGATAAAAATGAAGACAATAGTCGGAATAATGTAAATAATATACATAATACCTCATCTCAGAAATATAGACAGATACTGAAGGGCCGAAACTTTGTAATAAATATGGCGACAAAGATGATGTCAATAGTCTGAATAATGTAAATAATATATATAATACCTCATCTCAGAAATATAGACAGATACTGAAGGGCCGAAACTTTGTAATAAATATGGCGACAAAGATGATGTCAATAGTCTGAATAATGTAAATAGTGTATATAATACCTCATCTCAGAAATATAGATAGATACTGAAGGGCCGAAACGTTGTAATAAATATGGCGACAAAGATGAGGACAATAGTCCGAATAATGTAAATAGTGAACCAAACAACGCAGATTCCTGAAGCGGTCCAATGCTCTGGCATCAGGTGGTTTGTGTCATTACTAATTAGCATATGTGTATATTTCATCGTTAAGTATAGTCTCGCTGTGGTGGTGGTGGTGGGGAGTAGTGGCAAGTGTACTTGTATTGTTAGTATATCTTGATTGTGTCTCTGTGGACAGAGCGCAAATGAAAAAATATTGAGAAGTGCTCGATCCCGGGTAACATCTGCCCACGGCAGTAACCTTTCATTTCACTAAAGAGTTGGGGATCGATTCCAGCGGAACCCACGGTTGCAGGGCCTGGGTAATTATGGACCCTGGTTCGGGGGGTACAGGCTCGGGCTCTCCATATTAAACCGATCTTGTGTCACATCGCGGCTAAAGCTAAACGTCTCGTATGACTGACCGCCAGTCGTAGTAGCTGGAGTTCCAGGGGGAGATCGCCCCAAGCAGTACCTGTCCTTCGGGAGAGGACTGAGTTTACTGGCTGACACATGTGGCGTCCACAAAATGAGGAAGTGCCGAAGGGGGCTTGAGAATATTTTTTCACGTTACTGCCGATAAACCTACATTAAAATTGACCTTTGTGTCACATTTTGATGCGACATGAGCACCTGTCGAAATACAATGGTACTTGAACTGTAGAACCAATACTAATTGCATACAAATGCAGTCCCTACTTGGACTATCATAACACTTAATTTTTCACAGTGGAAATGTTATTTCTTTAAATATCATAATAATCGGTTTCTCCAAAAATATTTATTATTTGAGGCCAAAACATCGTAAATGTTTTTCATGAATTCTTTATAATCAACATTTCGTGCGACAGAATGTGTTCAAGAATTTAACTTTTTAAAAGTAATGATGGCGAGATTTTAAAAAAATCTTCAGCAATAAACAAAACAAATACAGGAAAATAATTATAATATTAAAAAGACCTTGGGATATAATAAAAATATCGGTTTAAGGTAAGCTGCATTTATGGATTAAAGTGCTCAATATCATGGATAGATCGTATGTAAATATAAAAGTGGACATTGAGGTCAACACATAGAGGGAGTAAATTTATGGTACTTGTACTGTCGTCAGTCGTGCGAGCGATGTCTTGTGTCACTAGCATAGAGATGAGGCTATCTTTACCAGACAATACCTCTCCTTCGGTGTGGTGGGGGTGCGTACAAAAAGCGGGGTTGACAATTTTTTTACGTTACTGCTGATAAACCCACATTTTGTTGCGACATGGGCACCCGTCTAAATACAGTGGTACTTGGACTGTAGAATCAATACTGATTGCATACAACTGGAAATCCGATATTGGAATATCATAACTACAACAACAACAATAGCAATAATAATAATAATAGTAATAATAATAATAATAATAATAATAATGGTAGAGATGATGAGGATAATAGTATAACAGTGGAACGCCTATGACCGACCGAACGGCAGCTGAAATACCTGTCCTTCGGGTCTGGGGCTAAGTGCCGAAGAGATCACATTTTGTTACGACATGGGCACACGTCTAAATACAATGGTATTGGACTGTAGCATCAATACTGACTGCATACAACTGCAATACCTACTTGGACTATCATTACAATAATAGTAACAACAACAATAATAATTTATTCTGATTTTCTTAATGTAGCTTTTAATATTAAATTAATAGTAAATATGCAAGAAAACATTTGGTAAATTCTTTGGTTTTTAACGCGGATTATATGGAATAACAATAAAGAATAGTGAAAAAAAAACAAGATTTCAATGAAATTCATTGACAGAAAAAAATTTCGTACACCAATTAATAATTAAAGTTCATAATTAAATGGACAAGACGAATATTAATTTAATGATGGGAGATTCTCCGTGATTATCTTTTCTATTTTTAAGAAATGTTTAACTATGTGAGGCCCTTATATGATCACAAACAAATCTAAAGGGATTGATAGACGACCCCGCCCCAGGACAAACTCCCAGACTTTGTACGGTATTGCCGATAGACCCATATTAAACTCGACCTATGCGTCACATTTTGTTGCAACATGGGCACACGTCTAAATACAATGGTACAATACTGACTCCATACAAATGTCCTCCTTACTTGGAATATCATAAGAACAGTAATAATAATATGGGTAGAAATGATGAAGATAAGTATCTCTCCTTCAGGGTTGGGTTTAATTTTAGATCGTATGTAAATATAAAAGTGGACATTGAGGTCAACACGCAAATCTATTGTACTTGTACTGTCATGAGTCGTGCGATCAATGTCTTGTGTCACTGGCAGATAGAGGAGGCTATCTCCACCAGTCAGTACCTTTCCTTTGGAGATGGGGAAGGCTATCTCTCGGCGCCTGAGACGGACACCAGAATAGGGATTTATCGAGAGGACTTGAGAATTTTTCCACTTTGCTGCCGATAGACCCGCATTAAACTCTTCGGGGTGGGTCTAAGTGCTGAAGAGGTTACATTTTGGTGCGACATGGGTACTGTTGAGGGGTCCACCCCTTTTTACACAAATGGACTCACCCAGTATATACATATACTACGGCTACGCGAAGACCCGAGAGAACAAGACCGTCGAGTCGAGTCGAGAGTTACAGAGTAAAAGGTTGTAGGTAACCGGAAGAGTGAGGGGTGAGGTAACAGCGTTGTAGGAGTCACCGTGAGCGAGCACGTAGACTCAGTAAGAAGTCATACAGCGATACTTCAATACCAAAGACTGTATATATATTTTGCTACTAACCCGTATTCCTGGAACTACTAACCTGCTTTACCAGTTTGTATTATTACGTTAATACATTATTTTCCTATATTCATTCCTGGCGTTTGTTATTTATTTGGTACCGGATTTCAACCCGGAATCCACAACAGGTATCTGTCTAAATACAATGGTACTTGGTCTGTAGAATCAATACTGACTGCATACAACTGTAATCCCTACTTGGAATAATAATAATAATAATAATAATAATAATAATAATAATAATAATGACTGCATACAACTGTAATCCCTACTTGGAATAATAATAATAATACTAATAATACTAATACTGCTACTACTACTAGTAATAATAATAATACTGACTGCATACAACTGTAATCCCCACTTGGAATAATACTAATAATACTAATACTACTACTACTACTACTACTACCAATAATAATAATAATAATAATCATAATAATGACTTCATACGACTATAATCCCTACTTGGAATAATACTAATAATACTAATACTAGTACTACTATTACTACTACTACTACTACTAATAATAATAATAATGACTGCATACAACTGTAATCCCTACTTGAAATAATAATAATAATAATACTAATAATACTAATACTACTACTACTACTACTAATAATAATAATAATACTAATAATAATACTGACTGCATACAACTCCTCGGAATATCATATACTTTATACTGATTTTCTTAATGTAGGTTATCAGGTTCGGTGGTATAGACCGGAAGGTTCCAATAATAAGTGACCCGCATTTTGTTAACATCAATCCGGAGGTCAGGATATTTTTAAGCTTGTCAATTTCTTTGACCTTGATATTATAGTCAACAGGAACAGCCAAATGAATGAGAGGTGAGGGCTTTTCTTTCTTTCTTTTGTTTAAACAGCAATGAAATCCGGTTTGGTTGTCTCAGGGATGCAGTCTTCTAGGATTCTGAAATCCCATAAGATCTTGATTTGGTCGTTTTCGATCAACTTTTCTGGTTTGTGTCGGTATCATTTTTGTTGAATTTCAAGTTCATATTTACGATTTTGACACCAATTCAGACGGGAGGCAACTTTGTGGCAGCACTTGTATTCTTTTTGAATTCCACAAGCTCTAATTATTGGGGTGACATTTTCAACCTCTACTATTATATTAAAAATAACGTTTCGACACATTTACCTATGCTTCCCTCTTCTTCTTCTTCAGGCCAGATTTAGCATTTCTATCTATTTTTCTTCGTCTTTTAATCAGATTATTATTATTATTATTATTATTTCCTTTAATTTCTGGTGTGTACTCATTTCTTTCCGGGTCCCGACCAGAGACCTAAGGTCAGAAATGGCATCATGATATTTTCCATCGAGCAATTAAAAAAAAATATTTTACAGAGATAAAGCCCTTCGTAAGGCGTGGGCTGCACTTGTGAGAACAAGTTTTTGTATTTCTTTAAGGCATGGGCAACGAGGAATCACTTCAATGAATCTATTGGAATCCTTTCCAATCAATCCGAGGGCTCCAACTACAACAGTTGTTGTTGAGGTTCTCATATGCCACATTTTTGAGATTACGATTATTATTTATTATTATTATTATTAATAATAATAATAATAATAATAATAATAATAATAATAATATTTCCTTTGATTTCTGGCGTTTACACATTTCTTTCCGGGTCACGCCCAGGGACCAAAGGTTAGAAATGGCATCATGACACGTTCCCGTGACAAAAAATAAAAATTAAAAAAATTTAAAATTACATAGATAAAGCCCTTCGTAAAGTGTTGGCTGTACTTGTCAGAACAGATTTTTGTATCTCTTTGAGGTATGGACTTCCAGGAATCCCTTCAATGTGTCTATTGGAATCTTTTCCAACCAGTCCTAGGGCTCCATCTACAAAAGGGATTGTTGATGTCCCCATATGCTACATTTTTGAGATTTCTATTTCAAGGTCCTTGTATTTTGACAGATTTTTGAATATTTTCAAAGATATATTGCAGTCCGCAGGGACTGCCATATCAATAAGGAGGCATTTTTTTTTTGTTTCTGGTCTCTAATAACAATATCTGGGCGGTTGGCTTTGATTGTTCTGTCCCATAGAATTATAAGAGTTCCTATCTCCGTAACCGGGTCTGTGTGGTGTTCATATCATTTTCTTCCAGTTTCCTTCCCGTAGAAATTGCAGATTTTCCAGTGCAGATATTGGCCCACTCTGTCATGCAGGGTTTTATACTCAGTGGGTGCCAATATTGTTCAACCTGATACAAGATGATCAATCGTTTCTGGATATTTATCACAGAATCTGCATTTTGGGCTAACACGATATTTTAATATATGTGCTTGAAATTCCTAGTTAACAAGTATTGGTCCTGTGCAGCAAGGATAAAACCTTCAGTTTCCGCCTTTCAACCCTGCACTACGTAGCCACTGATGGGTACGGGTTTTGTCTACGTCAGCTTGTTTGGTACGGGCAGAGTATTGGCCATGAAGCGGTTTATCTTGCCATTATTTCTGTATCTGGTCGGTTGCATTATTATTATTATTATTATTATTATTATTATTATTATTATATTATTATTATTCCCTTTCATTTCTGTGGTGTACTGATTTCTTTCCGGATCTCGCCCAAAGACCTAAGGAGAGAAATGCCATCATGATATTTTCCACTGAGCAATTTAAAAAAATGAAAAACAACAAACATACATATTTTACATAGATAAAGCCCTTCTTAAGGTCTGGGCTATACTCGTGAGAACATTTTTTTTTTTGTATTTCTTTATGGCATGGGCTACCAGGAATCCTTTCAGTGAGTCTATTGGAATCTTTCCAATCAATCCGAGGGCTCCAACTACAAAAGGGATTGTTGATGTTCTCATAGGCTACATTTTTGAGATTTCGACTTAATTCTTCTTCTTCTTCTTCTTCTTCTTTTCTTCTTCTTCTTCTTCTTCTTCTTATTATTATTATTATTATTGTTGTCGGTGGTGGTGTTGTTGTTGTTGTTGTTTTTATTTCCTTTGATTTCTGGCGTTTACACATTTCTTTCCGGATCCCGCCCAGGGACCTAAGGTTAGAAATGGCATCATGACACTTTCCACTGAAGAAAAAAAAATTTAAATATATTACAGAGACAAAGCCCTTCGTATAGTGTAGGTTGTACTTGTGAGAACAATTTTCTGTATTTCTTTGAGGCATGGACTTCCAGGAATCCCTTCAATTAGTCTACAGGAATCTTTTCCAATCAATCCGAGGGCTCCAACTACAACGGGGATTTTTGATGTTCTCATGTGCCACATTTTTGAGATTTCTGTTTCAAGGTCCTTGTATTTTGACAGCTTTTTGAATATCTTCAAAGATACATTGCAGTCTGCAGGGACTGCCATATCAATAAGGAGGCACTTTTTTTGTTTGTGGCCTTTAATTCTTATTTATTATTATTATTATTATTATTTTAAATATATATATATTTTTTTACTTTCATATATTTTCTTTTTCGTCCGCGATATTTTTCTTAGTCGCCATTATGCGTTATTATAAAAAAATCCATACGCTTATGTATTTTTATTTCTGCCCGTCTACAAAATATTTATTTGAGTCGAGTCTGTGTGAGGCACAGCAGAAGAGAATTTGCTCCAAGGTTCAGACGTGACTTCAAAACTCTTCCATCCATTTTCTATCTGTCAAATTCTACGATTAGTCATTTCTTGGCATTCTGAAAAAGGCTTTTCTTCCATTTTTCTTTCTTCTGGTCCTTTCTCCGTTTTCGTTAGAAGACAAAGAACTTTATCTTTGGAAATATAATGATTCCTCTCCTGTTTACAAAGTAGAAAATAAAATATCAAGATGAAAAATACAAAAGAAAGTTTTCATTTTATCTACTCATAATTTTACTTATTTGTCTGATGTATTTGAGTTTTGTTGTTTGTTAATAGGTTTTCTTGCTTTATTCATTTATTTCTCTGGTTCATCGACTTGCAAAAGTTTGAAAAAAAATTTTTAAATAGAAATAGGAGTGACGAAATTAAAAAACTAAAAACAAAAACCAGAATTAATTTAAAGATACAACGGAGAAGCCTTTTGTAGATTTTACATTTAACATTGTTAAAACGTGAAGCCTTATCAGAGACAACAACAATATCTCAATGTTTCGTATTACATACGTGATTTAAACGAACAAAGAAATAGATTGATTTCCTTGTTATAACATAACCCCCTTTTTTTAAGCCGAAATATTTTTGGGATAGTAAGATTTAGTAAGAATGAATATCGCATTAACATTTTTTAGAATAAAAATGATTTCCTACATAGAATTTTCTTTTTAATTATTTCACCCCAAGCAAAGCCACTAAAACGCAAGGGTTTACAGAGTGTTAGAAAATAAGAGAAAAAAAGAACACTGTTAAGGGTTTACAGAGTGTTAGAAAATAAGAGAAAAAAAGAACACTGTTAAGGGTTTACAGAGTGTTAGAAAATAAAGAAAAAAGAACACTGTTAAGGGTTTACAGAGTGTTAGAAAATAAGAGAAAAAAAGAACACTGTTAAGGGTTTACAGAGTGTTAGAAAATAAGAGAAAAAAAGAACACTGTTAAGGGTTTACAGAGTGTTAGAAAATAAGAGAAAAAAAGAACACTGTTAAGGGTTTACAGAGTGTTAGAAAATAAGAGAAAAAAAGAACACTGTTAAGGGTTTACAGAGTGTTAGAAAATAAGAGAAAAAAAGAACACTGTTAAGGGTTTACAGAGTGTTAGAAAATAAGAGAAAAAAAGAACACTGTTAAGGGTTTACAGAGTGTTAGAAAATAAGAGAAAAAAATAACACTGTTAATGAGAGTAGAAATTAAGAAGGCAGAGGACAACGATTGGAACTGCATTTAAATTTTTAAAAAATGAAATTGTCTTGGAAACAAGAATCCGGAGGAGAGTTTCACATGCGAGAGAAGAAACTGTGAGCATAGAACATACGGTTAGAGTTACATATAACAATTTCCCCTTTAAATGATGAGACCTAACCGCCAATCTTGTGCTGCGCTTAAATTCATAAAGGTTAGATACCACAGAAAACGTTCGTTAGAACAATTACCATGAAAATATTTGACTGATAACTTTGAAGATTTTTTTTAAAATCTTTCAAAAATCTATAGAAGCATCAGACTAGATGCGACGGTAACATTTTAGGCCCGGATATACTGTAGACTTTCTCTGTAACCCTCTACCTCGAGTGGCTCTTGGACCTTGTACAGGGTGAACATTGTGTATTCGTAGAAAAGGTATAGGGAAGTCTTTTTTCTCCATCCCTCGAACCCTCCTACCCTACCATGTGGTGTCTGCGGATGTCTCTTCAGATCCTACATAAGAACCATTTCCACAGAAGGAAATATCGATGAACACCCCAGTACTCGGCAACGAGTTCCTCCAACGACGACACACACACACACACACACACACACACACACACACACACATATATATATATATATATATATATATATATATATATATATATATATATATATATATATATATGACTACTCGTAATAGTGCGGCTAGCCAATTCCTATTGCAGACGCTTGCTCAGGCGCATTTGTGTATATTCAAGAGCCGCAGAACCCACCTGCGGTTTATACTGCATCTATGATGAGCAGGTCTTAGGTACAGTTTCTGGGTGTTATCCAGTGTGATCAACAATTTGATCAAGGCCAGCACGCTCAAGCCCTCGGTCACGATGACTTGTACCTTCGTGCTAGAACAGCTATCAACGACCCCCCAAGGGTTCAGTCTACCCAATTTCACTCTCAAAGGTTGGATTTTCAGGCACTTTCCAACGCTGGGATCAACCGCTCCAGTCCGATAATATCAGTCCATCGTTCACTTTCTGAGCGACGGTTCGGTTCAACTCTCTGTCTACGGACGGAGAGGAACCCAAAGGAGGCTACGCCGAAGGGCGGAGTCTCCTTCGGGGAGGTAAAAACGGCCCTGAACCCGTTTATACGGATTCAATGGGCTATTTTTTGGCCGAGCCTAATGGCTCGGAAATGCCCACGTTAAAAAGGCCTTGTGCCACATGACGCCCTCGTGGGGGGACGACTAAATATAGTCCGATAATTTCAGTAAGTCTCCTTCCTGGCAAATCGACTATGGCGAGAATCGAACCCGAGTCTCATGCGAATTTTCTAACCACTCACTCACGAGCCTAATATATATATATATATATATATATATATATATATATATATATATATATATATATATATATATATATATATATATGATAAAAATACATACACGCACGAAAAATTGTACGTACCTGTAAATATATCTCTGAGACAGGTGTTATAATTACAGTGCTGAAATTTATGAGACAGACCTGTAAGTATATATATATATATATATATATATATATATATATATATATATATATATATATTAGTGAATATGCATAATATCCAAAGTCGATAGCACGACTCGGAGTTTCACTGCAATCAAAGATCAGAATTCGTTTCAAAATGCAGACACAAAAACAAATTCCTACTACGCTACTTCCAACCACGCCAAGATTGAAAAGAATTAAAAATAAAAGTCCCATAACCTAAATCAAATAAACGTTAATTTAATTATCAATTAAATTAAATAAATCAAATGCAAACAAAAATAATAAATTCAAAATAAAAGATAAATAAGCAAACTAAACGCCGTGCTCTGAAATGGGAAGGGCGGATTTCTTCTTTCCCCCACTTTCTTAATTCTTCCAGTGACCTATATATAGAGAGCCTGAGAAGGGATAAGTGACACAAGGTTAAAGATCGCTGACAATCACCAGTTTTTTTTTTCTTAATCCGAACATATTTCTTATCACTATTATCATTGTGTTTAGTAGACACACGTGTTTAAGTAGACGTCCCTGTTTTTTTTTTAACAAGCAATATATGCCTATCAACCTAATGACCAAAACTCGTAATTAGGAAAATATACTCCCCGACGGGTGTCGAACCTGTATTCATTTTTTTTTTTAATCAGGAAAGTACTTTCAAGCCGATTTAAATGCAACGTCAATCGCCATCTTCTGTCTTCTTGAATACTCTTCCTTTTTTGTTCTTTCCTCAGTCATCCCCATTCTCTTTCACTCTCTGTATTCACCTGCGTCTTAGTGGCATTATCGCTTTGCTTGAGGTGGGACGATGAAAAAATAGTGTGGGTCAAACTTCTCTTGGGTCAATGGTAAAGCACACTTTGATTAAAAAGCGGTCTCTCGGATTAATTGGGGCATACATGTTCGATTCTTCTCAAGAGACTTATCATAATACTTTCGATATGTTGGCCGGTAGACGTTAATTTCGATGTCGAAAAAAGGTGCGTCTACTCATGTATCCACTGCAGTGTAACCCGGATATAAGAGAAACCCGGATATAAGAGAGATTTTCTCTTGTCCCAAATTAGAGCCTGTGTTAATGTATATATAATAGACCAAACCCGGATATAAGAGAAACCCGGATATAAGAGTCTTCTCCGGTCCCGACAACTCCCTTATATCCGGGTTATACTGTATAATGTTTATAGCATACTAGCCAAAATACCCGCGTCTTGCTGCGTGTCGCATTATTTTTTTGTAAGAAAATGATGATTGATTTTAAATTACTCTAATAATTTGTGGAGAAAAATATTCAGTATTACTCAATGATCTTGCCAATGTGACCTCCATCTTCTGGTTTTCTCCTTCTACATTTTTTATGGGAGTTATTTCCTTATTCAAATATAAATTTAATTTAAATCAAAGGGAAAAAATTCAGTGGTGGTGCAAAAACAGCTTCATCTAACCCCTTTGATACGGATATTAGTTTGTGACCCTAGGTTTCACACTTTTCTGATCATTAGACAAGTTGGTTTATTTTTTAAAAAAAAATGAATAATTGATGCTTATTTGTGTTTGAGTATTTGTGTGTGTTGAAGTGGGGAATTATCTTCTGTGCTTACTTAGGATGAAACTCTGACACACAGAGACACACATACATACAGGTGTATCCATTTATATATATATATATATATATATATATATATATATATATATATTGAAATTGATTAAAGTCCATACGTTATTTTATATTTTACATGAACAAATTGTGTCTATAAAAACGCATAAACAGAATACACACACACACACACACACACAAACATATATATATATATATATATAATATGTGGTGCAGTTCAGTTTATATTACAATGAATCGTTCATATAAAAAGTAAATTAGTAAAGCTAATGATATACAATAATAATAAAGGATTTCGCCATTTTATATCATTAACTTTACTAATTTACTTTTTGTATGATTCATTGTAATATATATATATATATATATATATATATATATATAGTGTAACCCGGATATAAGATACCCGGATATAAGAGAGACCCGGATATAAGAGAGATTTTCTCTGGTCCCAAATTAGAGCCCAAAATAGACCAAACCTGGATATAAGAGAAACCCGGATATAAGAGACTTCTCCGGTCCCGACAACTCTCTTATATCCGGGTTATACTGTATATGGTTCTCTTCTCTCTCTTTTTTATTGAATAATATGTATTAACCCCACCCCCCGTTGTTGTGTTTTCTTTTTTTTCTTTAGTCACACGGTCATGTTTTTTATGTTGTAGACTATTTATATTCTGTTCAAATGTTTCCTCTTTGACCGGCGTACCCTGACGATCCGCGTAGGTGAAACCTAGGTAGGTTTGCCTGGCTCTTTAGGTTCATAGTTAGATTTTCTCTACTTAATAAACTGAGCACTTTGCTTAGTTATTTTTTACTTTACTCGTGTCGGAGTTTTTTTTTTTTTTTTCTTTGGACTCTGAGCTTGGATTCTTGTCAATTGTTTTCGCCTAAATTAGTTCTTTCATTTTTTTATTCCTTATTTTTCCTTGGGTATTGGTTTGTTCATTTACAAGTCAAAACACCTAAGGTTTTTCCGGACGAGTATAATTATTATTATTATTAATATTATTATTATTATTATTATATATATATATATATATATATATATATATATATAGTAAAGGTTGTCTCAATAAGACGGATTATAATTAAGACGGATCAAAGTCAGCAGTAAATAAATCAGTATTATTGATGAAAAATTAATTTATTTCTCAAATGTTATTTGTCATGGCAATTATGTGTGGGAAATAATATCACCCAAATGTCCGCCAAATCTGAAAGAAAAAGAAAAAAAATCTGTA
Source organism: Acanthosepion pharaonis (assembly GCA_903632075.3). NCBI lineage: Eukaryota > Metazoa > Mollusca > Cephalopoda > Sepiida > Sepiidae > Acanthosepion > Acanthosepion pharaonis. The sequence goes on from CAHIKZ030000458.1 coordinate 137,683, forward strand.
GACGCTTAAGCTTAATTCACATTTAAAATTGGTCCAAGTTATTGCAACACCCTTCATTCATATATATATATATATATATATATATATATATATAAGTAGACACTGAGGTCAGTTCCAGGCACAGACAGTCTTTTTCATGCGTCTACGCAATGTTCAGTCCATGAAACAGACTTTCGACGCTTGGTGTTGACTACAGTTCAATTTTATATTTATATATTTACATATGTTGATATTGTGCACATTTACCCATCATTGCAGCATATTTTAAAATTATATTTTTATAATATATATATATATATATCGTTTTATATACCAACAAATAACAAACACGTTACAGATCTAAATTGTTCTATGCAAATTATAAAATATATGCTCATCAATACAATATACAATATAAAAAATATAAATTATATATTGATGTTTCCACGACTTAAATTTTTGGCCCGTTTTTCACCTCATGTGTGTAGCCGTGACTACACGAAAAATTAAGTCACGAAAACACCGATATATGTATATTTGTCACACCACAAAGACGCTTTCACGACGTTGAACTCTCCATTTGAATGACAATTCCAACATTTTTAGACATTTAAAACAACATGCCTGGACACATACACAATTCCGGAAAATCCTTGTTGAAAATACAACTATACTTAACCATGTAAATAATAAACAAAAAACTAAAAATTCTTGAAGGTATTTGCATAAAACAGCTGAACCTAACCTGAACAAAGTAAACTATAAAAACTCCCCAAATATACTTAAATGTTTATAGTTGATAACAGGAGCTATTGGTTTATACCAATGGCTTTCCATACTTAACACTTTTCTTCATTTTCACTCTCACGTGGTCATGTATGATGTCATGAACTGCAATGCGATATTTCCTTCCTGCGTTTCATATGCACGAATTATCGCTGCATAGCAATCTTCCATGGTAACAAAACAAACTATCATTGTTGCAATGTCCGCATAACCAATCTAAAACAAAAAATTACATCTTTCTTATATAATTTATTATTTAATTTATTGTAAACTTGTAAAAACAAACTATCATTAGACAGGATTAACAATAAAAAACATGTATCAACATAATGTTTCAGTGATAATACTAAAAAAGCTTATTCGGCAATATGAAAGGAATTTACTTAAAATAAATCTTTTTCTATATTAATTAAAAAGGTTTTAATCTTTCTAAATACACAACATTCATATATATATATATATATATATATATATATTATTTAATTTATTGTAATATATATATATATAATATATATATATATATATATATATATATAAATATATAACACAGTTAAGAGACTCTATGTTTTATGAACAGGATTTAGATCAATCAAAAACTTTGATGCGGTCAGATGACCTGACAAAGTGGTGGCCTTTATGATTCGCATTCGTTTTCGTGTTGGCAAATGAGTTGTAAAAATGTGCTTCGGATCCATTCGTTTAATACCGTTCACTGAATGGACGTGTAAGTGAATGTTAAAAAAAATGAAACTAGCAAATCCCAACTGAATTTACTTTGAAGTATTTTAACATCTTCCCTGTAAGATTTAATTTATTTTTTTTTTTTCGCTGACGCTAAAAAATGAAAATAAATTTATTTAAATAACAACCTTATTTACTTTAAATAAATAGACATTATATATATATATATATTATATATATATATATATATATATTAATTAAAAACAGCGAAAAAATGGCAGGGTAAAAATGGTTTGGCAAAATGGATAAATAGAAAATGGCAATTGACAACAGAAAAATGACTGTTCAAGGATGGGTCCAAATCCTCTAAGTTCAATATTTTAAAATAAATATATATATATATATATCCTTATATGTTTTATATATAAAAACATTTTTTTAATTTTGTGTGTAGCGTGAATTTGATGACTATAATTAATTTTATAATTAATAACTGGGACATTAGGATTAGATGAGTATATATATATATATATATATATATATATATATATATATATATATATATATATATATATATATATATATATATATATATATATATATATATATATATATAAAATAAGTGTATTATTGTATATATATAAAATAAATGTATTAGTCTGTATATATATATATATATATATAAATAAGTGTATTATTGTATATATATATAAAAATTATTAGTCTGTGTATATATATATATATATATATATATATTAGAGTTATATATATATATATATATATATATATATATATATATATATATATATTATATATTAGTATATATATATAAGGACGATTAATTCAAAAAACTCTTCCCATTCAAATAAAAC
>CAHIKZ030000458.1:150000-162500 GCA_903632075.3 Acanthosepion pharaonis
ATGTATCAATATGGTGATATTCTTTCGTCTTTCAATGATAATGTTATTAAGCTTATCAAACCATATGAAAGGAATTTGATTAAAATAGACAAAACTTGTCTATATTATTTAATGAAACATGCATTTAATGAAAAATGCTGCTTAAAATATATATATATATATATATATATATATATATATATATATATATATATATATAACAATATAATATTATGTATATATAATATATATATATATATATATATATATATAACAATATATAATATTATGTATATAATAATGTATATATATATAATATATATATATATGTAATATACAATAATGTATATATAAAAGTGAACATTGAAGTCAACACTCAGAGGCGACAGGCTGTTTCATGCTAGACACAATCGTCAGGTGGTCAAGTTGGTAGTCCAGGTTCTGCCAAACACGTTGTAGTATGACTTGCGTAACATTCTCCAGTGCCAAGGTGCCGTATAAGAAATGTGGTTTTCCATTTCCTACAGACTTTCTAGTACTTCGCACAAATGTTTCCCGAACTTGATTAACGATATCTTCCGATAGAGGTTGCCTTCAAGATCCCTTTTGTCCTTCACAGACAGTCTTCGTCTTTCAATTTTTAGGGCTATACAGTTGGTGCATTTTTCTTTGTCTTTCTCGAAGATGCACGCTGCACACTATTTTCCTTTCTAGTGAACGTAATTTTTCACCCTGAATAAGAAAGAAATCCGCACACACGTGTTTACATACATACATACATACATACATACATATATATATATATATATATATATATATATATATATATATATATATATTAAAGACATTTTTATGTTTAACATTATTTTTTATAGATACAAGTATTTAAGCAAATGCTCTGTTTATAATAAACAGTATTAAATAACATTTACCGGCCTGAATGTCCGAGAAATTTTCATAGAAAATATTCGTCCTTTGACTATGAAAATTTCTCGAACATTCAGGCCGATGTCTTTAATAAATTGTCGGACTTTGTCCAATTCTTAATATATATATATATATATATATATATATATATATATATATATATATATATGTGTGTGTGTGTGTGTGTGTGTGTGTGTGTATATATATATATATGTATATGTATTTTCGGAGGATGAATATTTTCTTCATTCTGTCGGATTTATATCCATTTATATTTGCTTATCAATATATATATATATATATATATATATATATATATATATTACTGAATAAAAAAATGTGCTTCTGATAATTTACTTCCTCCAACCAATTTTAACAAATAGAGCATCATATTTGGCTACATCCTTGATACTTTTGTCACTGCCAAGGATTGACATATCTAAGCCCTGGGTTATCGTGACACGAAAATATAACTCACCCACCTCCACCTTCTGACCTTCTTTGTCTATTTAGCTTAAATCTGACTTTTAATTAGTTAATCGAGACATACCAAGAAGTATATTTAAAATTCTCACCTTATGCTCCCACCTTTAAATTCAACTTGGTCTTTATAGATTTTGCTCAGATTTCAAAACATTTGAGCGGGAATTGGCTATGTTTTTAGACTACATAATAATGGGTTTTTTTTCCGACATTTTTTCGATAAACGAATTTATTAGAAGTTCCTCAAATCTTGTATCGTCTGGTTCAGACACTCTGAATTGATTGAAAAATCATCACCTTGATTCTCTCAAAAACCACTGGGAAAGATTTTATTCTGTTCCTTGTAATGTTCTGACTGCGGTCAGCGGCATCTTCTTCGTGGACAATCTTTCATTTGTCCATTCAATCGTGCGTTCGTTCATTTCTACCTTACCATCTCACCATCGGCCCATATGTACGCATTACTTTTGCCCAAGAAAGTCGTAGATGACCCCACCCTTTCCACTACCGACAATTACGAACGTCTATCAGAGAATTGGCACTTTATCAGTTCGAGCATCCGTGAGATGTCTGCTAGGCCCCGAACCACACATTCCACCGAGTACACGAGTAAGGGCAATGCAGCATTCGCTACGAGGTGGCTCTAACCTATTACAGACGATGGCTGTTTGGGCCTTTGTGGTCGCATTGCTGGCAGTGGAGTTAAACGCACGGGGGAATATCTTCTCGCGGTCGGAAAGCGCTATTCCTAATTTTGATATGCATTCGTATAATGTAGAGTGAAGCTTGGTGTATTAATCTCCATTACTCAAAACCACGGTTTCCTTCATTACTTAATTGAAACGGCTTCTGGCTCCTAGTGATATATATGCCAGAGCCGGGACCTCTTTTCCTCCAGAGTCGAAAATTTCCGAAGCTTTCAGGGTCTGAAGGAGAGATATTTTAATGCGTTTGGCACGATCGGTAATTTGGCTCAGTCGGCATAAGGCCATTATATCAGTGCAAAGTTCTTCAGCAAAAAAAAAAAAGGAGACGCACGAAAAGAAGAAAAAATAATCATTCATCCATTTAAGTGCTGATGTTTTTGTCTTTTTTCTTTCCAGAAATTGGTTACGTTTTGATCGGTTGGATGCTGATTAAATATAAAAAAAAGTTCCCATAATTCTTCATCTTAGAGTGAATTGAAAGAAAATATAAGAAATCACGTATTGTATTAATATTTTCTTCAATTTTGTTATAATTGGTTTACTTGTGTTTCTTTCATTTTAAAATAATCTAAAATTAATAAGGAAAAATATAAATAAAATATAAATAATAGTTTACAATGCTTTATGTAATAATATAATTCAAGATAATATTGCTACTACTAATACTAATAGTGTAAATAAACCAAGTGAAATTAAGATGAAAGAAATACTCGTGAAAAAAGAATAATGGTTGACAATGCTTCATCTAATAATAAAATTCAAGATAATATTACTACTAATAGTACTTATACTAGTTGTAATAAAACAAATTAAATAAAGATGAAAGAAATACTAGTCAAAAATGAATAATGGCTGACAATATTTCATCTAATAATAAAATTCATGATAATATTGCTACTATTAATACTGCTAGTGAAAATAAACTAAATGAAATTAAGATTAAATATTCGTGAAAAATGAATAATTGTTGACAATGTTTCAGCTCATAATATAATTCATGAAAATATTACTTCTAATAATAATCCTAGTGTAAATAAATCAAGTGAAATTAAGATGATAGAAATATTAGTAAAAGATTCGAACGTTTTGTATTAAAATTGTAAAGTTGTTTATTTTTTAATTTTTTTTCTAACTTTTTTTTTTTAATAAATGGAGAAAATAACTTGTATATATGGATTGGCAGCCAATTTAAATATTAAATTATCGTATTTGTACTAGCGTGAATGTTTTTTTATAAGAGTGTATGTATATGCATATGTACGTGGGTACGCATATGTGTGAGTGTGTGTATGTATGCATATGTACGTATGACATTTCGATATGTACTATTCCTGTGTGTATGTTTTATGAGTGTAGGTGTCTGCATGTATATGTGTTTGGTTTGTACATGTCTTTATTCACACACATGTGTTTACACACGCACGCACGCACACACACACACACACACACATATATATATATATATATATATATATATATATATATATATATATATATATATAAATGCAATAACTGAATATTTAAATAGATACCCGATTTTTATTTATTAAGCAATATGTATTACGCCTATCGGCCTGCTCATTCGAAATGTACAGGCTAGTCGACGGAAAACACAGAGTTTAACAAATAAGATTGGGGCGTGTATTTCAAATACAAAGTTTCCCCTCTGAAAACGTTTGAAGTAATGAAAATGTCATAAATAAATCCATGAATACTCAAGAAATTTCCTTTTATAAATACACACACACACACACACACGTATATATATATATATATATATATATATATATATATATATATATATATATATATATATATATATAAGGAAGAGGTTATAGTAGTTCCAACGAGAGAAAAGGGTATATATTAAAAAAGAGAGAAACCGCAAACGTTTTTGGTTGTAATGTGGATTTTTTTTAAAATATTATACTTTATTTTCCATAAGCTGCCTAAAATCCATCCCCTATTCTCTATCACGTAGGGTTTGTACTATAGTGACTGATAAAAACCTCCGAAAAACCCGCTTAGAAGAACTACATAAAACTCTAAAAAACGAAGCTACCCCACAATACGAATAAACAAAGGTTTTGAACTCCCCCCCGAAATTCCTCTAGACTAACTTAGAAATAAAAAGTAACATTACGTCGAACCAACTCTAGCATATGTCTCAACATACAACAAAAACAATCCAGAACTATTCACAGAAATTACAAAAAATCTAGATCTACTTAGCAAGAATAATAAACTGAAAATTATACTGAAAACAACCAAAATAATTAAAAGCAAACGCCAATCTAAAAACCTAAAACACATATTAACCTCATCTAAATTTAACCAACACACAATACAGAAAATGCAACAAAAAAGACGTGGGGTTTGTGACATCATTATAGAAGGAAACTCACTTTTGAAAACCCCAAAATGACATTCATAATAAATAAAAAACATAAACTGCAACTCCAAAATGTGATTTATGTATTTAAATGCACAAAATGCACAAAATGCAAGAAGTCATATATAGGTATCAGACAACAACTGAACAACAGGGTCTCCCTGCACAAAAGCAACATAAAATTACCAGACAACAGAAAACTTTTGTATCACAACACATCTTCAAATGTAACCAGGGTAAATTTAGAATTATGCCAATATATCAAATAGACAATTATTCTTACCTACAAATACAAGAAAAAAACTTCATAAACAAATTTAAACCCGAACTAAGTAGATCATAACACCACACGCAAAAGCATACAAAATGCAAGCATAGTGACCAAATACAGTGATCAAACCACTTACATACATGCACGCACACTCACATGCGGGTGTTTGTGGAGAACGAATGTGTATGTATATATATATATATATATATATATATATATATATATATATATTGACAAAAGCTGGAGAACTACTCACAGGCACGCACAGAAACCCCACACAACTTAGGAAGTATGTGTGTATGGTTCATATTTAGGTTAGCTCTACTTAGCGTATTGAGCACTTTATGTAGTTACTTTTGCTTTATTTTGGAGGTTTTTTTTTTTTTTTTTTTGACTCTGAGCTTGAATTCTGGACGATTGTTTTCGACTCTATTTGATGGTCTTAGCTCTTTCTTTTTTTTATCCCTTATTTTGCCTTGAGCATTGGTCTGTTCAATTACAAGCCAAAAAACCTAAGGTTTGTCCAAACGAGTATAACTATAACTATGACTATATATATATATATATATATATATATATATATATATATATATATATAGGGTGATCCAAAAACGGGAAATTTTGAAGTGCGTATTGCCAGACATGAGCAAGTGGCAACACTGCTAGACAGTGACCTTCAGCAAGTAAACATTTCGCCATTTAGAATTCAAGATGAAATTCACAATACCCCAGCTGAGATGTTGCAGCAGTCAATGAGGAATCTCAACAGCAGATTTCAAGAATGCATTCGTACAGGAAGACGTCATCTACAGCACATAATTTAAAAAAAAAAAAATTCCATCATTGTTTCTTAAATGGCATGTTTTAAGGTTTCAATTACTATGAATAAAATATTTTTCTTCCATCAATATTGGTTTTATTGGATTGTTAAAAAGTTTCTCGTTTTTGGGGTCACCCTGTATATATATATATATATATATATATATATATATATATATATATATATATATATATATATATATATGTAAGCAAATATATGGATATAGATCCGACAGTATGAAGAAAAATACAGAAAAAAAACAAACAAAAATCTGAATATGCAATTATGTAGTATTAATGATCTGTATAAAATTTCAGTTATCTGTTTGGATTAGTTGGGCTCTTATGTCCATCGTCTTTTGTGTTAAATTTTTATAAGTTCTAATGTTAATTATGTTTAAATGAAAATGTCCATGAAGATGGTCTTAAATAGACCGAAACGTCCGACGTCGACTTTATATTAACATTAATACTACATAATTGCATATTCAGATTTTTGCTTGTTTTTTCTGTATTTTTTTTCATATATATATATATATATATATATATATATATATATATATAATATAAATAAAACAGACCACTTTAAGGTTCCATGTAATAAATTATTTCACCACAGCCCTTTTAAAAGGACTGCGGATCAATGAACTTTACTTCAAACAAAAATGAAAAAGAAAATTTACACATTTTGACGGGCCGTATTAAAACATGTAAATTAACGAAGTGAGGAAGTGAGGGGTGGAGAGAAGACCGTTTAAATGTGTCAATATCTGCTGACTCACTCATGTCTTCTCTCTCCCCTCACTTCCTCACTTCGTTAATTTACATATGTTTAATACGGCCCGTCAAAATGTGTAAATTTTTTTTTTTTTTGTTTGGAAGTAAAGTCTGATGATCCGCAATCCTTTTAAAATGGCTGTGGTGAAATAATTTATTACATGGAACCTTAAAGTGGTCTGTTTTTATTTAAATTATTTGCTCTGGATTTACATTGAGCTCTCTGGATTTTATCCTCCTTAGGTTTACCCATACGGATTACCTAGTTTTTCATAAACTAACTAACTAACTAACTATATATATATCTGTAATGTATGTATATATATGCGTGTGTGTATATTATTTAGTTTTATTACATATTAACTGACTTACTGTTAGTTCGTTAAGTTTTGAAACTTGGAGTAATACTTAGCAGACAATATTTTAGCCATCGATTATTTGCTGATGACATTTTCCATTTTAGTTCATTTTAATAACATGGCACATAACGACTGAGTAGAAAACATTTAACACAATAAAAGAAATACTAAAAAAAGCATGTAATGAATGTATAGCGCCAGATAGATGGAAGCGTCCTGTCGATCTATATTCATTAGCTTCTGGCATGAGACTACGATGATATAGCGCACATTGTTACATAGAAATTGAGTAATAATACTCACCACTATGAAGCATGGAAATAATTTACTAAATTCAGTTAGTACTGGCACAAGGCCACAACTATAGAGCGCTGTTTAATAATCATCGACGATCAGATATTGTTACGCTTTGTTATTTTTATTTTAATTATTTTCTGCACCAGGATCCGAGTATGGGCAGCCAATGAGACTCGATGTCATTGCTGAATAGTAATACTCAACCAGACCAGCTCGTTAAGCATTACTACGCGCTGGGCATGCACTCATAATATTAATTCATAATTATTTCCTAAAATTAGCTGTCTATATTTCTGAGATGAAATATCATGATTACTTGCATTATTTACATTATTCAAACTGTTATCCTCATCTTCATTGCTATATTCACTACGTTTCGGCCGTTGTACTCTACGGTCTTCTTCTGGTGATTAGATCACTGAGATTAGGTATTATAATTACTTGCATTATTTACATTATATGGACTGTTATCCTCATCTTCATTGCTATATTCACAACGTTTCGGCCATTGTACGCCCAGGCCTTCTTCAGATGATTAAAATTTTGAACCGAACCATTTATTTCGTCCACCGGGGTAGATTGTTCTAGTTCCACGTGCCATGTCTCTTCCGGATGTCACAGTTATTTCCCTTTAACTCAACTCTCCAAGTTTTCGGTGCACCACTGCTGTGGCCTGGTATTGAACTCACAACTCTTTGAGTCTAGTCACTGGATCTAACCAACGTCTTTATCGACTTGAGGACATCTTTGTATGAATTTTTGGGATCTACAAACCCAATATTTCAGCCTCAAGTTTTCAATGGTGCTCATATCGCATTTTTTCTGTTATTATTAGGGTTCTCTTCGAAATTACAATCACCTGAAGAAGGCCGGAGTGTACAACGGCTGAAACGTTGTGAAGATGAATAATGTAAATAATGCAAGTTACTAAAATTAGATTAACATTGCATGGAGTGATACTAATTACTACACACACACACACACACACACACACACACACACACATATATATATATATATATATATATATATATATATATATTCCAACATAATTTCAATAAAAACAAAATAAATAGAATAACATATGTATTTTTTCTTTTTTTCCTCAGTAATTTTATAATTTTAAACTTAACAGAGATTAAATTTAGATTTTAAAATGGGTAGTTTTTAATTCTAATTTCAAATTTTATCTTATAATTTAATACTTATTAGTTAGAATAAATTCTATTTTAGTATAAACCCAACTTTAAATCATTTAATAGTTATTATAACCTTATATCGTTGTCAAGTTTTTTGAATTCTCGTATATTTGTTTTTTGATTGGTCATTTCAGCTCATATTGTTACATGAGCTGAAATGACCAATCAATATATATATATTACAGGATATTACAGAGGATATATATATATATATATATATATATATATATATATATATATATATATATTACAGGATATTACAGAGGATGTATATATATATATATATATATATATATATATATATATATAGAAGAGTGATAAGGTAAATGATGTATATACGCGTACACATGTAAATGGTGTATATACGTGTACACATGTGTCTATGAACGTACACGTGTCGGTGTGTCTCTCTGTTTGAAATGAATGATTTCGGTATATCTGGAGCTAAATTTTAAAAAATACATTATTAATTCAATATGTCATACGCGCGCACACGCACACACACACATATATACAAATACATAAACAAACACACACATATATATATATATATATATATATATATATATATATATATATATATATATATCCTGTGTGAGGATCGAACTCATTTGTAAAGGTCAAATGTTGTTACTCCTTACCCGACCATCCTCGGAAAACAGACTGGCAAATGATGTTACATACAAAATAGCAGTGACGTTCTTTCTGAATCCAAGTATCTTTGTAAAAATGGAACTTTTGAAAAAGCCATGATACTCTTTAAATAAAACAAAAATGTTCTTTCTTTGAATTCTGTTTTTTTTTTTTTTTTTTTTTTTTTTTCCGAACCTGTCAACGTTTTCCAAAAAGCACGATCAGAATGAAAAAAAGAAAAGAAACTTTCTCAAAACTGTTGGCATCTTTTTTCGACCGGTTCTCAAATTAATTCCTCTAAACTTGTCCGATTCAAAAGTCGACTAATTTGCATATTTAAATCAAAAAGAAAATGGATAAATAAGTACAAGTGCACTTTAAGACCTGAAATTCTAGAACCAGTTCTCTTTATTTCTTTGTAGGTGGAAGGGCATACACCCAAAATTCGAAAATAATAGAAAAATTAAAATTAGCAACTAAGAATTCTTCTTTGATATGCCATGACAAATTAAGACTTGATCGATATGGGTCTCCACCGCTTCCTAATTTCATTTTACCGCAACTTTTTACCAGCTTCTTTGTCTTCATGGTCATGTTTTGGTTATAAAAATAGAGAAAAATAACGAAGTAAAGAATAAAAATAATGTAAGATAATTTAAACTTTTAGAATGACGTCCCATTTGAATTTACTAATTCCACATGCTGGATTGTTATGATGGAGAAAGTGACTATATTTAGAAGACGATCCCGGCGTACGGCACCTTTGGAAAGTGTCTAAAAACTATACCACGAATTGACCCAAGCCTTGTGCGTTTAGTTCGGTAGACGGAACCGTCGTTGGTTGTATTAGTCACGAAGTCACTAGGATGGCCGTACTTGCCTTGTTCAAACTGTTGGTCATGCTAGTTAACTCGCTATCTCCCAGAAATTGTAACCAAGGTTTGCTCACTTGAGTTGCAGTATAAACCCCAGGTGGGCTCTGTAGGTGTTGAGCAAACAGAAATGTGCCTGAGCTAGCGTGTGCGATATGGATTGGCTAGCTGCCCTAGTAAACTGGTATTATCGGATTCGAGTGGCTGCGTCATTCACATTATGCATTACTTAAAGTAACAAGAAAATAACCTTCATGGTTTCAAACTATTGTCCGATTCTAAAACAAATATTTTGGTGCCAAGAAACAAAACACATTTTTTTAAAACTAATTTGCTTGTGCTGATTCCGAAAATGGTCTTAGTTTTGCATGGTTAGCTACCGTTTTTGCTGTACTGAATTGCTCATTTTTGAAAAAAAAAATCAATTTACAATCTTGGCTGATCGCAAAATTTAGTCAATAAAGGCCGTAGAAACCCATCAATTTTCAGGTAGGCCAAGCAGTTTATGTCAGCCACCTAAAATAAACTATTTTTTATAAGAAAAAAAAGTGTTTCTGAGTCAAAAATTTTAAAATTGAAATAACGAAGTTTTGTAATATATCGCCAAAATTCAAATTAACTGATAAATTTTATCATTAACACACTTTAGTAAACCTGATAATTAAGGTGACATCAATAAAATGAAACCCTAAAATCTTCTGTTTGATATTCATAAATTTATCCTATCACTTTTATCTCTACACTACGGAAGGAACCCAAGCACATTGAGAGCATTTTGTTTTTACAGTTGGAAAGAAACTCCAGCTAAAGACATCCTAATTGAATGCACCTATTCCATTGGACATGATAATGCTGGAGTATCAAGTGGAAAAGGTAAGCAATTTCTTGGAGATATTTGATAAAATATATGCGACTATTACACCTGTTACCTGAACGTAAACCAAATTGGGTTATGAGGAGTTAGTTTTCATAGAATGCTGAAAGCCTAGTTAATACAATATTCATTAGCAGGAGTTGGCAACCGTTTGCTAACTATGTGCCCACTTAGGCTTTTAAAATCATTTAGTGTGCCAACATCGTACGTATTTTTATACAGTTCAAGGTCAATATACCTGTTATACAATATATATTTTATATAGTAATATATAGTATATATACTTTAGTATATACTAAAATTGAAACAGCCAAATTATCTTTTCTGCGTTGTAGTAGTTATTGGTTAATGCAATAATCATTAGTACTTTCACCATATAATAACCGATTTAGATACTACTATATATGTGAAGGTCACGGGGGCTGCCATTTTGTTTCTATAGTGCATTAATGTGTGATACGCCCCACTTTTAGGGGATGCGTCTTTGATTTCAGATATTCTTCATGAAATTTAGATAGATATTTCTAAATTCAGGGAGAGGGTATGTTAAGTTCAACCTCAATGTCAAGTGATGCGGTATCATCCTTTAATTATTTTATATTTTTTTTTTACTTATTAAGTTCGTTATTGTTTATGTTTGGAGACAGACATCGTAATGTCAGGATGGACAGGGCATCTCGCAAAAACCAGGGAATTTGGTTTATTTAATTGTTGGAATTTTAGTTACAGTTATTTCAAACAAAAACAAAAGATAGAAATTATGTAGCTTAAAACAGAACTAAAACGCAAATATAAGAAGATGTGGTGTTCAAACTAAAGATCTCTGGCAACATTTCTTGACATTTTCTTCAATCACCAAGTTGAATATTCTTTTTAAAAAGAACAATCACCTCAAATCGAAAATTTGGTAAGTGTTGCATCCTGGAGTAACAGGTTAAAAAATTGATATGTTAGTTAATTTTTTTCTAGTTTATTCATATAGTAAAATATTTAGTTAATTTGTTTTATATGTTAGTTAATTTATTTCATCATATAGTAAATTTAAAACTTCCTGTTTTTTATGGAGCACCCCTTAGTACTGACCAGGTTTAATTGGTTGTTTGATTCCGTTTAGAAGCATATAAACATCTCCATTATCCACTGGGCCTTGTGTCCAGTGAACAATAACTCACTCCTCTGAAATGAAACTGACTGAAAATTTGTGCCCATGCTTGTCAGCCTACTAATTTGAATGAACTGAAGAAGATTGACCATGAAAAATGGCCTAAATACAAGCAGAAACATGGTCAATGCTAATGGCTACTTATCCAGAAAGTTGCTGTGATGAACAAAAGCTATTCGACATGGTACCCCAAAAAAAAAAAAAAACAGGAAATTTGATACAGTTTATTTAATTGTTGGAATTTTTCTTACAGTTATTTGAAACAAAAGCACAGGATAGAAATTTAGTAGCTTAAGACAGAACAAAAACATCAATGCGAGATGTGATGTTCAAAGTAAAAACAGTTCATTTTTGTATATATCAGTTAATTTTTTTTCATCATGTAGTAAATCTAAAATTTACTATTTTTTTTTTTATTTGTGGGGCACTCTTTATATTGGTGTATGTTCAAATTCCGAGGGCATCTTCAGCTAAATTTGGTCAGGTTTGAAATGTGGCACAAATTGTTTTCAAACCAGGGTATCTCTTCTGAATTAATTTCAAATTGTAGGATAGTGTCAAAAATATATATATATATATATATATATATATATATATATATATATATATATATATATATGTGTGTGTGTGTGTGTGTGTGTGTGTGTGTGTGTGTGTGTGTATAGTACAGGTAATCGATCCGTTGGTATATAATCCGGGTGGATCCTAGTATTACTAATTATCAAAAAATGATCCACACAGAGCTCGAT
>CAHIKZ030000458.1:172500-242500 GCA_903632075.3 Acanthosepion pharaonis
CGGCATTAAATAACCCATTGAGGTGTTGATATGCTGTAAAACAAAATAAACCAAACTAATCTAAACCAATCAATACATATTCTATTCATACGAATCTATCCTAAAAATGTTGTCGGCATTAAATAACCCATTGAGGTGTTGATATGCTGTAAAACAAAATAAACCTAACCAATCTAAACCAAAGAATACATATTCTTTTCATACGAATCTATCCTAAAAATGTTGTCGGCATTAAATAGCCCATTGAGGGGTTGATATGCTGTAAAACAAAATAAACCAAACTAATCTAAACCAATCAATACATATTCTATTCATACGAATCTATCCTAAAAATGTTGTCGGCATTAAATAACCCATTGAGGTGTTGATATGCTGTAAAACAAAATAAACCAAACTAATCTAAACCAATCAATACATATTCTATTCATACGAATCTATCCTAAAAATGTTGTCGGCATCAAATAACCCATTGAGGTGTTGATATGCTGTAAAACAAAATAAACCAAACTAATCTAAACCAATCAATACATATTCTATTCATACGAATCTATCCTAAAAATGTTGTCGGCATTAAATAACCCATTGAGGTGTTGATATGCTGTAAAACAAAATAAACCTAACCAATCTAAATCAAAGAATACATATTCTTTTCATACGAATCTATCCTAAAAATGTTGTCGGCATTAAATAATCCATTGAGGTGTTGATATGCTGTAAAACAAAATAAACCAAACTAATCTAAACCAATCAATACATATTCTATTCATACGAATCTATCCTAAAAATGTTGTCGGCATTAAATAACCCATTGAGGTGTTGATATGCTGTAAAACAAAATAAACCAAACTAATCTAAACCAATCAATACATATTCTATTCATACGAATCTATCCTAAAAATGTTGTCGGCATTAAATAACCCATTGAGGTGTTGATATGCTGTAAAACAAAATAAACCAAACTAATCTAAACCAATCAATACATATTCTATTCATACGAATCTATCCTAAAAATGTTGTCGGCATTAAATAACCCATTGTGGTGTTGATATGCTGTAAAAGAAAATAAACCAAACTAATCTAAACCAATCAATAGATATTCTATTCATACGAATCTATCCTAAAAATGTTGTCGGCATTAAATAACCCATTGAGATGTTGATATGCTGTAAAACAAAATAAACCAAACTAATCTAAACCAATCAATACATATTCTATTCATACGAATCTACCCTAAAAATGTTGTCGGCATTAAATAACCCATTGAGGTGTTGATATGCTGTAAAACAAAATAAACCAAACTAATCTAAACCAATCAATACATATTCTATTCATACGAATCTATCCTAAAAATGTTGTCGGCATTAAATAACCCATTGAGGTGTTGATATGCTGTAAAACAAAAATAAACCAAACTAATCTAAACCAATCAATACATATTCTATTCATACGAATCTATCCTAAAAATGTTGTCGGCATTAAATAACCCATTGAGGTGTTGATATGCTGTAAAACAAAATAAACCAAACAAATCTAAAGCAATCAATACATATTCTATTCTTACGAATCTACCCTAAAAATGTTGTCGGCATTAAATAACCCATTGAGGTGTTGATATGCTGTAAAACAAAATAAACCAAACTAATCTAAACCAATCAATACATATTCTATTCATACGAATCTATCCTAAAAATGTTGTCGGCATTAAATAACCCATTGAGGTGTTGATATTCTGTAAAACAAAATAAACCAAACTAATCTAAACCAATCAATACATATTCTATTCATACGAATCTATCCTAAAAATGTTGTCGGCATTAAATAACCCACTGAGGTGTTGATATGCTGTAAAACAAAATAAACCAAACTAATCTAAACCAATCAATACATATTCTATTCATACGAATCTATCCTAAAATGTTGTCGGCATTAAATAACCCATTGAGGTGTTGATATGCTGTAAAACAAAATAAACCAAACTAATCTAAACCAATCAATACATATTCTATTCATACGAATCTACCCTAAAAATGTTGTCGGCATTAAATAACCCATTGAGGTGTTGATATGCTGTAAAAACAAAATAAACCAAACTAATCTAAACCAATCAATACATATTCTATTCATTCGAATCTATCCTAAAAAATGTTGTCGGCATTAAATAACCCATTGAGGTGTTGATATGCTGTAAAACAAAATAAACCAAACTAATCTAAACCAATCAATACATATTCTATTCATACGAATCTATCCTAAAAATGTTGTCGGCATTAAATCACCCATTGAGGTGTTGATATGCTGTAAAACAAAATAAACCAAACTAATCTAAACCAATCAATACATATTCTATTCATACGAATCTATCCTAAAAATGTTGTCGGCATTAAATAACCCATTGAGGTGTTGATATGCTGTAAAACAAAATAAACCAAACCAAAACTTACTCAGACGGAGGGGACGCTTAGAGTATTACTGACAGGCATGTGGGCAACAAAGATGATTTAAAAATGAAAAGGAAACAAAATGAATACTTACTCTTAGAATTACTGTTAGACATTATGAATTATCTGAGACACATAGTGAGGAAAGATGGTTTGAAGAATTTGACACTCACAGGGCATATAGAAGGGAAGAGGAACAGAAGGAAACAACAAGTAACCTACTTAAAAAAAGCTTCTGTAAATTTCTGGGATATATAGTGAGGAAATAGGGTTTGGAGAATTTAACATTCACAGGACCTATTGAAGGCAATTGAAACAGAGGGAAACATTGGATAACTCACAAGCTCCTATAAATGAATGGTGCGACTAGAAATAGAAGATACAGTAAAAAAAAAAGACAAACGTTGCTTAGAACTAAAGACGTTGTGGAGAACCATGATCGCCCACATTCTGAATTGGAACGTGTTATATATGAATAAAGTGTCGCTGCCGACACATGAGTTTGAACATAGATCGCCAGTGAGCAAACACAAGCGATCCCATTATAGAATTAAGTAGATCACGTGATCATAGAGGAAACGCATATATGTAGGAAGTAGCTGACAACTAAAGATCGTTATTTCTATTCTATCCTCTATTACTATTCGGATCGTGATTTCTCCTCTATACTATACGAAGCGCTATTCTCTACTCTATTCACTGTACTATTTCTCTAGAGGGATTACTATTAGAGCAAGTATTATCGAGCAGTTATTGTTAGTGCGAGTGTTATTCGAAGGCGTTTGGCACCAGTATTGTTCAATGGCGTTGTATCTGCGATTACAAAGTCTCTACTACAACGAGCATTCGAAAGTGACAACGAGTATTCGTTGACACGACAAAATTGGCAACGAATGGTAATTGACATCACAAAAGGACGACACATAAAACAATATATAATGCATCAAAAACAGGAAGAAATGGATGACAGGGGTTAAGAATTAATGCACGATTTACCGCCTATTGTATGTCCAGCGTAATGATTTTACTATGGAAATGCATTGAATATCATTACAAAAATAATAATTGCCATTGGTCATAGCTTAAAGCAAGGCGATATCTGGCGAGCGTGGTAGACATCTAATGGCACCGAATAACGAAATGAAATGTCCTCGAAACATCTCTCTCTCTCTCTCTCTCTCTCTCTCTCTCTCTCTCTCTCTCTCTCTCTCTCTAAAAAAAAAAGCTCTATTGAAACCACATGTCCGGGCTCCTATGGTCTCTGAGATAAAGGTCCGCAGCATCTCCATATACTGATCTGATGTTACTGTAACCTAGTGTACACTGAATATAATTAATAAATCATTGTCAATTGTCATAGCTTAAAGCAAGAGCTAGCGTTTATCACACATTATGACTCCAGTACTTATCTCATCTCTTAAATTGTTTTATGCTTCTTCCAGGCACGGTAGGCATATATTATATCTGAACCTGGAAATGTTTCCTGGAATTTTTTTTTTTTTTTTTTTTTACAATGGCTTGCCTGAAGCGAACATTTCAATATAGGCATATGCATATACATCTTATAAGTGTTAGATTCACTCAAAAATAAACAGATATACTTTTGAAAATGTAATATTGTATATTGTGAATAATAATAATAATTATTATAATTACTTGTATTGCAAATAGAAATTAAAATATGCGTAATGATAATATTGTTACCTCATTATTTTTTTTTATCATTAACTGCTTTTAAAATGAATCCAACTGGCTTATAAATGGATTAGGCTTTATATTCACGGTGCGGCATAAATAAATCCCACATGTAAAACGTTCGCAAAATGACCAAAATAACTATTATTAAAAAAAATGACTTCACTGTTGTTTAAATAAAAAACTACATTTTTTATTCCATTCGTTTTGAAAATGACTTCCTCCAAATGGTGGCCTATATTCGCTAAATTCTGATGTAGACAATATTTAAAGTTTTCCATCAACTGAAAGTTTGAATGTTTTCCAGAAGGCTTTCTTTTAAGCGCTGAAGCTGTGTCCGTAAAATTTTCAACCCATAGCAATATCGATTTTCTATCAGGAACAGCATCATTTCGACGTCACATGAAATGAGTATGAAAACTCTCCGGGTTGCAATTAAAGATGGACAAGATTGGTTAAATGAAAATGAATTCCCATCCTATTTTTAAATTAACTTACTTATACATAGAATTACATTACTTTATGCCCATGTAATGCTGGGTATGGCTACATTTTTTATTCCTTTCGTTTTAAAAATGACATCCTCGTAATGGTGGCCTGTATTCGCCATACACTATTGTAGACGATTTCTATCACTCGAAGAGTAATTTCTGGTGATCTTTCTGCCATTATTTGGTGAATAGGATCCTTTAATTATTCAATGGTTGATGGTCGATACGCGCAGACCTAAGCCTTCAAGTAACCCAAGAGAAAATAATCGCAGTTGAGATCGAGCGAGCGTGCAGACCCCTCCATTTTCACCGCCTAAGGAAAACAAATGTCCCATGAAACATCTCTGTCAAGACTTCCATTGATCATCTCGTTGTGTGCGCAATGGCTCCCATCCTAGTGAAACCACACATCCGGACTACCAAAGGTCGCTAATTTTGGGGTCCCATAAAGGTCCGCAGTATCTCCATATACCGATCAGATGTTACTGTAACCTAGTGTACACTGAATATAATTAAGAAATGATTGTCAGTTGTCATAGCTTAAAGAAACAGCTACCGTTTATCACAAAGTAAAATCAATTTTTCTATATTTTCATTGGACATGTTTCTTTTTTTTTCTTTTTTTTTTGCTGGGAGCTTAATCGATTCGACCTCAAGCAAGACAGTAAAGCTACTGAGACACAAGTCGTTACTGATTATGGAAGAAGTAGAAACAGAAATCTTACCAATAAGCGGGAAGATAAAAGTGTAATCGGGAGAAAAGTAGCTAGCGACCGCCATTGCATTTAAATTTTTAGAGATTAAAATTGACTGGAAAGCATGATAACAGAAGGGAGTTCCACAAGTGAAAAGTGCGAGAAAAGTAACTGTTAGCACAGAATTTACGGCTACATCTAACCAGCTCAACTGTAAAATGATGAAACTTTGACGTCAGTCTAGTACTGCGCTTAAATTACAAAAGTCTAGGAACCAAAATGAAAGTTCATTCACATTTATCAATTTTTATGTCTCCCCTAATTACTAAGGATATTCTGTGTTTATATTAAGTGAAAGCAGTGCTTGATATGTTACCATAACAATGGAATATCTCGTTAAAGAGAACTGGTTGTGAGTATATAGTTTTTTTCTGACTCGTTTTTGTCTTCTTTGGATACTTTTTAGCTATTTAAAAGATTTTTTAAAAAAGATCGTTTCCTTTTTAATATACGACAAGAGATTTAATTAAGTGCATTGACAAAAACCCTAAATTACTCAAATGCATTATTCGTCGAGAGGATTAAAAGAAATACACTGTAAAGATGGGTTTAATACCGAAAATTACATTCACTGTTCAAAGGTCGATATATATATATATATATATATATATATATATATATATATATATATATATATATATATATATATATATATAGTAGGGCTCAAAATTCTTGGCCACTTCTCAAAATAAAGGAATTCTTTGAAATCTCTTCTTGCTCGTTTGGAGAATTTTCAGCCCCCTCTTCTTTCTTTCTTCCTTCTAACCCAAGTTTGCAGGCATACCACGTTCAGAAAAGTAAAATGTCATGTCTTTGCTATTTTGAAGCTATACCAAATCTTTGGAAAAACTGTGTTGTAGCAACAGAAATACAGAACCCCAACACATATTCTATCTGCCAAGATGCTACAACAAGAACGATGGCCTGTCAGGTACAAGTACCGGTAGTCTATGACATCTTGGTAATCGTTACCAAATACCTTAACATTGCATAAAACACATCCTATATATATTTAATATTAAAGTGTTATTGATTCAGTTAAGGTACAATTATTGGTAATCTATGGTCTTTGGATAAATTTTAACTTACCAAATACGTGGCATATATGACTCAGAAATGATCGCCCATGTCGAAAAGGAAAAAACGTATTATAGATACAATACTGTTGGTCTATAGGGTCTGGATAAAACTTATCTTACCAGATACCTCAACTTTACATTTAAAAATGTTGGTTGGTCGATTTTGTTTTACGGCATATCAACACCTCTATGGGGCGTTTAATACCGTAATCTAAATCTTATGGCTTCAACTAAATATATTTTGAATGTAATTGTATGCATTCAACTACAGATAAAATGTATTGTTGGTGATTTTTCTATAAAATATATTGTTGGTACTTCTACTATAAAATGCATTGTTGGTCATTTTGCTATAAAATGTATTGTTGGTACTTCTACTATAAAATGCATTGTTGGTCAGTTTGCAATAAAATGTATTGTTGGTACTTCTACTATAAAATGTATTGTTGGTCAGTTTGCTATAAAATGTATTGTTGGTACTTCTACTATAAAATGCATTGTTGGTCAGTTTGCTATAAAATGTATTGTTGGTACTTCTACTATAAAATGCATTGTTGGTCAGTTTGCTATAAAATGTATTGTTGGTACTTCTACTATAAAATGCATTGTTGGTCATTTTGCTATAAAATGTATTGTTGGTATTTCTACTATAAAATGCATTGTTGGTCATTTTGCAATAAAATGTATTGTTGGTACTTCTACTATAAAATGCATTGTTGGTCAGTTTGCTATAAAATGTATTGTTGGTACTTCTACTATAAAATGCATTGTTGGTCAGTTTGCTATAAAATGTATTGTTGGTACTTCTACTATAAAATGCATTGTTGGTCATTTTGCTATAAAATGTATTGTTGGTACTTCTACTATAAAATGCATTGTTGGTCATTTTGCTATAAAATGTATTGTTGGTATTTCTACTATAAAATGCATTGTTGGTCATTTTGCTATAAAATGTATTGTTGGTACTTCTACTATAAAATGCATTGTTGGTCATTTTGCTATAAAATGTATTGTTGGTACTTCTACTATAAAATGCATTGTTGGTCATTTTGCTATAAAATATATTGTTGATAATTCTACTATAAAATGTATTGTGGTCATTTTGCTATAAAAAGGTATTGTTGGTCATTTTGCTATAAATATATATTGTTGATATTTTTACTATAAAAATGTATTTTCTTACGTTGATGGTGTTTTATTTTGCTTGGGGATTCACTATTTGCCCATAGCTAGGACCCTGACAGGTGCTACCACTTCGGCGGACCAGAGAACAACAGCATTTAAGAGGTGGTGCCATGCTCTTCAAAACCTCCAATCTGCCGGATGTAATTTATCGTCATACCCAGGACATCAGATATAAAAAACTACCTATATTACTTGAATATTACAGAAATATAGAGTACTACTACTCGTAGTTTATCACTGTCACCTTTGAATATAAAACCAGGGATATATTTTGAGTCATTTATGAGGGGAGTGGGGGATTATGCCATTAAATGCATCACTCCTTATAATATTGTGAGCATTTCCCTACATATTCAGAAAATATTTAATAAACGCTGCCGTCCTGGGTATGACGATAAACTACATCTGGCAGCATGGCCTCCGACCTGGAACCATCTCATAATTGCTGTTGTTCTCAGGGCCACGCTGACCCGGGGTGGTAGCACGTGGTAAGGTCACATCAATGAGCAAATAAGCAAACCCAAAACTGATGTCAAAACACTCTCAAAGTATAAAATACACTTTTATATTAAAAATACTAGCAATACGTTTTTGGAAAGAAATAAAAACATTACCAGCAACACATTTTAATCTCTACAAAAACCCAATTTACAAAAATACGCCAATATAACCTGACCTTCAAACTGATTTCTTACAAAGAATACATATTCTATTCATATGAACCTATCCTAAAAATCTTGTCGGCATTAAATAACTTATTGAGGTTGATATGTCGTAAAACAAAATAAACCAAACAAAAGAATACATATTATATTCAAAGGAACCTATCCTAAAAATCTTGTCGGCATTAAATAACACATTGAGGTTTATATGTCGCAAAACAAAATAAAACAAACCAAACCAATATTATTGGTCACATATCTGTTAAAAGAACACGACTGCTATATGGCATCAACTAAATATTAGATTGTTATTCGCAATTTTGGAAACTAATTGTAATGATGGATGTGCCATCCCAATTCCTAATCATTGTAGACAATTAAGAATAAATTTGGATTACACTAACATAACTTAATTTTTGCATGATGGTGACAGCGTTCACAGAAGATTGAAGGAAAAATATTCTCGTCTATGGCAACTTTAGCACCAACTGATTAGTACGTTTTCGGATCGCTTCCTCAAAAGTGACAACAAATTACTGCAAAAAATCGTAACTATATAACTGAATGAAATGTAATTGTACTTTACTTTTTGAAGAATAAATTAATTTAAGAAAAAAAGGAAATAATTTTATTATTCAATCTCATATTGTCAGTAATTTCTGTTCTCTTAACTTCTCGGAGTAATTGTCTCGGGCCCAATCCGCCATCCCACGACGTCTGTGTTATGAATAATCAAGAGTGGTCTCCCCTTGATTTGTTACTTTCCTCCTTGAGAGAGCTATTTCTGTTTACTGGGACTATAAAAGGACACTGTACGCAAACCTTGTATTCTCAGTTGAATAAATCTCTCTTAAAGCGTATTCATCCGTACTTTTGTCATTACATGGTCTTTTATATTTGAGTATGTAAGCATTTAGTTGGTTCGAGAATATGTAAATATTGGTCTGTTATGAATAATCAAGATTGGTCTCCTCTTTGTTTTTACTCTCCTCTTTGAGAGGGCTATTTCTTTTTACTGGGACTGTAAAAGGACACTATACGCGAACCATGTATTCTCAGTTGAATAAAGCTTTCTTAAAGCCTACACCTGCGTGCTTTTCTCATTACACCCTGGAAATTGCTCTGTCGAACAAGATTGCACCAGAGCACTCCTTGTTGTCTGAAGTTCGTCTGAGCATTTTTTTAATTGTCTACTTTACAAAGACCGTGTGTCGCACTTCATATCACGTAATCCAATTCTACAAAATCCCGCAGTTATTCGTTTCTGCTTTAGACATCAACGCCAAGTGTAAATACGTTTTTTTCACCGGCCATTTTAAGCTCATTAGTTATGCTTGTCACTTAACTAACCCTAAGCCACACACGAATGTCAGTGTCATTTTTATCAACGGTCTTCATACGATAATCTTTCTTCAAAAAATTAATTTTTAAAAGGTCAAGGCTTGATTTCATGTCTTGGATAGAACATTCTCAAAGTAATCGTATTTTCCCTTTAAAAATTCAAGTTGTTCTTTTTTTTATTTTGTAAAAAAAAAAAAAATCTTTCGGCGATGAGGATTTTAATATGAAGTTATTTTAATTTATTGTTTATTTATTTAATGTTTTTTTAATTTATTAAATGTTGTTTAAATTCCGAAAATAAATATATATTCTTGCTCTAATCGAATGGCAAATTCGTCACATGTATTTTTTAAAAAGTTGAATGAAAAAATGTAATGTCACTTATATTTAATAAATGATGTCAGTTGATCTTCTATTTCTGTTTTTCTTTATTTAATTTTTTTTTTAAATTTTAAAGGCGAATGGACGTGAATGTCGACGAGAGGTGAACTAAACTTTAATACAAGTCTCTATAGTTAACATGTGTATAAGTCCCAGGCTGTAAAAGTAAAGTGGAGCTAAATCAGATGTTCAATTTTAAAGAGACCTTATTCCATTTTTTAAATCTAATCCTCTCTTAAAAGCAATATTCCGATTTTAAACATTGACTTTTTCTTTATGTTCAGGAATAAGGGCTATAGACTCTTTCGAATATAAGATTTATAGTAAAAGAGATAAGAATATGAAATATTTGGCCTTGTATAGTAAATAGATAATCTGAGAAAAAAAGAAAGAAATATATTTGGTTTCACACCGTTTAGTCTTAGAAAGAAAGAAAGAAAGAAAGAAAGAAAGAAAGAAAGAAAGAAAGAATAAATAAATATTTGGCTTCACAACGTCTATTCTAATAAAGACCAAAGAGAAAGACAGAAAGAAAGAAAAAGAAAAAAAGATAAAAGAAAGAAAGAAAAAAGAAAGAAACAATAAATGAATATTTGTCTTCACACTATCTAGTCTAATAAAGAATATCGAAAGACAGAAAGAAGGAAAAAGAAAGAAAGAAAGAGAAAGAAAGAAAGAAAGA
The DNA here is from genome assembly GCA_903632075.3 of Acanthosepion pharaonis. Classification (NCBI taxonomy): domain Eukaryota; kingdom Metazoa; phylum Mollusca; class Cephalopoda; order Sepiida; family Sepiidae; genus Acanthosepion; species Acanthosepion pharaonis. The sequence goes on from CAHIKZ030000458.1 coordinate 183,210, forward strand.
AAGAAAGAGAAAGAAAGAAAGAAAGAAAGAAAGAAAGAAAGAAGAGAAAAAAAGAAAATGAAAGAAAGGTAGAAAAAAATAGTTAAAAAAAAGAAACCAATGCTGATTATAGAAAAATAAAATAAAATTCTCTAATTTATACTGAAAATTAATGGCAGTAATGATTTTAGACAAACAATACAAGTTCAGCTCAGTAGCATTATCAGAGATTGAGTTCACGAAGACACATTTTGTCTTTCTGTTTATATCCCCATTTCGGGAAAATATGGGGGGGTGCTATAAAGCACATGCTAAATGCAAGGTGTCGCTTAGTCAGATGTTAAATTTTCAAGATTCCTGATTCAAAATTTTTATCTGATCTTTGAATATTTTAAAAATCCGTTCTCTACCTGTAAATATTTTATTGTTTTGCTTTTAAATACACTAGTTTTGTTTTGTGTCTTTTTAATGAGATTTACAATTATCTTTTGCCTATAAGACACATATCAATGTATAATATCTATGCATAAGACTATAATGAATTTATAAGACATATATTAAACTATAATAAATTTATTAGGTTGGTGCAAAAATAATGACGTAAGAATGTCGTTTTTGACGTTAAAAAATACGTCAAAAAACGACATTATTACTTCATTATTTTTGCACCAACCTAATATAAGACATATATTAAACTATAATAAATTTATTAGACATATATACAGCTATAATAAATTTATAAAACCTATATTAAACTATAATAAATTTATTAGACATATATACAGCTATAATAAATTTATAAAACCTATATTAAACTATAATAAATTTATTAGACATATATACAGCTATAATAAATTTATAAAACCTATATTAAACTATAATAAATTTATTAGACATATATACAGCTATAATAAATTTATAAAACCTATATTAAACTATAATAAATTTATTAGACATATATACAGCTATAATAAATTTATAAAACCTATATTAAACTATAATAAATTTATTAGACATATATACAGCTATAATAAATTTATAAAACCTATATTAAACTATAATAAATTTATTAGACATATATACAGCTATAATAAATTTATAAAACCTATATTAAACTATAATAAATTTATTAGACATATATACAGCTATAATAATTTTATAAAACCTATATTAAACTATAATAAATTTATTAGACATATATACAGCTATAATAAATTTATAAAACCTATATTAAACTATAATAAATTTATTAGACATATATACAGCTATAATAAATTTATAAAACCTATATTAAACTATAATAAATTTATTAGACATATATACAGCTATAATAAATTTATAAAACCTATATTAAACTATAATAAATTTATTAGACATATATACAGCTATAATAAATTTATAAAACCTATATTAAACTATAATAAATTTATTAGACATATATACAGCTATAATAAATTTATAAAACCTATATTAAACTATAATAAATTTATTAGACATATATACAGCTATAATAAATTTATAAAACCTATATTAAACTATAATAAATTTATAAGACATATATACAGCTATAATAAATTTATAAAACATATATTAAACTATAATAAATCTATAAGACATATATACAACTATAATAAATTTATAAAACATATATTAGACTATAATAAATTTATAAGATATACATAAAATTATAATAAATCTATGGATGGATTGCCACTCCAACGATGACCGTCTACTAGGGCGGCTGGCCAATCCCTGTTGCAGACACCTGCTCAGACACATTTGTGTTTGTTTAACACCTACGGAGCCCACCTGTAGTCTATACTACAACTATGCTGAATGGACCTTAGTTAGAGTTTCTGGGACAGAGCGAGTTATCTAGCTTGATAAACAGTCTGAACAAGGCCAGTATCTTCAAACCCTCGGTCACGATGACTTGTGATGTCGTGCTAATACAAGCTTCGACGGCTCCCAAAGGTTTTCACTCGCAAGGCTTCGATCAACCGTCGTATTTCCAAAGGTGCCGTATCGCTGGGATCGCCTCATCAAGAAGTCACCTTCCTGACAAATCGACCATGGCAAGATTTGAACCCGGTTCTCCTAGCAAGAAAGCGAACGTTCTAGCCATTAGAAATTTATAAGATATACATAAAACTACAGTAAAGTTTTAAAGCATATTTCTTTTTTAACCATTTCACCCTAAGTAAGGCGAGAATGCCACTACTGCGCAAGGGGTTACAGAGAGGGAAAGTGAAAGAGAAGACAGGCTATAGGGGGTGGACTGAGGAAAGTATATGAACGAGGTTCAAGAAGATAGTGATTGATGACGCAGTAAAATTTTTGAAGATTGTAGTTTTCACAGAAGCACGTAACCGGTAGGGAATTCCACTGTCGGGATGTGTGGGAAAAGAAACTCTTGGAGTAGAAATGTTCGTTATATTTAACTAATTCAACAGTAAAATAGTGGGACCAAGATGCCAATCTAGTAGTACGCTTAAATTCATATAGTCAGGCAGCAGAGAAAAAGGTTCGTCAGAACAGTTGACATGAAAATGTTTGTAAAAAAAACAGAGGGAAGTCACGGCACGTCGGTGAGAAAGTGACAGAAGTCGCGTTGTCTGGTCAGGATCGATTACATCACAGATCCTTCTTGTATTTTGTCAAGAATTTCAAGATGTACAGAAGGATATATAAAACGAATAAATTTACAAAGACATCCACATTCCTCAAAGGTCTTTTGAACAGGGGTAGAAGTTTTATCCTTTGTTTCCGGTCCAGGATTTGATTTCCAGTTCCTTCTAAAGTCGGCTTAGAGCCATATCACATAGAAACACCGGTTCTTGTACGATTACCGAAGTTAAGCAACGCCGAGCCTGGTGAGTATCGAGATGAGTGACAGCTTGGGAATACCAGGTTCTATAATTTTGGTTTGGTTTCTTTTGTTTTACGGTATATCAACCTGAATGGGTTATTTGATGCCGGCAAGATTTTTATTGCTGGTAATATTATTTTTTCCAAAAATGTATTGCTGCTAATATTTAAAAAAAAAATGTACTGCTGATAATAATTTTTTTGTTGGTTTTAAAACCTATTTTAAAAATTTCATAGTGTTTTGATCCCTTTTGGGGGGATAACTATTTACCCATAGCTGGGACCCTAAGCGTTCAGGTATCCTCTTTTGGAAAGCATATGGCTACGTTGGTTTTCGGACTCAGTGGCTCTGATTGGAGCATTTCGAAAGGCATTTTGAGACAGGCGAACTGAACATTCTAAAGACGATTCGTTATCTCTTATTCGCATGGCGGACCTGGCGGCAGCGGTTTTGCAACCTAGGCAGGTTCTTTTCTTTGGTGGCATGTCTTAGGCAAGTATGAATTATCAAATGGAATGCGTGGGCAAATACCAGAAGAAAACGCTGTGAAGCTACAGGGATCTTTAACCTCGAATGACTTTAGGAAAGATTGGAAAAATAAATGTTGAGTAACAAAAAAAGCAAGCTTACTTATTACTACGGTGAATGCAAAAATTGGCAGGACAATAAAAAAATTTAAATTGGGAATGGCTATAAACGACAATGAAAGCAACGATTTTAAACTGTAATAAGTAGGCTTTATTCAACAGAAAAGGTAGCCTCACTTGAGAGAGATTGATAGCTTGGCCAAGAGAAGGGGAATGTGTAATTTGAACTCAAAAGCGGCACTGAAGAATTATCTATCAAACAAAGAATTTCATCGAAATCAGATGAAAAATGTGAAAACACAAACAACATCCGATCACACACACACACACTCGCACGCGCGCACGCATGCGCACACACACACACACACATTTTGAGAATTATAGATATAGGTAATACCATTGTAATAATTTAAAGTATTTATTTTTATTAAAGTTTTATGAAAGATATATATCCAAGAACAGGTAGTAAATAGTAAAACGTTGCTGAGAGTTATGATGGACAGGATGTAGTGGAGAGCCATTGTCGCCAACAATTTGGACTCAAAACCGACACTGAAGAATTATCTATCAAACAAAAAATCATCTAAATCGGATGAAAACTTTAGAAACGCATGAACAACATCCGATCACACACACACACACACACACACACACATACGTACACACACATTTTGAGATTTAGATATAGATTCACGGCAGTAATGATTTTTGACAAATAACAGCTCGTCTTATAGATTGAGACCAAAAGGCGATATTTAGTCTTCTGTTTAGTTTTCATGTCTAGTAAAAAGAGGATTCTGAAGCCCTTATCCTGACCTCTCTGTAGTGTAATGCTGAAATTTCATCTTTAGTGGAGATGAGATACAGGCGTCTTAAAGCTGAATAAGATGGCTGTGTATTATTCTGATAAAAGCGTGAAAAGCAGAACGGGAATTATTTATCCACGTGGATAGAATAAAGGGTAAGTAAGAGGACATATACTGGAAGAAAGCCAGTGAATATAACACTCGAAACGTTGTAAGAATAACAACGAAAATGAGTAGGCTGGTCGGACTTCTTCTATGTACCATGTTCTTTTGAAACGTGAGCGATCATAGCTTTTCACAATTTTCTGTCCTTTATAGCTCTTTAGTTTTATCTTTTTGCTATCTCTCCTAATCTCTGTCCTGCCAACCACTTTATTTAACAGGTATGTTAATCACTAATTTCTTCTGTCACCTTTGCCTGTCATATGTGCTGTGAGTGTCATATTTTCTAAGCATTATTTCCTCATTATGCGCCCTAGATATTTAAACTTTCTTTTTCTTAATTTAGATAGGACTTTACTTTTTTGTTTCTATTTTCCTTAAAATACTTCGCTACTCACATGTTCAGTTCATGGTATTCTCAGCATCCTTCTGTAGAATCAAATTTCTGTCGCCTCAAGTCTCTTCTGCATCTGTGAGGAAACTGACAGGCATTACATAATAGTTCATCACTCTTTTCTTCTAACAAAATTTTCCTGTTTCTTAATACCCTGCTTAGCTTTTGGAAGACATCTTTCGCTATCACAACGCGCCTTCGGATTTCAGTGTCACATTTTCCGTTCTCTGTTAAAACATTTCCCAATATATTGAAAATTTAATACTTGCTTGATTTTGGTATTTCCAATTTACAGTTTGCATCTTGAACTGTCGAATATCACTGCCACATTTTCTAATTATTGTTAAAAAAATTGTTCAAATCCTGTAAGAGCAAGGGATAAACGTCCATTCCACAAAATGTTTAATATCTAAAAAAAAAAAAAAAACCATAAACTAATTGAGTTTCTTTTTCCAGATTTTCAGATAAGACATTTAACCATTTTGACACAATTTGTTGTAAGAATCACTGATAAAACCCTTTGAGTTATTCAGCTAAAAAGAGAAACAGGTTAAAATCATTTTGTGTCAGACCCACTATATCTTCCCAACTGAGCAATGGTGAGAGGGAAAATATGATTCAGGCCTTCAGTAATGGTGCCAACATTGATACTCTGGCTTCCATCAACAAGAACGGTGAATAACCTTAAAGAATAAGGAACTGTTAAGATAAAAAAACTGGCTCAGAAGGTCACAACAACAAGAGGGATCATCGTTTCAACATAAAGCTAAATGCAGGCTTATTGTTCAAAATAAAGTTCAATAGTGTTATAAAAACATCGGAGAGTTCCAGTAAGATATCTTTAATCATTTCTAAGATAGAACAGTTCAAAGCTTAATCTAACAATTGGACATTTTTGCTGTTACACCTGGTATATGTCTGTTGTCTTTTTACAGGACAAGGGTATTTGCATAAGACTACCAAGCTAACAAAAATATAGGGTGTCCATAAAGTCTCTTTACAGTTTAGAAAAATGCTTTATAAAGGCAACTGATGTGGCGCCTTAACAAGTTGACCTTCAACCAACCATCATTTTCCAGCAAGATGGTACAAGCCCATATTGGGGATTGCATGTTCGTGGATTCCTAGATCAAACATTTCCAGACTGGTGGATTTGAAAGGATGGCCCAATTCCTAGACCACCTCGTTTACCAGATATCTCTCCCCAAGATAGCAAGAGGGATTATCATTTCAACTTAGAGATAAATACATTATTATTGTTTAAAGTAGAGTCCAATAGTGTTATAAAAATCTCAGAAAATTCCAGTAAGATATCTTTAATCATTTCTAAGATACAATGGTTCAAAGCTTATTCAAACAATTATGTCGGTGGTCTTTCTACAGGAGAAGGCTATTTTTGCAACACTAGCAAGCTAGAATTATAACACAAATACAGAGTGTCTATAAAGTCTTTTTACAATTTAAAAAAAAAAATTACAAAGGCAATTGATGTGGCGCTACAACAAGATGACCTTCAACCAACCAATATTTTTCAGCAAGATGGTGCACAACCAAATTGGGGATTGCATGTTCGTGGGTTCCTAAATCAAACATTTCCATACTGGTGGTTTCAAAGGATGGCCCAATTCCCAGGCCAACTCGTTCACTAGATATCTCTCTCCATGACCTTCTTTCTATGAGGTTATGTTTCAGATATCGTGTATCGAAAAGAGTTACGGGGAAAAGTGTCCGGACGTGTGAATGAACGATAGAACAATAATAAAGAGTGACGGTAAAGGGGGGAAAAGATTTACTTAGGGCAATAAAAGACAGGATGTGTGGAGAGCCATGATCTCTCACGTCTTAAAATGTTAATTAAAAGTGAATACATAGGCTGTTAATACAAGGTAGGTCTCTTTTTAAGAGTTATGGAAGTTCAGATGAGTGTGTTGAGAGAAGGTTAATAAGTGTCATTTGGCAAGGAATTCTCGGTTTCAGATTTGGCACAGGACTAACGTTCAGATACTTTATGAAGGAGAAATGTTCGTATGATTGTCGTAGCTTGGCATAACTTCCGCCTGACCGCTGGGGTTGGCGTAAATCTGTTCGGAAGTCCAAACGAAATAGAAGACATAGAGATTATATACATATATCTGTATACGATACTCGAAACAGAGTTCTTCGCCAAGCGATCAAAATCAAGTTTGATTGATTCTTTCGTCATCGTTGTGGTCCTTGTCAAGACATTACAGCGGCCTCTACCCACTAGCTTGCCTCAGGGGTCTATCACATTGTCTAACTTTCCCTGAATTTCAAAAGGGGCACTTCATAAGGTCTGCAGGGTTTGGGTGCTATGTAAAGAAATGAAAACAATTGTTGAGGTTTTTATATATTTTTAACTTCATTATTTATTTTTCTTTAATCATTTCACCCTAAACAAGGCAATAAAGCCACTAAGACACAAAGGGGAGGTGTTAATGAATGTGAAAGAATATGAGTAAAAGAAAACAATATTTCTCTATATTTCTGAGATGACACATTGCACAAGACGTTAGTTATATCCAGTGATAGGACCCAAAGAGTGTGAGTTCAATACTCGGTTAAGGCAGTGGAGAACTTAGACAGGGGAATTAATAGGAGATAACTGATAACTGACATCCATTAAAACATGGCACGTGGAAATAGAACAGTCTATACCAGTGAGCGAAATAAAGGGTTCAGTTCGACATTCCAAACACCTGAAGAAGGACGGAGCGTACAATGGCCGAAACGTTGTAATAAATATGGCGACAAAGATGAGGACAATAGTCCGAATAATGTAAATAGTGTACATAATACCTCATCTCAGAAATATAGACAGATACTGAAAGGCCGAAACGTTGTAATAAATATGGCGACAAAGATGAGGACAATAGTCCGAATAATGGAAATAGTGTACATAATACCTCATCTCAGAAATATAGACAGATACTAAAAGGCCGAAACGTTGTAATAAATATGGCGACAAAGATGAGGACAATAGTCCGAATAATGTAAATAGTGTACATAATACCTCATCTAAGAAATATACACAGATACTGAAAGACCGAAATGTTGTAATAAATATGGCGACAAAGATGAGGACAATAGTCCGAATAATGTAAATAGTGTACATAATACCTCATCTCAGAAATATAGACAGATACTGAAAGGCCGAAACGTTGTAATAAATATGGCGACAAAGATGAGGACAATAGTCCGAATAATGTAAATAGTGTACATAATACCTCATCTCAGAAATATAGACAGATACTGAAAGGCCGAAACGTTGTAATAAATATGGCGACAAAGATGAGGACAATAGTCCGAATAATGTAAATAGTGTACATAATACCTCATCTCAGAAATATAGACAGATACTGAAAGGCCGAAACGTTGTAATAAATATGGCGACAAAGATGAGGACAATAGTCCGAATAATGGAAATAGTGTACATAATACCTCATCTCAGAAATATAGACAGATACTGAAAGGCCGAAACGTTGTAATAAATATGGCGACAAAGATGAGGACAATAGTCCGAATAATGTAAATAGTGTACATAATACCTCATCTAAGAAATATACACAGATACTGAAAGACCGAAATGTTGTAATAAATATGGCGACAAAGATGAGGACAATAGTCCGAATAATGGAAATAGTGTACATAATACCTCATCTAAGAAATATACACAGATACTGAAAGACCGAAATGTTGTAATAAATATGGCGACAAAGATGAGGACAATAGTCCGAATAATGTAAATAGTGTACATAATACCGCATCTCAGAAATATAGACAGATACTGAAAGGCCGAAACGTTGTAATAAATATGGCGACAAAGATGAGGACAATAGTCCGAATAATGTAAATAGTGTACGTAATACCTCATCTAAGAAATATACACAGATACTGAAAGACCGAAATGTTGTAATAAATATGGCGACAAAGATGAGGACAATAGTCCGAATAATGGAAATAGTGAAAACATTATTAAAAAGAAAGAGTAAAAGAACAGGAATTAAGAGAAAAGATAATTGTCTGTATATTTACGAAGATCAAAGTTGACTGGAAAGCCGGAAGAGTTCTATAAACAAGACTTGCGAGAAGAAACAGTTAGCATAGAACTTATGGTTTCACCGAGCTATATTTCAACTGTAAAATGATGAGGCATAGGTGTCGCTCTATTATTGCATTTAAATTCATAAATTCTCTGTACCAAAGAGGAAAATTCTTCAGAAGAGTTACTATGAAAGTATTTATCAAAAAGATACAGGAAAGCGAGGTTATGGCAATGAGACGTCACATTGTAGATTCTTACTTGATGTTAACAGCAGTGGTCAAATAAGCATTTATCTATCCATAGACCAGTGCAGTATCATGCTAGGTGCCACACTACAATTCTCACTCACCTTTAGTGTTTGTGGAGTGGACACAAAATAGCATCATGTACATCCAGAATATTGTGAAACGCAATCGTTTTTTCTTAAATCTTTTCACCCCAAGCAAGGTAATAAAGCCACTAAGATGCAAAGGATTACTGAATGCAAGAGACTATGAGAAAAAGAAAACATTATTAAAGAGAGAAAAACAATAAAAGAACAGAAATTTAGAAGATAACGATTGACATTGCATTTAAATTTTTGAAGATCAAAGTTGACTAACAAGCAAGAAACCAGAATAGTGTTTCATAAGCAAGAAGTTCAAAAGAAAAAAAAAACATTTAGCATAGAACTTGTTGTGGTAGGATCCACCTAATTTGCATAGTGGAGTACCGACCATATAAATATGGTTGGTACCGGGAAGAGAGGGAGGAATCAAGAGATTCAACCAGAGACTCTGCCCGACTGCGACCCAGTCAACAGATTCTCCAGGAACGGTCTTACCAGGAATATACAAAAGACTATATGTAAATATTGTGTACACTTTCTTGTTTCAATACATTTTGTTCTAAGTACATTTTGTGTTGCATTATTATTCCATGCATTAGTCAAGTTTCAACAGAACTTATGGCTACATTTAGCTATTTTAACTGTAAAATGATGGGACCTTGTCGCCAATTTAGCACTGAACTTAAATTCATAAAGTCTACGTACCAAAGAGAAAAGCTCATCAGAACAATTACCATGAAAGTATTTACCAAAAAAGGTACAAGAAAGCTACGTTGTAGCAATGAGAAGTCACATTGTAAATTCTTATTTGGATTTTATCAAGGACAGAAGTATGAAACCAAATATTCAATGTATAGACGATTGGTAGACTTATAAATCTGTAAAATAGATTCTGGCAAGAAAAATTATCTACTATGACACAGTGAACCATTTTTATAGCCGTCAACCCAACAATTTAATCAATATAATCTTTCCACTTAACGTACACTATTAAGAGAAAACGATAAAAAATACAGGAATTAAGAAGACAGAAGATAACAATTGATATTGCATTTAATTTCTGAAGACCAAAGTTAACTGGGAAGCAAAAGACCTGAAGTGATGTTCACAGTTTAATGAGTGCGAGAGAAGAAACTGTTAGCATAGAACTTACGGTTACAACTAGCCATTTCAGCTGTAAAACGATGAGAACTCTCCGCCAATCTAGTCCTGCGATTACATTCATAAACTCTAGTTACCATAGAGGAAAGTTCATCAGAACAATTACCATGAAAGTATTTATAGAAAAGAATTGTTTAAGTGGATGACAGGAAATGAGGTGTTACTATAGCGTGAGTTCTACCTCAATATATCGTCTACCCACGTGCAGCGCAGAGGTCTACTGTGCCCCTCCCCTCATGTAGCAATCAGATCAGGTGAGGTCTAACATGGATTTTTATATCTATCTCACATTTTCTAAACACGTGACCTGCCCATATAAAAAGAAGCAAAGGAAACTCCTAAATCAGAATCCTCCTCGGCCTGAATCAGTTAAAAATATTTCAGGGTACTTCAGGGTACTTCAAAATGTTGCTGAAGGAGTTTTATTCTTATAAAACATCCTGACAGTCACCTTTTTAAGAGAACACAATCTGCTGAATACAGTTCAACAAGCAGATCCATACCATAAATGCGCTTCTGTCATGGAGTAAAAACGAAAGCGTAACAGAAAAGGAGAATTCAAGCTTGTACTACGTTGCTATCGAAAGGGGCGTCAAACTACACGGTCTGTTCGTAAAGGAAATCAGTTTTTCTAGTATTATATTGTAGTTTGATTCTGCGGTAGACCTCATCTATAGACGAAACGAGAGGCAGACCTCACACTATAGACGAAACGAGAGGTAGACCTCACGCTATAGACAAAACGAGAGGTACACCTCACGGTATAGACGAAACGAGAGGTAGACCTCACACTATAGATGAAACGTGAGGTAGACCTCACGCTATAGACGAAACGAGAGGCAGACCTCACACTATAGACGAAACGAGAGGTAGACCTCACGCTATAGTATCACCGAACCCGAAATAGGAGATATAGTAAAAAATAAAACGGAACTTAGAGCTACGAAGTTGTGGAGAGCCATGATCGCCAATAACCTGAAGTGAAACGCCACATAAAAGAAGTTATAATGTATTGAAAGATAGGAAGAAATGAATTACAGGAATTAATGCAATGTTTGCTGAAGAAGTGCTATTTTATGTCCAGTGTAATGATCTTACTGATTCACCTATGAAGTCAGTTTGATAGGGATGGATCCATAGAACTGATTTAGTTGGATGTTGCCTCCAAGAGTTGTTAAGTATAGCTCTCAGCATTCGAGTGTAGGTTCCATAAAGTAAGCAGTACAGCAAAAATAGCTCCCACATTTAAAAAGTTGACAAAAGGACCAAGGCATTTGCTATTAAAAAAAATAGTTCACTGTTGTTTAAAAACAGCCTTATACATTTTTATGCATTTAGTTTTTAAAATGGCATCCTCCAAATGGCCGCCTCTATTCGCCATACGCTGCTGTAGACGATTTCTAAAGAAAGTGCTCATTTTCTGAAGTTTGGGCGCTTCTATATTTTCCGGGGAAGGATTTCTTTTAAGCGCTAAACCTGTAACTCTTAAAATTTCAACCTATAGTAATATCGATTTTCTCTCCGGAACAGCATTATTTCGATGTCACATGAAAAGAACATGAAAAACTATCTGTGCTGTAATTAGAAATTCACCAGTCCTTAAAAAATGCAGTGTGTATTGGTCCACACCATGATAGTAACGGATGGTATCTGAAGAAAAATGGTAAGAAATTAGCTCGATGAAGACACCATTGCCAATGTCTTTCAATAAAGACAGAAAGTACTTGGCAAAATATATATCTTTTTTTAATTTACAGAAATACGCATAAACATACACAGACAAGTTAACCCCTGAAGATGGTCACAGATGAGACGGAAAGTACTTGGGAAAACTAAAATTGTTTGAATTTGACAGAAAAATTTTGGTATTTTTCTTAATCAGAAAAGATTTGTGAACTTGAAAGGATTAAAACAAAAATAAACAGACATATTATGTCTAAATTACTTAACCAAACCTGTTTGTATACATACATATATATATATATATATATATATATATATATATATTAGATTAATTGATTTAAAATATGTTTTTTTTTTCGCTACACAGTTCTAACCATGTTTCAAAAATGGAAGCTGAAAGCTCCCTATTTAATTTTGTAATTAAATTAAAGACATTTCATCGTCAAGAGAATTTTGGAGTAACTTATTAAATTACTGGGTTTTAAAGACACAGCAAAAATCATAATATTAATGCTCTGTAAATTTACATTGAGCACTATTTTGTAAAAATAAGAATATATATAAGAACACCGCATTTTATATCTTACTGTTCTTTTTATATATATATATATATATATATATATATATATATATATATATATATATATATATATATGTGCAAGACTCTTTGTTAAGACGAATCGAATTCTTCAGTCACTGACGTGTTTATCTAAAAAAAAAAATACGTCTAAATTCACCTTTATCCCTGCCGTGCGCCACGAAATATTAGTGTTTGAGCCTTTTATGCAATGTGCGGCAGAAATACGTCCCACATTTTAAAGGTTGACAAGAAGACCAAGGTAACTGCTATTAGAAAATTTATTTCACTGTTGTTTAAACGAATGCATGAAGGTTTTATTTATTTATTTTTTAAAATGGCAACCTCCAAATGGTCGCCTCTATTTGCCATACGCTGCTGTAGACGATTTCTAAAGAAAGTGCTCCTTTTCTAGAATTTGGGCGCTTCGATGTTTTCCGTTTTTCTTTTAAGCTCTAAACCTGTAACCCTGAAATTTTCAACACTTAGTAGTATCGATTTTCTATCCTAAAGAGCATCGTTCCGATGTCACATGAAAAGAACACGAAAATCTATCTGTGTTGTAATTAGAGATTCACCAGTCCTTAAAAACGTTAGAAACGCGGTGGGCATTGGTCCAAGCCATGATAGTAACTGACTGTATCTGAAGAAAATGGTAAAACATTGGCTCAATGAAGGCACCATTGCTACTTGTCTAACTTCGCTCGCATCACACAGATGAGAATTTAAAATGTGAGAAATATTTCTGTCTCACCCTATATAATAGCTGGCCACTCGTATTCGAGGATACCCGTCTATTAGGGTCACTAGCCAATCCCTATTGGAGACGCTTGCTCATGCATATTTGTGTTTATTCAATACCCACAGAGCCAACTATGTTGTTTATACTGCAGCTATGCTGAGCAGACCTTAGTTACAGTTTCAGGGAGAGAGCGTGTTATCTAGCGTGGTCAACAATCTGAACAAGGCCAACACGATCAAACCCTCGGTCACGATGACTTGTGACGTCGTGCTAGCATGGCTATCGTCGGCATCCAAGGGTTCCGTTAACCCAATTTCACTCACAAGGCTTGGGTCAACCCGTGGTATAGTATGGCACCATATATATATATATATATAGTCAAACCTAGAGAGCCAAACAAACCTACCAAGGTTTCACCTAAGCGGATCGTCAGGGAAAGCTGACGTTCCGAGACGAGTGTTACCTATATATATATATATATATATATATATATATATATATATATATATATATATGTTTGTGTGTATGTATGTAGGCAGCATATTTTGGTTAAATAATTTAGACATATGTCTGTTTATCTTTGTTTTAATCCTTTCAAGGCCACAAATCAATTTCTTGGTAGCCGTAGAAAATTGATTAAGAAAAATACCAAAATTTTCTTTTACAGTGACCATTTCAATGTAGGCATATGCATATACATCTTATAAGTGTCAAATTATCTCAAGAATAAATAGACATATATTTGTGTTCGCGTAAGATTGTAGAAATATCACGGATGGATCCATAGAAATGATTTAGTTGTTAAGTATAGGTCTCAGCATTCGAGTGTAGGTTCCATAAAGATTAGGCTTTAGGGTTTAAGTTAATGTCCAGGCATTGGTACCATACATTAACCCCGCCTATACAGCGGTTCGAAAGAATCTTAATGTTGTCTGGTAGATTATATTTCCAAATTACATCCATTTTATTCAAGGTGGTCCAGGTTTTAGCTATACGAATTTTCACGTCCTTTTTTATCATAATTTATCTCGATTCCCAGGTATGTAAAAGAATTCGACATATTGATTCTCCTGAGACAGTTTGGATTGAGCCTTGCTGGTTGAAGCCGATGAATTCAGTATTAGTGTGGCATTCTGTGTCAATATAACTGGTAAATGCAGGTGATTGCCGGGCGACCAACTCTTCTTGCTCCATGGTTAAATGTCCAGAGCAGCAGACCACTCGTAAGTTATTGTTTTGCTCGTCAGAATTGTCCTGCAAGTCTCATTCTTCGTTCAGGTAAGATTATAGAAATATCAGGAATGGACCCATAGAACTGTGATTTAGTTGGTTGTTGTCTCCAAGAGATTTATGTATGGCTTTCAGCATCCAAATGTAGATTCCTTCAAGCTTAGGTTTGAAGTTAATGTCCCGGCAGTAGCACCATACATTAACACCGTCTCTACAACGGTGCGAAAGATTAATATTGTCTGGTAGATTATATTTCCAAATAAAATCCATTTTATTTAAGGTAGTCCTGGTTTTAGCTATGCGAATTTTCATATCCTTTTTTATTAAAATTTATCTCGATTCCCAGGTATGTAAAAGAATCCGACATATTGATTCGCCTGAAACAGTTTGTATAGAGCCTTGCTAGTTGTAGCCTATGAAGTCAGTTTGATAGGCATTGGTATAAAGTCTATCATTGACAGCATTTTCGAGATGTGGCATTTGGTAATGGTGTCTGCTGTGATAATTAGGTCATCAAATCTCTCAGCTTTTTTGTAGGATATCGACTTGAAAGTCTTCGTGATAAAGTAAAACCTATATAAGTTATTAGTGGTGAAATATTCGTCCTTAATAATTTTGCTTGCAGTCATTTTTAAAATTGTAATAAAATAATAAAGTAATAAGAACAAAATGTAAATGAAGACAAAAACAAAAGCGAAAAATAATTAAAAAAAGATAAAACTTACAATTAAAAATAGACATCTTTTTAATAAATAAAAATAGCAAACAAAACTAACAGTAGAAAAAAAAATTAAACGCTCACTTTAAAAACATTTCTTTTTTGGTTTTGTTTTTCTTAATGCTTTTTTTTCACAGAAACCTTTAAAAAAGCATTCCATTAAGAAATGTAAAAGTTGGCATCACTTAGAAACCGAAACAAAATAAAATCATAACGAGCAAATCCCAGTTGCCACGAGGCGTTCGACAAACGGCAGTTTCGTCAGCCATTTTGTTTTTACCAATGACATTTTTCAATAAATTTAAGGCCTTGACTCTTCATCTTTTTTTCACGAAAATCAGAACAAAAGATTTTTTTTTACTTTATAATGGAGAACAAAATATAAAAATAGAAACATTTTCCATTTATTTTGCCGCCAACAGTGAATTTTTTTTTTGTTCGACTGAATAAATTTGTTTCTACGTATACACATGAATTTAAATAGACGAAGGTTTAGTTAAAAGATCTCGGCCCGACCCACGTCCTAAATCTAACGTAATGACAGACAGAAGAATTTTGGAAGGAAGGGCTTCGAGAATATTTTCAGCGCTTCTTTCTAAATTCCGTCTTGTTTAATTTTTCTCTTTCCTTTCATATATTCTTTCTATTTTTACGTCCATTTCTCTCTTTTTTTTCTACCTGATTTCGCTTTTTCTTATTTTCTCTCTTTCTCACGCTTTCTCTTGATTTCCTTCCTTTTCTCGCTCTTTCCTTAGTTCTTTTTCTCTCTTTCTCCTTCTCTGTTTATTTCATCATTCCTTTCTTTCCTTTTTTTCTTTATCCTTGTTTCTGTTTCTTTTTATCTTTCTTTCTCTCAAACTCCCTTTCTCTATTCTCTTTCCTTCTTTCTCTTACTATTTCTTTCTTTTCATGTCTTTCTTTCTATATTTTCTCACTCTTTATCCTTAGTTATCTATCAACATCTCTCTCGCTCACTCCCTATATATTTCTTTTTTTTTCTCTTGCTCTTTATTTACCTCTTTCTCGTTACTTCCTTTGATCCTTTTTCTTTCTGTCATTCATTCTTTCTTTTTTTCTTTTTTTCTTTCTTTCTTTCTTTCTTTCTTTCTTTCTTTCTTTTACCACTCTTTCTTAAACAAATCCTTTCCGTATTTCTTTTTTCTTTCCTTCTTTTACTCCTCTCTCTCTTTCAGACTCCTTCTTTCTTTCCCCCTATCTTCCACACATTCTCTCCTTTCTTTTTTTATCTTTCTTCAGTTAATTTGTCTATATTTCTCTCTTTTCCATTATTTATCGCTTTATCTTTCTATATTTCTCTCTATTTCTCTCGATGTCTCTGCCTTTCTTTTATCTTACTCTCATTTTCTCTTTTCCTCTCTGTCACTTTTTATGGACTAATGCTAAAAATACAAAATTTATAAAAATAAATCAAATAAAATTCTTTACATCGAAGTTCTAAGAAATTCCAAGGGAAATCATGAAATGTTTTTCATCTCTGAATTTTAAGGTTTTGGCTTAAGTTTTAGAAAAAATAAAAAAAATAAACGATAGAATATTTTATAGTAAATTTTACAAGCACATGAAAGCGAGTTTATAAAACGGTTTTATGTCACCCGTGATAGCAAGCACTCAAAGTACAATAACTACATTGGATAGAGTAACTTTTCAATTGCAAAAACTCTATTTTTCTGCAGGATCCGATTTCTAATACAGGGCCCTTATCTATTGCTTCCCCTGTACACTCAAGGTTAAAGCGTACTGTATACCAAAGTTGTCACCCATCCAGCGCGATGTTGCTTAAGTTCGGTTCTCGGGAACCGGGGTTTCTAGGTGATAAGACCGTAAGCCGCATGTCCAAGAGTACAGCGTCTGGTATTCCCAAGCAGTCACTCATCGAGATATTAACCTGGCTTGATGTTACTTAATTCTGGTTCCGGTACAAGAACCGATGTTCCTACGTGATATGACCGTAAGCTCTACCGCCAGCACATCCATCTTTACGGCATTTGGTATTCCTAAGCCTTCACCCATTCAGATACTGACCTGATGCCGCGTTGCTTACCATCGGTGATAGTACGATAACTGGTGTTCCAACGTGATATATCCGTAAGCTATACCACCCACACATCCAAGTTTACTGCACCTGGTTATCCCAAGATTTCACCCATCGAGATACTGACCTAAAGCGACGTTACATAACTTCTGTGATCGGACCAGAACCGGTATTTCAACATGATACGGCCGTAAACCTCAAATTGTATGAAAAAATAAATAAAATACTGATAACAGTCTTAGCAACAGAATGCATTAAATATTTATATGTTAAAGTTCTAAGTAAAATTTAATATTTTCCCGATTTTTTGTTTCTTCAGTGCAGGTTATTGCTCATGTGGCTTATCACATCTTTTGGTGGGGAGGGGGTTATGGGCATCTCGACGTGGTGTAATGGTTAGCAAGCTTGTCTCGCTAGGATAATTATGAATGAATAGTGAATTCGATCCTCACTGGGTGTCCCATAATTTCGGCGTTGTGTCACATCTAGACCAATCTTAGAAAATCACTATCATAACCGTCCTTGTCAACATCGATGTAGCAAATTACTCGCCGTCTCACTGTCTAGGAAAATCCAATACGCAAAAAAACAAACTAGTTACTTTCCAACATTACCAGGATGAATATTCGCCTATCGCGATGAGTTACTTTTAGCGAACAGAACTGTAACATGGAGCGATGTTACTTCGGTGCTCGTTCGAGAACCAGTGTTTCTACGTGAAAATGACTGTGAGCTATCCCATCAGCATTTCCATGTTTTCGGCATTTGGTATTTGTAAGCCTTCACTCATCGAGATACTGACATTACATTGCTTAACTTCGGTGAGCGTACGAGAACCAGTGTTTCTACGTGAAAATGACTGTGAGCTATCCCATCAGCATTTCCATGTTTTCGGCATTTGGTATTTGTAAGCCTTCACCCATCGAGATACTGACCTGACATTACATTTTCTTAACTTCGGTGAGCGTACGAGAACCAGTGTAAGTTTATACGTGAAAATAACTGTGAGCTATCCCATCAGCATTTCCATGTTTTCGGCATTTGGTATTTTTGTAAGCCTTCACCCATCGAGATACTGACCTGACATTACATTGCTTAACTTCGGTGAGCGTACGAGAACCGGTGTTTCTACGTGAAAATGACTGTAAGCTATCCCATCAGCATTTCCATGTTTTCGGCATTTGGTATTCGTAAGCCTTCACCCATCGAGATACTGACCTGACATTACATTGCTTAACTTCGGTGAGCGTACGAGAACCGGTGTTTCTACGTGAAAATGACTGTAAGCTATCCCATCAGCACTTCCATGTTTTCGGCATTTGGTATTTGTAAGCCTTCACCCATCGAGATACTGACCTGACATTACATTGCTTAACTTCGGTGAGCGTACGAGAACCGGTGTTTCTACGTGAAAATGACTGCATTTGCCTTATCCCATCAGCACTTCCATGTTTTCGGCATTTGTATTTGGCATTTCACCCATCGAGATACTGACCTGACATTACATTGCTTAACTTCGGTGAGCGTACGAGAACCGGTGTTTCTACGTGAAAATGACTGTAAGCTATCCCATCAGCACTTCCATGTTTTCGGCATTTGGTATTTGTAAGCCTTCACCCATCGAGATACTGACCTGACATTACATTGCTTAACTTCGGTGAGCGTACGAGAACCGGTGTTTCTACGTGAAAATGACTGTAAGCTATCCCATCAGCACTTCCATGTTTTCGGCATTTGGTATTTGTAAGCCTTCACCCATCGAGATACTGACCTGACATTACATTGCTTAATTCGGTGAGCGTACGAGAACCGGTGTTTCTACGTGAAAATGACTGTAAGCTATCCCATCAGCACTTCCATGTTTTCGGCGAGTAAGCCTTACCCATCGAGATACTGACCTGACATTACATTGCTTAACTTCGGTGAGCGTACGAGAACCGGTGTTTCTACGTGAAAATGACTGTAAGCTATCCCATCAGCACTTCCATGTTTTCGGCATTTGGTATTTGTAAGCCTTCACCCATCGAGATACTGACCTGACATTACATTGCTTAACTTCGGTGAGCGTACGAGAACCGGTGTTTCTACGTGAAAATGACTGTGAGCTATCCCATCAGCATTTCCATGTTTTCGGCATTTGGTATTTGTAAGCCTTCACCCATCGAGATACTGACCTGACATTACATTGCTTAACTTCGGTGAGCGTACGAGAACCGGTGTTTCTACGTGAAAATGACTGTAAGCTATCCCATCAGCACTTCCATGTTTTCGGCATTTGGTATTTGTAAGCCTTCACCCATCGAGATACTGACCTGACATTACATTGCTTAACTTCGGTGAGCGTACGAGAACCAGTGTTTCTACGTGAAAATGACTGTGAGCTATCCCATCAGCATTTCCATGTTTTCGGCATTTGGTATTTGTAAGCCTTCACCCATCGAGATACTGACCTGACATTACATTGTTTAACTTCGGTGAGCGTACGAGAACCAGTGTTTCTACGTGAAAATAACTGTGAGCTATCCCATCAGCACTTCCATGTTTTCGGCATTTGGTATTTGTAAGCCTTCACCCATCGAGATACTGACCTGACATTACATTGCTTAACTTCGGTGAGCGTAGAGAACCGGTGTTTCTACGTGAAAATGACTGTGAGCTATATCCCATCAGCAGCCTTCACCCATCGAGATTGACCTGACATTACATTGCTTAACTTCGGTGAGCGTACGAGAACCGGTGTTTTTCGGAAAATGACTGTGAGCTATCCCATTTGGTATTTGGTATTTGTAAGCCTTCACCCATCGAGATACTGACCTGACATTACATTGCTTAACTTCAGTGAGCGTAAGAGAACCAGTGTTTCTACGTGAAAATGACTGTGAGCTATCCCATCAGCACTTCCATGTTTTCGGCATTTGGTATTTGTAAGCCTTCACCCATCGAGATACTGACCTGACATTACATTGCTTAACTTCGGTGAGCGTACGAGAACCAGTGTTTCTACGTGAAAATGACTGTGAGCTATCCCATCAGCATTTCCATGTTTTCGGCATTTGGTATTTGTAAGCCTTCACCCATCGAGATACTGACCTGACATTACATTGCTTAACTTCGGTGAGCGTACGAGAACCGGTGTTTCTACGTGAAAATGACTGTGAGCTATCCCATCAGCATTTCCATGTTTTCGGCATTTGGTATTTGTAAGCCTTCACCCATCGAGATACTGACCTGACATTACATTGCTTAACCAGTGTTTCTTCGGTGAGCGTATCGAGATACTGACCTGAACGGTGTGAGCGTACGAGAACCAGTGTTTCTATGAAAATGACTGTGAGCTATCCCATGTTTCCATGTTTTCGGCATTTGGTATTTGTAAGCCTTCACCCATCGAGATACTGACCTGACATTACATTGCTTAACTTCGGTGAGCGTACGAGAACCGGTGTTTCTCGTGAAAATGACTAAGCTATCCAAAAGCAGCCTTCCATGTTTTCGGCATTTGGTATTTGTGGCCTTCACCCATCGAGATACTGACCTGACATTACATTGCTTAACTTCGGTGAGCGTACGAGAACCGGTGTTTCTACGTGAAAATGACTGTAAGCTATCCCATCAGCATTTCCATGTTTTCGGCATTTGGTATTTGTAAGCCTTCACCCATCGAGATACTGACCTGACATTACATTGCTTAACTTCGTACGAGAACCAGTGTTTCTACGTGAAAATGACTGTAAGCTATCCCATCAGCATTTCCATGTTTTCGGCATTTGGTATTTGTAAGCCTTCACCCATCGAGATACTGACCTGACATTACATTGCTTAACTTCGGTGAGCGTACGAGAACCGGTGTTTCTACGTGAAAATGACTGAGCTATCCCATCAGCATTTCCATGTTTTCGGCATTTGGTATTTGTAATGACCTTCACCCATCGAGATACTGACCTGACATTACATTGTTTAACTTCGGTGAGCGTACGAGAACCAGTGTTTCTACGTGAAAATGACTGTGAGCTATCCCATCAGCACTTCCATGTTTTCGGCATTTGTATTTGTAAGCCTTCACCCATCGAGATACTGACCTGACATTACATTGCTTAACTTCGGTGAGCGTACGAGAACCAGTGTTTCTACGTGAAATCGAGATATGACATTGTAAGCTATCCCATCAGCGGTGTTTTCCATCCATGTTTTCGGCATTTGGTATTTGAAAAATAGCCTTCACCCATCGAGATACTGACCTGACATTACATTGCTTAACTTCGGTTACGTAAGCTAGCACTTCCAACGGCAGCCTTCACCCATCGAGATACTGACCTGACATTACATTTAACTTCGGCGTAAAACCGGAGCGTGACATTACATTGAAATGACTGTAAGCTATCCCATCAGCACTTCCATGTTTTCGGTATTTGGTATTTGTAAGCCTTCACCCATCGAGATACTGACCTGACATTACATTGCTTAACTTCGGTGAGCGTACGAGAACCAGTGTTTCTACGTGAAAATGACTGTGAGCTATCCCATCAGCACTTCCATGTTTTCGGCATTTGGTATTTGTAAGCCTTCACCCATCGAGATACTGACCTGACATTACATTGCTTAACTTCGGTGAGCGTACGAGAACCGGTGTTTCTACGTGAAAATGACTGTAAGCTATCCCATCAGCACTTCCATGTTTTCGGCATTTGGTATTTGTAAGCCTTCACCCATCGAGATACTGACCTGACATTACATTGCTTAACTTCAGTGAGCGTAAGAGAACCAGTGTTTCTACAATGAAAATGACTGTAGCTATCCCATCCAGCACTTCCATGTTTTCGGCATTTGGTATTTGTAAACCCATCGAGATACTGACCTGACATTACATTGCTTAACTTCGGTGAGCGTACGAGAACCGGTGTTTCTACGTGAAAATGACTGTGAGCTATCCCATCAGCACTTCCATGTTTTCGGCATTTGGTATTTGTAAGCCTTCAATCGAGATACTGACCTGACATTACATTGCTTAATCGGTGAGCGTACGAGAACCAGTGTTTCACGTGAAAATGACTGTGAGCTATCCATCAGCACTTCCATGTTTTCGGCATTTGGTATTTATAAGCCTTCACCCATCGAGATACTGACCTGACATTACATTGCTTAACTTCGGTGAGCGTACGAGAACCAGTGTTTCTACGTGAAAATGACTGAAAAGCTATCCCATCAGCATTTCCATGTTTTCGGCATTTGGTATTTGTAAGCCTTCACCCATCGAGATACTGACCTGACATTACATTGCTTAACTTCGGTGAGAACCGGTGTTTCTACGAAAATGAACATGTTTTCGGCATTTGGTATTTGTAAGCCTTCACCCATCGAGATACTGACCTGACATTACATTGCTTAACTTCGGTGAGCGTACGAGAATGACGTGAAAATGACTGTGAGCTATCCCATCAGCATTTTCCATGTTTTTCGGCATTTGGTATTTGTAAGCCTTCACCCATCGAGATACTGACCTGACATTACATTGCTTAACTTCGGTGAGCGGTGAGCGTACGAGAACCAGTGTATTTTCTTCACCCATCGAGATACTGACCTGACATTAAAATGAGCGTACGAGTAAGCTATCCCATCAGCATTTCCATGTTTTCGGCATTTGGTATTTGTAAGCCTTCACCCATCGAGATACTGACCTGACATTACATTGCTTAACTTCGGTGAGCGTACGAGAACCAGTGTTTCTACGTGAAAATGACTGTGAGCTATCCATCAGCATTTCCATGTTTTCGGCATTTGGTATTTTGTAAGCCTTCACCCATCGGATACTGACCTGACATTACATTGCTTAACTTCGGTGAGCGTACGAGAACCGGTGTTTCTACGTGAAAATGACTAAGTTTCCATGTTTTCGGCAGCTATCCATCAGCATTTCTTCCATGTTTTCGGCATTTGGTATTTGTAAGCCTTCACCCATCGAGATACTGACCTGACATTACATTGCTTAACTTCGGTGAGCGTACGAGAACCAGTGTTTCTACGTGAAAATGACTGTGAGCTATCCCATCAGCACTTCCATGTTTTCGGCATTTGGTATTTTAAGCCTTCACCCATCGAGATACTGACCTGACATTACATTGCTTAACTTCGGTGAGCGTACGAGAACCGGTGTTTCTACGTGAAAATGACTGTAAGCTATCCCATCAGCACTTCCATGTTTTCGGCATTTTGGTATTTGTAAGCCTTCACCCATCGAGATACTGACCTGACATTACATTGCTTAACTTCGGTGAGCGTAAGAGAACCAGTGTTTCTACGTGAAAATGACTGTGAGCTATCCATCAGCATTTCCATGTTTTCAGCATTTCCATGTTTTCGGCATTTGGTATTTGTACGAGAACCGGTGTTTCTTGAGCACCCATCGAGATACTGACCTGACATTACATTGCTTAACTTCGGTGAGCGTACGAGAACCGGTGTTTCTACGTGAAAATGACTGCCAAGCTATCCCATCAGCACTTCCATGTTTTCGGCATTTGGTATTTGTAAGCCTTCACCCATCGAGATATGACCTGACATTACATTGCTTAACTTCGGTGAGCGTACGAGAACCGGTGTTTCTACGTGAAAATGAGCTATCCATCATCCCATGTTTTCGGCATTTGGTATTTGTAAGCCTTCCCATCACATTACACGTTTCCATGTGTTTTTTCGCTATCCCATCAGCATGTTTTGGTGGTATTTGTAAGCCTTCACCCATCGAGATACTGACCTGACATTACATTGCTTAACTATTCGGTGAGCGTACGAGAACCGGTGTTTGAGCGTACGTGAAAATGACTGTAAGCTATCATCAGCACTTCCATGTTTTCGGCATTTGGTATTTTTAAGCCTTCACCCATCGAGATCGGTGGGCGTACGGAACCAGTGTTTCGGTGAGCCTGACATTACATTGCTTAACTTCGGTGAGCGTACGAGAACCGGTGTTTCTACGTGAAATGACTGTGAGCTATCCCATCAGCACTTCCATGTTTTCGGCATTTGGTATTTGTAAGCCTTCACCCATCGAGATACTGACCTGACATTACATTGCTTAACTTCGGTGAGCGTACGAGAACCGGTGTTTCTACGTGAAAATGACTGTGAGCTATCCCATCAGCACTTCCATGTTTTCGGCATTTGGTATTTGTAAGCCTTCACCCATCGAGATACTGACCTGACATTACATTGCTTAACTTCGGTGAGCGTACGAGAACCGGTGTTTCTACGTGAAAAATGACGGTGAGCTATCCCAGTGTTTAATGTTTTCGGCATTTCAGTGAGCGTAAGAGTTCTACGTGAAAATGACTATGAGCTATCCCATCAGCATTTCCATGTTTTCGGCATTTGGTATTTGTGCCTTCCCATCGAGATACTGACCTGACATTACATTGCTTAACTTCGGTGAGCGTACGAGAACCGGTGTTTCTACGTGAAAATGACAGAGAGCTATCCCATCAGCATTTCCATGTTTTCGGCATTTGGTATTTGTAAGCCTTCACCCATCGAGATACTGACCTGACATTACATTGCTTAACTTCGGTGAGCGTACGAGAACCAGTGTTTCTACGTGAAAATGATCAGAGCTATCCCATCAGCACTTCCATGTTTTCGGCATTTGGTATTTTAAGCCTTCACCCATCGAGATACTGACCTGACATTACATTGCTTAACTTCGGTGAGCGTACGAGAACCAGTGTTTCTACGTGAAATGACTGTGAGCTATCCCATCAGCACTTCCATGTTTTCGGCATTTGGTATTTTATGGCCTTCACCCATCGAGATACTGACCTGACATTACATTGCTTAACTTCGGTGAGCGTACGAGAACCAGTGTTTCTACGTGAAAATGACTGTGAGCTATCCCATCAGCACTTCCATGTTTTCGGCATTTGGTATTTGTAAAGCCTTCACCCATCGAGATACTGACCTGACATTCATTGCTTAACTTCGGTGAGCGTACGGAAGGTGTTTTCATTTGGTATTTGAAAATGACTGTGAGCTATCCCATCAGCACTGAAAATGATGACTGTAAGCATGTTTTCGGCATTTGGTATTTGTAAGCCTTCACCCATCGAGATACTGACCTGACATTACATTGCTTAACTTCGGTGAGCGTAAGAGAACCGGTGTTTCTACGTGAAAATGACTGTAAGCTATCCCATCAGCACTTCCATGTTTTCGGCATTTGGTATTTGTAAGCCTTCACCCATCGAGATACTGGACCTGACATTACATTGTTTAACTTCGGTGAGCGTAAATGAGAATCCCGGTGTTTTCGGCATTTGGTATTTGTACCTTCACCCATCGAGAAAATGACCTGACATTACATTGCTTATCCCATCAGAACCAGTGTTTCCGTGAAAATGACTGTGAGCTATCCCATTTCCATGGCATTTGGTATTTGTAAGCCTTCACCCATCGAGATACTGACCTGACATTACATTGCTTAACTTCGGTGAGCGTACGAGAACCGGTGTTTCTACGTGAAAATGACTGTAAGCTATCCCATCAGCACTTCCATGTTTTCGGCATTTGGTATTTGTAAGCCTTCACCCATCGAGATACTGACCTGACATTACATTGCTTAACTTCGGTGAGCGTACGAGAACCGGTGTTTCTGAAATGACTGAAAATGATCCCATCAGCATTTCCATGTTTTCGGCATTTGGTATTTTGTAATCCCATGACCTGACTTCCATGTTTTCGGCATTTGGTATTTCCTTAAGCATTTAATGTTTTCGGCATTTGGTATTCCTTCACCCATCGAGATACTGACCTGACATTACATTGCTTAACTTCGGTGAGCGTACGAGAACCAGTGTTTCTACGTGAAAATGACTGTGAGCTATCCCATCAGCATTTCCATGTTTTTTCGGCATTTCGAGTATTTGTGAAGCCTTCACCCATCGAGATACTGACCTGACATTACATTGCTTAACTTCGGTGAGCGTACGAGAACCGGTGTTTCGGTACGTGAAAATGAAAATGTAAGCTATCCCATCAGCACTTCCATGTTTTCGGCATTTGGTATTTGTAGCCTTCCCATCGAGATACTGACCTGACATTACATTGCTTAACTTCGGTGAGCGTACGAGAACCAGTGTTTCTTGAAAATGAGCGAGATATCCCATCAGCATTTGAGCGTGCAGTTTTAAGCGCATTCACATTTGTATTTTTCACCCATTACTGACTGACATTACATTGCTTAACTTCGGTGAGCGTACGAAGAAAAATGTTTCTACGTGAAAATGACGAGCTATCCCATCAGCATTTCCATGTTTTCGGCATTTGTATTTGTAAGCCTTCACCCATCGAGATACTGACCTGACATTACATTGCTTAACTTCGGTGAGCGTACGAGAACCGGTGTTTTCGTGAAAAATGACAGTAAGCTATCCCATCAGCACTTCCATGTTTTCGGCATTTGGTATTTGTAAGCCTTCACCCATCGAATATGATACTGACCTGACATTACATTGCTTAACTTCGGTGAGCGTACGAGAACCAGTGTTTCTACGTGAAAATGACTCAGATGAGCTATCCCATCAGCACTTCCATGTTTTCGGCATTTGGTATTTGTAAGCCTTCACCCATCGAGATACTGACCTGACATTACATTGTTTAACTTCGGTGGAGCGTACGAGAACCAGTGTTTCTACGTGAAAATGACTGTGAGCTATCCCATCAGCACTTCCATGTTTTCGGCATTTGGTATTTGTAAGCCTTCACCATCGAGATACTGACCTGACATTACATTGCTTAACTTCGGTGAGCGTACGAGATCGGTGTTTCTACTGACCAAGCCTTCGTCATCAGCACTTCCATGTTTTCGGCATTTTGGTATTTGTAAGCCTTCACCCATCGAGATACTGACCTGACATTACATTGCTTAACTATCCATCAGTGGGAGCGTAAGCCTTCACCATCGAGATACTGACCATCAGCATTTCCATGTTTTACATTGTTTCGGTACGTGAAAGTGACGAAATGTTGTAAGCTATCCCATCAGCACTTCCATGTTTTCGGCATTTGGTATTTGTAAGCCTTAACCCATCGAGATACTGACCTGACATTGCATTGCTTTAACTTCGGTGAGCGTAAGAGAACCAGTGTTTCTACGTGAAAATGAAATCAGACTCATGTGACCTGACGTACATTATCCATCCGTCCCATCAGTATCCATTCCATGTTTTCGGCATTTGGTATTTGTAAGCCTTCACCCATCGAGATACTGACCTGACATTACATTGCTTTAACTTCGGTGAGCGTACGAGAACCGGTGTTTCTACGTGAAAATGACTGTGAGCTATCCCATCAGCATTTCCATGTTTTCGGCATTTGGTATTTGTAAGCCTTCACCCATCGAGATACTGACCTGACATTACATTGCTTAACTTCGGTGAGCGTACGAGCGTTTCTACGTGAAAATGACTGAGCTATCCCATCAACCAGTGCATTTGGTATTTTAAGCCTTCACCCATCGAGATACTGACCTGAAATTGCTTAACGGTGAGCGTAAGAGAGTGTTCTACGAAAATATCCCATCAGCATTTCCATGTTTTCGGCATTTGGTATTTGTAAGCCTTCACCCATCGAGATACTGACCTGACATTACATTGCTTAACTTCAGTGAGCGTAAGAGAACCAGTGTTTCTACGTGAAAATGACTGTGAGCTATCCCATCAGCATTTCCATGTTTTCGGCATTTGGTATTTGTAAGCCTTCACCCATCGAGATACTGACCTGACATTACATTGCTTAACTTCGGTGAGCGTAAGAGAACCGGTGTTTCTACGTGTGTATTCAGCTCCATGTTTTCGGCATTTGAAAATGACCATCGAGATACTGACCTGACATTACATTCCCAGTGAGCGTCAGCACGTTTCCATGTTTCCATGTTTTCGGCATTTGGTATTTGTAAGCCTTCACCCATCGAGATACTGACCTGACATTACATTGCTTAACTTCAGTGAGCGTGAGCGTAAGAGAACCAGTGTTTTCTACGTGAAAATGACTCCAGAGCTTATCCCATCAGCACTTCGGTTCCATGTTTTCGGCATTTGGTATTTGTAAGCCTTCACCCATCGAGATACTGACCTGACATTACATTGCTTAACTTGAAAAGTGAGCGTATCGAGAACCAGTGTTTCTACGTGAAATGACTGTGAGTTATCCCATCAGCATTTCCATGTTTTCGGCATTTGGTATTTGTAAGCCTTCACCCATCGAGATACTGACCTGACATTACATTTAACTTCAGTGAGCGTAAGAGAACCAGTGTTTCTACGAAAATGACTGAGGCTATCCCATCGCATTTCCATGTTTTCGGCATTTGGTATTTGTAAGCCTTCACCCATCCTGACCTGACATTACATTGCTACGGTGAGCGTAAGAACCGGTGTTTCTACGAAAATGACTGTGAGCTATCCCATCAGCATTTCCATGTTTTCGGCATTTGGTATTTGTAAGCCTTCACCCATCGAGATACTGACCTGACATTACATTGCTTAACTTCGGTGAGCGTACGAGAATCCCCGGTGTATTTTCTCACCCATCGAAACTGACCTGACATTGAGCTATCCCGAGAATCGTGAAAATGACTGTGAGCTATCCCATCAGCACTTCCATGTTTTCGGCATTTGGTATTTGTCGAGAAGACCTGACTTCACCCATCGAGATACTGACCTGACATTACATTGCTTAACTTCGGTGAGCGTACGAGAACCGGTGTTTCTACGTGAAAATGACTGTGAGCTATCCCATCAGCACTTCCATGTTTTTGGCATTTGGTATTTGTAAGCCTTCACTCATCGAGATACTGACATTACATTGCTTAACTTCAGTGAGCGTAAGAGAACCAGTGTTTCTACGTGAAAATGACTGTGAGCTATCCCATCAGCACTTCCATGTTTTCGGCATTTGGTATTTGTAAGCCTTCACCCATCGAGATACTGACCTGACATTACATTGCTTAACTTCAGTGAGCGTAAGAGAACCAGTGTTTCTACGTGAAAATGACTGTGAGCTATCCCATCAGCATTTCCATGTTTTCGGCATTTGGTATTTGTAAGCCTTCACCCATCGAGATACTGACCTGACATTACATTGCTTAACTTCGGTGAGCGTACGAGAACCGGTGTTTCTACGTGAAATGACTGTGAGCTATCCCATCAGCACTTCCATGTTTTCGGCATTTGGTATTTGTGAAAAGCCTTCACCATCGAGAGATACCTGACATTACATTGCTTAACCGGGTGTTTCAGTGAGCGTAAGAGAACCACCTGACATTACATTGTTTCTACGTGAAAATGACTGTGAGCTATCCCATCAGCACTTCCATGTTTTTCGGCATTTGGTATTTGTAAGCCTTCACCCATCGAGATACTGACCTGACATTACATTGCTTAACTTCGGTGAGCGTACGAGCGTAAGAGAACCAGTGTTTCTACGTGAAACTGATGACTGTGAGCGAGAGAATCCATCAGCATTCCATGTTTTCGGCATTTGGTATTTGTAAGCCTTCACCCATCGAGATACTGACCTGACATTACATTGCTTAACTTCGGTGAGCGTACGAGAACCGGTGTTCCTACGTGAAAATGACTGTAGCCTTCTCACCCATCTATCCCATCAGCACTTCCATGACTTTTTCGGCATTTGGCATTTGTAAGCCTTCACCCATCGAGATACTGACCTGACATTACATTGCTTAACTTCAGTGAGCGTAAGAGAACCAGTGTTTCTACGTGAAAATGACTGTGAGCTATCCCATCAGCATTTCCATGTTTTCGGCATTTGGTATTTGTAAGCCTTCACCCATCGAGATACTGACCTGACATTACATTGCTTAACTTCAGTGAGCGTAAGAGAACCAGTGTTTCTACGTGAAAATGACTGTGAGCTATCCCATCAGCATTTCCATGTTTTCGGCATTTGGTATTTGTAAGCCTTCACCCATCGAGATACTGACCTGACATTACATTGCTTAACTTCAGTGAGCGTAAGAGAACCAGTGTTTCACGTGAAAATGACTGTGAGCTATCCCATCAGCACTTCCATGTTTTCGGCATTTGGTATTTGTAAGCCTTCACCCATCGAGATACTGACCTGACATTACATTGCTTAACTTCGGTGAGCGTACGAGAACCAGTGTTTCTACGTGAAAATGACTGTGAGCTATCCCATCAGCATTTCCATGTTTTTCGGCATTTGGTATTTGTAAGCCTTCACCCATCGAGATACTGACCTGACATTACATTGCTTAACTTCGGTGAGCGTAAGAGAACCAGTGTTTCTACGTGAAAATGACTGTGAGCTATCCCATCAGCACTTCCATGTTTTCGGCATTTGGTATTTGTAAGCCTTCACCCATCGAGATACTGACCTGACATTACATTGCTTAACTTCGGTGAGCGTACGAGAACCAGTGTTTCTACGTGAAATGACTGTGAGCTATCCCATCAGCATTTCCATGTTTTCGGCATTTGGTATTTGTAAGCCTTCACCCATCGAGATACTGACCTGACATTACATTGCTTAACTTCGGTGAGCGTAAGAGAACCAGTGTTTCTACGTGAAAATGACTGTGAGCTATCCCATCAGCACTTCCATGTTTTTCGGCATTTGGTATTTGTAAGCCTTCACCCATCGAGATACTGACCTGACATTACATTGCTTAACTTCAGTGAGCGTAAGAGAACCAGTGTTTCTACGTGAAAATGACTGTGAGCTATCCCATCAGCACTTCCATGTTTTCGGCATTTGGTATTTTGGCCTTCACCCATCGAGATACTGACCTGACATTACATTGCTTAACTTTGGTGAGCGTCGAGAACCGGTGTTTCTACGTGAAAATGACTGTGAGCTATATCAGATTTCCATGTTTTGACATTAGCCTTCACCCATCGAGATACCTGACATTACATTGCTTAACTTCAGTGAGCGTAAGAGAACCAGTGTTTCTACGTGAAAATGACTGTGAGCTATCCCATCAGCACTTCCATGTTTTCGGCATTTCCATTTGTAAGCCTTCACCCATCGAGATACTGACCTGACATTACATTGGTATTGAGCGTAAGAGAACCAGTGTTTCTACGTGAAAATGACGTGAGCTATCCCATCAGCATTTCCATGTTTTCGGCATTTGTATTTTAAGCCTTCACCCATCGAGATACTGACCTGACACATTGCTTAACTTCGGTGAGCGCGAGAACCAGTGTTTCTACGTGAAAATGACAGCTATCCCCATCAGCATTTCCATGTTTTTTTGGTATTTGTAAGCCTTCACCCATCGAGATACTGACCTGACATTACATTGCTTAACTTCGGTGAGCGTAAGAGAACCAGTGTTTCTACGTGAAAATGACTGTAAGAGCTATCCCATCAGCATTTCCATGTTTTCGGCATTTGGTATTTGTGAAAATGCCTATTCACCCATCGAGATACTGACCTGACATTACATTGCTTAACTTCGGTGAGCGTAAGAGAACCAGTGTTTCTACGTGAAAATGACTGTGAGCTATCCCATCAGCATTTCCATGTTTTCGGCATTTGGTATTTGTAAGCCTTCACCCATCGAGATACTGACCTGACATTACATTGCTTAACTTCGGTGAGCGTAAGAGAACCAGTGTTTCTACGTGAAAATGACTGTGAGCTATCCCATCAGCATTTCCATGTTTTCGGCATTTGGTATTTGTAAGCCTTCACCATCGAGATACTGACCTGACATTACATTGCTTAACTTCGGTGAGCGTACGAGAACCAGTGTTTCTACGTGAAAATGACTGTGAGCTATCCCATCAGCATTTCCATGTTTTCGGCATTTGGTATTTGTAAGCCTTCACCCATCGAGATATGACCTGACATTACATTGCTTAACTTCGGTGAGCGTAAAGAACCAGTGTTTCTACGTGAAAATGACTGTGAGCTATCCCATCAGCACTTCCATGTTTTCGGCATTTGGTATTTGTAAGCCTTCACCCATCGAGATACTGACCTGACATTACATTGCTTAACTTCGGTGAGCGTACGAGAACCAGTGTTTCTACGTGAAAATGACTGTGAGCTATCCCATCAGCACTTCCATGTTTTCGGCATTTGGTATTTGTAAGCCTTCACCATCGAGATCGAGATACTGACATTACATTGCTTAACATGTTTTCGGTGAGCGTACGAGAACCAGTGTTTCTACGTGAAAATGACTGTGAGCTATCCCATCAGCACTTCCATGTTTTCGGCATTTGGTATTTGTAAGCCTTCACCCATCGAGATGACCTGACATTACATTGCTTAACTTCGGTGAGCGTACGAGAACCAGTGTTTCTACGTGAAAATGACTGTGAGCTATCCCATCAGCACTTCCATGTTTTCGGCATTTGTATTTGTAAGCCTTCACCCATCGAGATAGACCTTACATTGCTTAACTTCGGTCGAGAGAACCAGTGTTTCTACGTGAAAATTGTGAGCTATCCCATAACTTCCATGTTTTCGGCATTTGGTATTTGAGCCTTCACCATCGAGATACTGACATTACATTTCTACTTCGAAAATGAACCAGTGTTTCTACGTGAAAATGACTGAGCTATCCCATCAGCATTTCCATGTTTTCGGCATTTGTATTTTAAGCCTTCACTCATCGAGATACTGACATTACATTATTTCGGTGAGCGTACGAGAACCAGTGTTTCTACGTGAAAATGACTGTGAGCTATCCCAGCATTTTCCATGTTTTCGGCATTTGGTATTTGTAAGCCTTCACTCATCGAGATACTGACATTACATTGCTTAACTTCGGTGAGCGTACGAGAACCAGTGTTTCTACGTGAAAATGACTGTGAGCTATCCCATCAGCACTTCCATGTTTTCGGCATTTGGTATTTGTAAGCCTTCACCCATCGAGATACTGACCTGACATTGCTTAACTTCGGTGAGCGTACGAGAACCAGTGTTTCTACGTGAAAATGACTGTGAGCTATCCCATCAGCACTTCCATGTTTTCGGCATTTGGTATTTGGTGAGCTGCGTCATCGAGAGAACTGACATTGTTTCTAACTTCGGTGAAAATGACTGTGAGAACCAGTGTTTCTACGTGAAATCCCATCAGCACTTCCATGTTTTCGGCATTTGGTATTTGTAAGCCTTCACTCATCGAGATACTGACATTACATTGCTTTTCGGTGAGCGTACGAGAACCAGTGTTTTCACCCATCGAGATACTGACCATCGAGACATTACATTGCTTAACTTCAGTGAGCGTAAGAGAACCAGTGTTTCTACGTGAAAATGACTGTGAGCTATCCCATCAGCATTTCCATGTTTTCGGCATTTGGTATTTGTAAGCCTTCACCATCGAGATCGAGATACATTGCTTAACCTGACATTGACTGTTTAACTTCCATGTTTTCGGCATTTGGTATTTGTAAGCCTTCACCCATCGTAAGAGAACCATTGTGTTTCTACGTAAGAAAAGTGACGTGAAAATGTGAGCTATCCCATCAGCACTTCCATGTTTTCATTTGGCATTTGGCCTTATTTCGAGATACTGACCTGACATTCACCTTAACTTCAGTGATACCAGTGACGTGAAAATGACTGTGAGCTATCCCATCAGCACTTCCATGTTTTCGGCATTTGGTATTTGTAAGCCTTCACCCATCGAGATACTGACCTGACATTACATTGCTTTTCAGTGAGCGTAAGAGAAAATGAAAATGACTGTGAGCTATCCCATCAGCACTTCCATGTTTTCGGCATTTGGTATTTGTAAGCCTTCACCCATCGAGATACTGACCTGACATTACATTGCTTAACTTCAGTGAGCGTAAGAGAACCAGTGTTTCTACGTGAAAATGACTGTGAGCTATCCCATCAGCACTTCCATGTTTTCGGCATTTGGTATTTGTAAGCCTTCACCCATCGAGATACTGACCTGACATTACATTGCTTAACTTCAGTGAGCGTAAGAGAACCAGTGTTTCTACGTGAAAATGACATGAGCTATCCCATCAGCATTTCCATGTTTTCGGCATTTGGTATTTGTAAGCCTTTACCCATCGAGATACTGACATGACATTGCATTGCTTAACTTCGGTGAGCGTACGAGAACCAGTGTTTCTACGTGAAAATGACTGTGAGCTATCCCATCAGCATTTCCATGTTTTCGGCATTTGGTATTTGTAAGCCTTCACCCATCGAGATACTGACCTGACATTACATTGCTTAACTTCGGTGAGCGTACGAGAACCGGTGTTTCTACGTGAAAATGACTGTAAGCTATCCCATCAGCACTTCAATGTTTTCGGCATTTGGTATTTGTAAGCCTTCACTCATCGAGATACTGACATTACATTGCTTAACTTCGGTGAGCGTACGAGAACCAGTGTTTCTACGTGAAAATGACTGTGAGCTATCCCATCAGCACTTCCATGTTTTCGGCATTTGGTATTTGTAAGCCTTCACCCATCGAGATACTGACCTGACATTACATTGCTTAACTTCGGTGAGCGTACGAGAACCAGTGTTTCTACGTGAAAATGACTGTGAGCTATCCCATCAGCACTTCCATGTTTTCGGCATTTGGTATTTGTAAGCCTTCACTCATCGAGATACTGACATTACATTGCTTAACTTCGGTGAGCGTACGAGAACCAGTGTTTCTACGTGAAAATGACTGTGAGCTATCCCATCAGCATTTCCATGTTTTCGGCATTTGGTATTTGTAAGCCTTCACCCATCGAGATACTGACCTGACATTACATTGCTTAACTTCGGTGAGCGTACGAGAACCGGTGTTTCTACGTGAAAATGACTGTAAGCTATCCCATCAGCACTTCCATGTTTTCGGCATTTGGTATTTGTAAGCCTCCGCCCATCGAGATACTGACCTGACATTACATTGCTTAACTTCGGTGAGCGTACGAGAACCAGTGTTTCTACGTGAAAATGACCGTAAGCTATCCCATCAGCATTTCCATGTTTTCGGCATTTGGTATTCGTAAGCCTTCATCCATCGAGATACTGACCTGACATTACATTGCTTAACTTCGGTGAGCGTACGAGAACCAGTGTTTCTACGTGAAAATAACTGTAAGCTATCCCATCAGAACTTCCATGTTTTCGGCATTTGGTATTTGTAAGCCTCCGCCCATCGAGATACTGACCTGACATTACATTGCTTAACTTCGGTGAGCGTACGAGAACCGGTGTTTCTACGTGAAAATGACTGTAAGCTATCCCATCAGCACTTCCATGTTTTCGGCATTTGGTATTTGTAAGCCTTCACCCATCGAGATACTGACCTAACATTACATTGCTTAACTTCAGTGAGCTTACAAGAACCGTAACATATACCACTCACACATCCAAGTTTACGGTACCTTGTATTCCCAAACCTTCACCCAACGTAATACTGACATGGCGCAGTATTGCTTAACTTCGTTGTTCTTACAGGAACCGGTGTTGATATG
This sequence comes from Acanthosepion pharaonis, assembly GCA_903632075.3. NCBI lineage: Eukaryota > Metazoa > Mollusca > Cephalopoda > Sepiida > Sepiidae > Acanthosepion > Acanthosepion pharaonis. The sequence continues at coordinate 219,050 of CAHIKZ030000458.1, forward strand.
ACCATAAACCTCAAATTAGATGAAAAAAAAATGAAATAATGATAATAATCTCAGTAAAAGAATGTATTAAATATTTATATGTTAAAGTTCCAAGTAAATTTTCCAGATTTTTTCTTTGTTAATTGCATCCCAGCTCTTGTAGAACGTCTGGCAAATTAAAAAAAAATTACGCATTCTACATTATTTCTACAGTTGATATGGAAATTTTTTTTTTAACTACAAAATTACCAATTACCGCAATTTCCCATATATAATACGCATTCTTTTCTAAAAAAAAATAGTAAGCAAAAACAGGGGTGTGTGTTATGCACAGCTACAAAAAAATCTTTAAAAAATTGCCGTTTCAGTTGCGAAATGACTACTCACCACAAACATACGACAATTTGACACTCGGCGATTGCGACCCCATAAGGATGTCAAATATAATCATATATGTACCTAACAATACTTACAAACGTAAAATGAAATAAGAATCATCATAAAACTAAATTAGAATTATATTATTCTATATTTAAAACCAGTTTTTGTGAAAAACTACATACAGATCCGGTAGATTGAACATTTTATCGAACAAAAACAGGTTAATGAGTCTGCGCAGTAGGCACAATATAGGTATTTCCGTTTCCTTTTAAAATCGTGATGATCGGAAATTTTGATAGATATCTTCAATTACAGCTTGAATACGAGTAGGAAACGCTGGCTGTAATGAAATTGGAGAGGTACAATTTATAGGGTTTGATTACCAAACAAGGGGTGCGTGTTATGCATAAGTGGAAGCATTTTCCCACACTTTCAGCACAATTTTAGGGGTGCATATTATGGATGAAGGCATATTATACACAGGGAATTACGGTATTTGCTATTGCCTCATACCATTTTACATCTTCAATTTATGCTGGATAATGAGTGTCACTGTCACGCTTCTAACCGGCTGTCCTAAGAATAAATAGTGAATTATGCATTAAGGCTATGGTATATTCATTTTTCTCAAGATTGGAAACCTCATGAGTGTGATCAAAGATTTTTTTATAACATGGATATATTCAATATAGTTCTGAGTTCAAAGAAATCCCGGAAATAAAGTCTGGAAAATAAAACGTACATAACTTCTGAAATATTACTATAGTGTAACATAAAAATAATTTTGAAAACTAGTAAGAAAATGGATTCTTTCTTTTTCTTTTTATGTGCCATGTCCTTTCAGGACGTAGGTGATCATGGCTCTCCACCTCCCTCTATCCCTTGCAGCTCTTAAAAAGTTCCTTCTCTCTGCTTCCTCCTCCAGACCACATTCTGTCATCCACCCGCTCAAGCTCATCAGGCTTGTCATTCGCTGCGTTCACTTGTCTCTCTTTATCTCTATTCGACCCGTGAGTATCAGATTCTCCAGACCCTCCTTCCTCATTATGTATCCCAGAGACTTCAGTTGCCTCTTTCTGATGTTAAGTATAAAATCTTTCTCCTTGTTTGCAGCCTCTCTAAGATCTCATCGTTGCTCACATGCTCGGTCTATGATATCCTTAGCATCCATCTGTAGAACCATATTTCTTAGAGTCTCTTTTTCATCTTTGAGGAAATCGTCCAACATTCGCTGCCGTAAAGAAGAACAGATGTCACGTAACAGTTCAGTGTTCTTTTCTTTGTTACCAAAGAAATCCTTGTCTCGCAATACTCTGCTCAACTATTGCAATGTGTCCTTGTCCATCCCATTGCATCTTCGGATCTCAGCGTCACACTTCTCGTCCTCTATCAAGACGCTTCCCAGATATTTAAACTTCTGCGTCTGCTTCTCAACCTGAAAATTGCATTTCGGGTTAATCCTTTTACTGATGACCATGCATTCTGTTTTCTTGTAGTTTATGCTTAGACCCTTCTTGCTCACTGTTGGAGGTTTTGTAATTTCTTTTCCGTGTCTGCTATCAGTACTGTGTCACCAGTTCTAAATCTCGGTAGGATTTCCAATACTCTCAGAATTGCCTCGCTGAATAGTTAGAACCGATCGGGAAAATGGATTACTGATGCAATATCTGTGATGGTGCTACCAATTCTTCCCTTTCCAGCTTTGATAGCGTTCATAAACATCCAGCGGCCTTTTGTGGGGATGAGTTGTTTTCCATATTACAACCCTTTTTCCATAGATGAAACATCCAAGTCTCTCGCTATTTCCATGGTTCTACAAGTGTTCAACAATCTTTAGTTCCACCAGGAGTACGCTTCCCAGTTAAGACCTCTCAGGCCACGTACACTGGGTCAAGCCATATCCATACTCATCGTACTCCACTGGTAAGAAGGAAGTTCCACTCGAACAGCTACTTCCAAAGTACCACTACGTTGAGGAACACACTCCCAACAGGATGCTTTCGCGATCACGACAATTTTAACCTCTTCAAGTCTAGCTTGAACTGTTATCGTTCGCATATATAATCATAAACTGCACGTCTTACCACTTACTCTTGCCGTTCATAAAACATTCAGTAGCGCTTTACCTTGAGTGACTCTTGTTGTTTGTTTGTTTGTTTGGGTTTTATGGCATATCAACCACTGTGTGTTATTTAATACCAAATCCAGTTTATATATATATATATATATATATATATATATATATATATATATATATATATATATATATGCCAAATATATGAATTTTAAATGCCTATTTTGTATGGAACATTTTCAGCAAGCTAGAGTTTATTTGCTTGCACACTGCTAAATAATCCTAGGTATTTTTTGTTTAAGTCAAGAATTTCCATTTGATTGTTGATTGTTGATAGTGACTCTTGAGCCTTATAGTGGTTAAACATTAGTAACAAAAAATATGCTCACATCCCCTGTTTGGTCTCGATAAACATTCAGCAAAGGTTGATGAATGTCAAATGGGCTTATTTTTTCAAGACCGACATACTATTTTATATGCACTTTCATGTCAGATGCCATTTTGTCAGATTGCTGCTGAGATGCTATCTGGAAAAAAAAATCTGTTATTGATGGAAATATTCAACATTTGCCTCTGATATCGTTGGCCATTATAATAAAATGCGAGATATTACTTCTGGAACCGGCCTTATACACACAGCAAGCAAATGACAAAATTTCCATCACATATTTTGTGTGGGGACAGATACGAAAAGCAAATATGCATCAATATTTCCCAGTTGTTTTCGCGTTTGAGAACTGATACTGGTTACTGATCAAAGGCCATGTTGTCGGATATTGTTTATCGTCCTACCCAGGACGAGAGAACTGATACATATCAATATTAGAATTATGACGCGAACGTACAAAGTATATATTTCGGCACATACAAAGAAAAGATTTATCACCGTCCAAATATGGCGATTGATAGTCTCGGTGGAATAGGGTAAATAGTTTTACCAGAGTTATGAAGGAATTTAAAACAATGTACAAGTACGATTGTGTAAAAAAATGGAATTTTATAATAAATAAAAACATCTATATCTATAATTCTCAAAATGTGTGCGTTTATGTATATATATATGTATGTCTGTGTGTGTGTGATCAGATGTTGTTTATTCATTTCCACAGTTTTCATCCGATTTCGATAAAACTTTTTTTTTGTTTGATAGATAATTCTTCAGTGTCGGTTTTGAGTCCAAATTGTTGGCGACAATGGCTCTCCACTACTTCCTGTCCATTATAACTCTCAGCAACGTTTTACTATTTACTACCTGTTTATGGATATATGTCTTTCATAAAATCTTTAATAAAAAATAAATACTTTAAATTATTACAATATTATTATTTATTATGATACAGTTCCCTTTACCGGGACACCCCCATTCAAATTGTTACCCCCCCACATTTAGGGATATGCCGCAGATGCACCCAAATGTTGTTACTAATATTGATTTTTGGGTGGGCTGACTTTAAACTTAAACTGCTCCAATTGAACGGCAAATATTCCCAGTAATGAAAGACCCGGGCAAAGACGGGTTATACTGCTAGTCCCTGATAGAATACAGTAATAGTAATATTAACCAAAGCCCCTTTTTATTTTAATCAATTTCACTGCAAGCAAGGCAATAAAGCCACTAAGACACAAGGGATTACTGGGTGTGGAAAAATTAGAAATGATAAACATTAGTAAGGAGCGAGAAAAAAGAAGAGTAATCAGGAGGACAACAGATAGCGATTGAGATTACATTTAAATTTTTGAAGGTTACAGTTGACTGGAAAGCATGAAGCAGGAAGAGAGTTCCACAAGCAAGTGAAGAAACTATTAGCATAGAACTTACGGTTACATCTTGCCACCACAGCTGTAAATTTGTGACCAGTCTAGTACTGCGCTTAAATTCGAAAATCTAACCATGGCGACGTGCTCATTCAAACAGTTTCCATGGACGTATTTGTAAAAAAGACACAAACAGGCTGCCTTACGGCAGTGGGAAAGTGACTGAAGCCGAGATGCCAGATCGGGACCAATAAAATTGCTGATTCTTCTCTGGAATTTATCAGGGACCTGTAAATATATAGCGGGAGCACACGACCATATGTGGCAGGAGTACTCTAAGTATGGAAAAATGGTAGACTTGTAAATATGTGGGATAGATTAGGGAGATAAAAGTAGTCTTGCACAGCCAACTAACTTAGCAATGGATTCAATATGGTCTTTCCACTTTATGCCATCAGAGAACGTTAACCCTAGAAGGCGCAACGAGACACTTTCCTGGATGTTAGCATCAGCCATACTGATGGAAAGCAGAGGTTAGCATCAGCCATACAGATGGAAGGCAGAGGTTGGCATCAGCCATACAGATGGAAGGCAGAGGTTAGCATCAGCCATACTGATGGAAGGCAGAGGTTAGCATCAGCCATACAGATGGAAGGCAGAGGTTGGCATCAGCCATACAGATGGAAGGCAGAGGTTAGCATCAGCCATACAGATGGAAGGCAGAGGTTAGCATCAGCCATACTGATGGAAGGCAGAGGTTAGCATCAGCCATACAGATGGAAGGCAGAGGTTAGCATCAGCCATACAGATGGAAGGCAGAGGTTGGCATACAGATGGAAGGCAGAGGTTAGCATCAGCCATACAGATGGAAGGCAGAGGTTAGCATCAGCCATACTGATGGAAGGCAGAGGTTAGCATCAGCCATACAGATGGAAGGCAGAGGTTAGCATCAGCCATACTGATGGAAGGCAGAGGTTATCATCAGCCATACTGATGGAAGGCAGAGGTTAGCATCAGCCATACAGATGGAAGGCAGAGGTTAGCGTCAGCCATACTGATGAAAGGCGTCTCTCAGAGGAATAACGAGAGCAGTGTAATTTTGGAGGCGCTAAAATTAACAAGCTATCCTTTGCGCCAGTTAACAGCAGACCAAAGGTCGTTTTTGACACCAGTTGCCAATTTGACTTTATTGGACCGATCGGAGTTAGTATCGAGACAGGAGTAAATGGTTGTATCACCACCATAGATACCAAGTTAAAAGCTGATGTCATTGGAAAGGCCATTAATGAAAGATCAAGGAAAGAATCCTTTGAGCCACCTGTATCAGTGCAAAAAGATCAAGAAGAGTGGCCGTTTAGGAAAACATTCATTTTACGATTTCATAAGAAAGAACGGATCAGATCAAAAGATTGGCCGGAAACACCGTAAATTTATCGAACACTCAAGGCTACTTTCGGTTGAAATTTATGACAACATTCTCTTAGAGTAAAAATTAGGAAAATCCGTTTTTCGTGTCTACTGTTATCGCTCTTTTCAGTATTAATGGGGGTTTCCTTCTTAACCATATGTTCGAAGTAGTGTGGAATATCAACATCATGATTTCCTCTTCGATTTACATGTAGAATTCGTTTTTGATGTTACTGTTCTCGACAGTCCTCAAGTGATGCGTTTTTATGATTGATTCAGTGCTGGTCTCATCAATGCTTTCAAAGGCTTGCGGCCGCATCACGTTGAAACAACGATTCCCGCACGATCACCAAATTGAGTAACGTCAACCTTGGTACGTACCTAGATGGGTGACCCCTTAGTGCTGTAAGTTTTGTTGTTCTGGTGGTGTAATGGATAATGGCGCGGAATTGTTAAACGGAGAGCCGAGTTCCAATTCCAGTTGGGCTCGTTATATTCACTTAACCAGAAATACTCTTGGGAAAGGCATGAACCCACCTCTTCTCCTCCCAGCTATGGGTTAATTAGTAAGGCTTATAACACTAAATCCTTACTATCTCCAAAAAAATCTTCCACTCTAAAAATATTTTTGGCTTAGTAGAAAACGAATCGATCAAATGCTAATTAGCTACACCGGCATGTCTTTTAGATTTACTTACATTCTCTGGAATATAAATGTATAGAAACTAACGTAAACATAGTGAGGGATCAGTTTATATATTTACTGCAATATGGAATTGATCCCCCACTTTATATCCACATTCTAATTTCCAAATACGGTATGAATACGGTATCCCCTTCAGCTATGGGTTAATTAGTAAGACTTGTATCACTAAATCACTACTATCTCCAAAAACGTTCTTACAATGTAAAAATATTTTCTAATTTTAGAAAAACAGCAATGGGTTGACAAGCCGTAAAAACTAATCAATCAATCATTGCATTCATTCCAATTCCAGGTCATAGTGAGTGCTGTTTCTTGAAACGCTAGGTAGAGAATGTTGACTTTTTGTTCAAGATCATTTTTATCCCAGCTATGAATACCTATGTCATCAGCATAGCCTCCTTCATCATCAGTATATTGGTCTCGGGTGAAACAAAAGACTGTTATATGTTTCATGTAAATATATTATATTTTAATTATTCTTGTGTAGAAATGAATTGAAAATCTGGAAGAAGGCGATTGTCTGTGGTCAGGAATTACGGCAGGAATTACTGATACAATACTGACTGATTCCTTTTCTACAGATTATTAACCCGTTGCAGGTTATTTAAAGCCAGCAAATATTGATATATTGTAAGAATTGCTTTGGAGATAATAATCCTTTAGTGATACAAGTTTTAATATCCTATAGCTGGCTTTCATTCATTTCCCAAGGATATCTGCACGTAATTGAATATAACAAACCCTATTGTAATTGGAACTCGGCTCTCCGATTAACAATTCTGAGGCATTATCCATTATATCACCTGCATACATATAATGTTCATCACATCCAACACCTGATATTCTCCAACGGTCACTCATCTAGCTACTGACCAAGCTCGAAGTTGCTTACTAATTTATTTTTTATTGCATTTTATGAATAATACAAATTCATTGTTAATGATTCTCGTATAAGTATGAATTGAAATCGGGAAAGAAAGAAGGGAATTGTCTGTCTATATCTCTGAGATGAGGTATTATAATTACTTGCATTATTTACATCATTCGGACTGTTATCCTTATCTTAATTGCCATATTCACAACGTTTCGGCCGTTTTGCTCACCGGCCTTCTTCTGGTGATTGGATCTCTGAGATGAGGTATTATAATTACTTGCATTATTTACATTATTCGGACTGTTATCCTCATCTTCATTGCCATATTCACAACGTTTCGGCAGTTGTAATTTCCGGCCTTCTTTTAGTCATTGGATCGCTGAGATGAGGTATTATGATTACTTGCATTATTTACATTATTCGTCAGAGAAATGTGAGTTCCATACCTAACCACAGAAGGGGATTTGAGACATCCGAAAGAGGCAGGGCACGTGGAAGTAGAACAATCTATTTCGGTGGACGAAATGAAGGGTTCGGTTTGAAATTCCGAAAACCTGTAGAAAGGCCGGAGCGTACAACGGCCGAAACGTTGTAAATAGGTAGATCAGGATAACAGTCCAAATAATGTAAGTAATGCAAGTAAATGAATTGATAATGACTTTCTATGGGCAGAGAGGATCCCCAGACAAATCTATGTCAAAGGGAAACAGCTACCCATCCTCGTTTTATTCGGAGTCAACGAGGTATTTTTGTCAGAGCCTACGGGCTCGGATACCTCACATTAAATTCGACCTTGTGCCACACCTGACCGCGTGGGGCGGTTAGTAGATATTCTGCAGTTGGAGATTTGTTGTGTTATTCACATGACTCACTTCGAGCAGTTGACTACTTCTTCTACGCGCTGTTGGTGAATCTTATATGTGTTGTTCTTGTACTAAGTATTATCGTTCATTATCAACCTTCATGTGATTATTCTATTCAGTAACCTTCCCTACGTTACAGCAATAACAGGAAAGCATTGCTTATTATTCTCTTATATAAATGTATTAATATCAGGAAGACGTGTTTCTGATTTCTCATCTTCATTAATCTATCCTGCTTCTTATTTTACACGAAGTCATACTACAACTCAAATATTGGCCTACCAAAAACTATTTCGCGCAAATTATGCCAATGACTCCTTTTATTTATCTGCATTCTCATGAAGTCCGCAATTGATGCCGAGTGTGTATTAAAAGGCCGTAACTGCAATTTGGCATCAGTTAAAGATTAGCAGAAAATCTTTCCCGGCAATCCTCAGAGCAATCATCTTGGAGCCTAACCGCCATTAATGTCAAAGTTGCCGTGAACAATTAAACTCGTCTTCGATATTTTAATTTACTTCCTGGTTCGAAAGGTCACCTCCAGATGAAGCACTGGTTTTAATCTCCACTAACGAAAGTGCGCTGCAGGTTACTTTTCCTTGTGTGAAACATCTGATTGTGACAGCTCTGAAAACTTTGTCGTCTGCTAATTGACAAAGAGACTTCTGTTATGTTGGGCTGCATCCAAAAGTGGGTCTCCCTTCACAATAATCATTCTTTGTTCGCCGAAAGCCGGCTTTTGTCACCTGATATTAAACTAATAAATTATAAGCCCTATCCTCTGTCACTTAAAGAATATTGCATCTATCTATCAATCTCTCTTTCTCTCGCCCAAATATATATCCAGTAACAGTAAGTCCTTTCTATTCGTAGGTTTTTACAGCCGCGGATACAGTCAACCGCTAATAGGAAAAAATGTTACTTCATTCCATAGGTGTTGATGACTACCCTTTTCCATCCATACATGATCATCTATTCTTTATTTCATTGTATCACCCCTAATTATGATTTTTCGATGTTCCTACAGCCTTACTTTTAGGGTGAGGTTGTTTTATTTGTCTGTGCTTTGTCACAACTTCAAAATTATATATTTTCTAATTGTTTATTTATTAAAGTAGAATAAGATAAACATCAAATAGGAAACGTTTATCAATCAACGTTTCACTTTTTATTAAAGTTTCAACACAGTATGAGATATGGAGAAAAAGAAGAAAGAAAGATTCTTATTTTTGTGTTGTTTGATTTTTATGGGTTAATCAGGTTTCACGTGCATTCGACTTGTTAAATAACGTTAGTATAATTTGTGGCGTCTCGGATTCAAGAAGAGACCACGCGTCCTTTCGAAGCTCCAACAATAAGTATAAGAATACTTTTACAAGCATACATTTTTCAGGAAAAATGTCAAAGCTATCATTGCATCAACAAACTGATAGGGAGATTATATTTTAAATTCAATAGGGAGATTATATTTTAAATTCAATAAACTTCACAATTGGCAACCTCCCAAAAGGCAAACAATGATTTTGCTACACAAAGAGTATTTCCACATCGATTTCAGCTGAATGAAACCAAACCGCTTATTGGCCTCAGAGACCTCTATTCTTTCTACGGCACACGTTGTATGAGCATTTTTCGCCTCATATGCCGTTATTTCGCTATATTGGAGTTCCATTTTTATTTATTTATTTATTTAAAGTTTAGAATGGAAACACATTTAAAAGAATATATTTCGTAATTTATTAAATAATTCTAAAATGAAAAAAAGGTTTAAGTGATTAATACCCTCCGTACAATAATTATTTAATTTTATTAAATTATTTTTTTTTTAAGTATTAAATTATTTCCTTTTAAGTTTTCACAATACACAAAAATGGAAATAGATCTAAGAACATACAGGGTTTATTAAAAGATAAGAATACAGATATCTTTCCACGGCATTTCTCGGACCAATCTTAATTGTTTTATTACCGTTTAAACAGAAGAATTTTCTTACCACCAGTGCGATAAAGATATTTGTGTTATTACTACCACAAAAAGAAAATGTTTAACATCGAAAACCATCAAGAAAATTAATTAATTTTAATATTATGTGGAAATATACTATGTCTGAAGAAGTTCACAAAACCGGAAACCCGTGTAGCAAAATAATGGAAAAGAAAATGTAATATAAAAAATATATCATAAACATAAACGAAAATATATATATATATATATATATATATATATATATATATATATATATATATATATATTTAAATACCACATTACAACCCAAAAAAACGTTTGCGGTTTCTCTGTTCTTTTTAAAATATATACTTTTCTCTCGTTGGAATAACTATAACCTCTTCCATACATATATATATATATATATATATCAAAGTGAGAGAAAAATGCAGATGTAGGAAAAATCCACTATTCGTAGCATTTGCTTTAAAAACAAAATGTGCTCAGTACAAAGTAGAGCAATATATTAAGTTTTTATTATGAGAGATTATAATAAAAACATTTGAAATCACGACACAAAAGCTTGCATGTTTCAATATTATGATTGTATTTCTTCAGGCGATTGTAAGTAACTGTTATTTTCATCGCCTAATATATATATATATATATATATATATATATATATATATATATATATATATATATATATATATATATATATATATATATAGTTGATTGATGGGTTTCAGACTATTTCCGATCGTCAGACAAACAAAAGTTTGACAAAGCAAAACGATCGCAAATAGCATGAAACCCAGGGTCACAATCTCACATCAATCCAACTAAATATGTTAGCTCTATCAATGATACTGAGCGCTTTCCAATACGTACCGCGCATATATAATATATAAATAATATATATATATATTCATTTATATTTATATACATACACATTTTTATATATATATATATATATATATATATATATATATATATATATATATATATATATATATATGTTAATTCCACACATATCCGGCTACTGCGAAAAACTCAACGAAACAATATCAACTTCATCTCGGCACTCGGAATGTACGAACTCTCCAGGACAACAACTCAGCACCAGAAAGAAAAACAGCTCTGGTCGTATTGGAGGTAAAGAAGTACAACTTTGATATAACTGCACTGAGAAATAATCATCAGTCGACTACATGAAAAGAGAAAGCCAAATAAGACATCTAACGGTGTTCCTGCTGCACTTGGATACAATACCTTCTCCTGTACTGTTTGTGGTCTTTTATGCAATTCCCGAGTCGGTCTCAAAAGACAGGCCCGTCATAGGCTTTAGATTGTGGTCGTCGGAACCTCAAACCTTTGAACTCCACGGGAGAATCCATCACACACACACACACACACACACACACACACATATATATATATATATATTCAGTTGTATCGATATGAGTTTGTGACACTGATTTCCATGCTTTTGCGATCATCAGACAAACGATATGTTAGTACTATTACTTTCCACTAAGTACTGCTCATAAAAAAAAATATATATATATATATATATATATATATATATATATATATATATATATCGTTTCATCGGAGAAGGGAACATACTTCCAGTCTTCTACGGTGAAATTTTTGTAATAATGAGCCCATTCAAATAACTTGGCTTTGTTGGCTTTGCTTATTATCGGCTTAAACCTTCGTGTACAAGATTTGTAGCCTTGTTCTAACAAGATTTGTAACCTTGTTCTGACGGACTGTTGAAGAGGCAAGACTAAAACCTTGCTCTTCGCTTAGACTGGCTGCAATTTCTTGGCTAGTTATAGTCCTAATCTTCGCAACTTCTGTCTTGATTACCCTGCCAGTTCTATCATCAATCTTTTTCTTTCGTCCCCTTGTATCCTTCCTTGGAGCAGGAGTGGCATCATTATGTGCCCTAAGCACTTGAGAGACAGTTGATTGCGAGGTTATAGCAATTTCTCTCTAGATTTGCCTGCTTTTGAGAGAGCAATATTAGATACCTTAAGTGGTTCAGATGCGTGTTTGTACCCTTTCATCTGGTTAGTGACTTGAGTGGCTATTTCAAGCGGTTTTCATACTGTATGAGGCTTTCTGGAATATTCTGGAATACTCTAGATTTAATTTAAACTGTTCTAGAATTCTCTAGAATATTGTTCTGAATGTATTGTAAAGTAGTTTTCTATATTTATTTTAACCCCCAAAACAACAGACGAAAAATATTTTTAGTAAAAAGAATCAGGTGAGTCACTTTTATCGAACAGCACTGTATATTAGGTCTATTTTGGCAGTATTGATTCTCTCAAAGATGTTTGGTTAAATATTATGGACTAGTTATGTCCTTCATTTTTTATCAAATTTTTCGGATGTACGAATTATCTGTTCTATGTAATCGGTAAAATTTATAAAGTTCATATTTTTATTTTGTATTATTTTCCACCGATTACATTCGAAGGTTGTTAGATTCGTTTTCAAGGATAATGTATTGTGTATATTTACGCAAAATTGTTTGTTTAATTCCGACGTTCCTGCTTTTGATGGAACCAATTTCAAGTCACGCAAGGAGAAGAAAAAGTTTCTAATAGCCGTTACACATAAGGTCACGCTAGACCATTTCAAATGTCCAGCTACCTAAAGAATACCAGGATGCAGCCAAAGCAAAGGAATTCTAACTACCACACAAGCACCATATCGAGTTTTCAGAATTACCGCGAAAATCGAATCTTCTTGAACAAAAATAACAAAATATGAACTTATCTGGAAAAAATATAATAGAAAATTAAACAGACAGAACACGTTTCTTCTTTTTAATCAAACTTGTTTGTGCACACACAAACACACACACACACACACACACATATATATATATATATATATATATAATGAAATGGGCAATGTTCGATGATAATTTTAAGATGTTTTGATGTTTATACATTCTTTTTTATAGATACAAATATTTGAGTAAATGCTCTGTTTATAATAAACAGTATTAATAACATTTACCGGCCTGAATGTCCGAGAAAGTCAAAGAAAATATGCGTCCTCCGACAGGAATCGAACCGTGCTTTTTACCGATTTCGCGTTTCGGTTAGCAAGGTCGATTTTACTGTTTTTAAACTACAATTTTCTATGATCTTCTCGCGTACATTCATATCTGCTCGATGTATATATATATATATATATATATATATATATATATATATATATATATATATATATATATATATATATGTACACAGTGATGGATAATTTGTCGACTAAATTACGCAAAAATGAAATACGAAATAAAATCGCCATTGGCTTCAACCACGCCCTCCAAACGACTTTTTGGAATCTTCTGCAACTCTTCTAGACGGTTTCCTTGTTTAAGTTTTTGAATTCTGCTATAATCCTCGCCTTCAGCTCATCTCTGGCGTTACAAAGTGTTTTGTTGGTCTTTCGCTCAACTGCGTCTCACACAATATTCAAGGAGGGGGGTTGCAATCTGGGGAGTTAGATGGTCAGATGTGAGTGGTGATGTGGGCGCAGAAATTGTCTAAAAGCTATGACTGGATTCCTCTCCTTGAATGGCATGATACAAAGTTCTTTTTCTAGACATATCGTCTTCCAACAGCTACCTTCCTGACCTAGGGCAGCACTACGTCCTCAGGGCACATGATGTAGGCCTTCGTGTTGAGTCTCAGTCCCTTAACAACTAATTCGAGAATTCTTTTCTTATCAGAACGATCAAAGTGAGTTTTCTGAGCTGTTGTTCCTTTGTAAATACGATTAAACTCATACAACTCTTTACGAATTATCTGCACAATCCTCACTCTGAAATAGTCGGAATAGAGCTTCCGGTGCGAATGCCAAGAAGTACAGCATGTCATTCTAATTTTCTGGCGGAGTAAATTGCGTCATGGTGTTCTTTTTCTCACAGACGGTGCCCAACTGACCCTACTATGCTGTGCAAATCAAAACAAACCACGTGCATAGTCTTACCATGGTAGATTTATCAAGAAGGAGACTTTCTGATCTTATCGGACGGGGGAGGGTCAACCCCAGCGTACGGCACCCTTGGAAAGTGTCTGAAAAACCATACCATGGGTTGACCCAAGCCTTGTGAGTGAAATTGGGTAAACGGATCCTTTGGGAGCCGTCGATAGCTGTTGCCGAATTTCTTGAGCATTCTGGTCTTCTTCAGATTGTTGATCACCCTAGATAACAAGCTCTTTCCCATGAACTGTTACTAAGGTCTGCTTAGTGTAAACCACGGATGGGCTCTGTGGGTGTTGAATAAACAAAAATGCGCCTGAGCAAGCGTCTGTAATAGGGATTGGCTAGACGGGTATCCTGTAATACGAGTGACCAGCTATACTATACATTTAATTAAATTTAAAACCCACCGACACAACACGGTCTGTGTAATTCATTTTTCATTTTAGTTTTCAAATTTTCAAACAAGGTCTTGGATATTGGGATCAAAATCAGAGGCAAACTGTCCGAAATTTCTGTGTTGTTGTTTTTCAATTTTTCGGCCGTTTCAGTCATTTTCAAGAAACATACAGTGTCCGTGTGGTAGGCTCCATCCTGGTATTCTTTGGAAAGCTGAAAGTTATAAAATAGTCCACGGTGACATCCTGTAAAACACTAAAAGTTAACGGGACGTCACCTAAAAATACTTCTTTTTTTCTCATCCGTATAAGTATTTCATACACACCATTTCCTATGGCGAAAGATTATTTATTTACTTAGGAACTGAATATTAATGAACTCCTTTGTCTCAGTTGACGCCAACAGCCGTAATTATATTTTTCTACTTTTTATGTGCCGTGTCCTTTCAGGACGTAAGCAATCATGGCCCTCCACGTCTTCCTGTCCCTTGTAGCTCTTAATAAGTTTTGTGTTTTTGTTATTTCTTCCAAACCCTGTTCTACCATCCATTTGCTCAAGGTCATCAAGTATGTCACGCTCTGCTTTTCTCTGTACTATTTTCTCACAATCTGTCCTGTGGGTTTCAGATTTTCTAAGCCTTCCTTCCTCATTACGTACTCCAGAGATTTACGGTTACAAGCAGCCATTTCAAATGTAAAATGATGAAATCTTGTCGCCAATCAAGTATTGCGCTTAATTTCATAAAGTCTTAGTACCATGAAGGTATTTATAAAAGGCACATGGAAGCTACGTTACGGCGATAGGAAAATGACTAAAGCCGAGATGTCAGGTCAGGACCAATAACATTGCTGATTCTTATGAGGATTTTAACAAGAATTTATAGATATAGAGAAAGACCACCAGACCATACGTGGCAGCAATGATAGAGTTATAAATATGCAAGATAGATTCAGCTGTTAAAAATTGTCTAACACGACGGAGGGAACTCACTTTCCTTGCAGTGGACCTAACAAATGATTCAATATAATCTTTACACTTTATGTTAGTAGAAAACGTTAGCCCAAGAAATCAGGAAGACAAAAAAAGTTATCGCAGACAATTAAAAGAGAGCAGTTTCGTTTTGGAAGCGTTAAAATTAACAAGCCATTTCTTGCCTCATTTAACAATGGATTGTAGGTCATTTTTTTTAGGCCAGTTGCCAATTTGTCTTTATCAAACCTGATCAGTTTGACTTACCATTTAGGTAGAGGTACACTCTTGTGCAAATTAATTCAAATAAAACGATTAATTCCGTTATTATTTACCTTTTTCGTATTTTTCAAATGAAACATGATCCAGCGCACATGTTTGTTCTTCGTATGTCCATTCCATGAAGTCGTTCCTTGCAGATGAAACACAGATTTCCATTTGGAATAAATCAGAAGAGTTTCGGCGCCAGTCTATAGTATTTGATTTGCTCATTGGTAAGGCTTGCCAGTGTGTTCGTACAGCGTTACAATTTTCGTACGCTTCCTTGGAGTAACGTCGTTTGCAGACAATGTCTGTAGGACAACTAATCGACAGTCGAGACAATAGTGTCTGGGCGTGAAAAAAATCTGATGTAATCACAGATAAAGCATCAATTTTAAGAAGACAGAATGTATGGTTGACAGCAAGAGGAAGAGGCCAACTAAAGGAAAGCGAGAAGAAAGGACTAAGCATCAATTGTAAGACTGAATGTATGGTTGCCAAAAAGAGGAAGAGGCCAAATAAAGGAAAGCGAAAAGAAAGGACTAAGCATCAATTGTAAGAAGACAGAAAGTATGGTTGAAAGCAAGAGGAAGAGGCCAAATAAAGGAAAGCGAGAAGAAAGGACTAAGCATCAATTGCAAGAAGACAGAATGTATGGCTGACAGCAAAAAGAAGAGGTCAAGTAAATTGAGAGAGAAGGCGCATTGGGACAGGGAAAGATATCTTCCAAAAACTAAGCAAAGTATTAAGAAACAAAGGAAAATCTTTAGTAATAATGATGTACTGAACTGACAATTAATATCGCCCTCCACCCCCGCTATCTGTGGAAAATCACATCAGAAATGAAAAAGAGATATTGGGCAACCTAATTGTGTTTCTACAGAAGAATGATGAGAATACCATGGACTGAACATGTGATTAACGAAGAAGTTTTAAGAAAACGAGAAACAACAAGGTATTTATAGACACAAAGAGACATTTGAAATTTCTAGGACATATATTGAGGAAAATGGGCACAGAGAATTAAACACTCACACTTAAATGTAAAAGAGACAGAAGTAAACAGAAAGTGACCTATCTAACAAGACTGATCTATGGGATCTAAAATTTAGGAAGTTACGGAGAGCCATTTCCCATGATCTGAAGGAATACAACACGTAGAAGAAGAAGGGCCGTAGGCTGATGATCTGTGTAGTTTCGATGAATATTAAAGAAATGCCATTTTCTTATCTTTAATTTTTTGCCAACGTTCTAATACTGTCGCTCGACTGCGCCTGCAGTAAATAGCTAAATATAGACATCAGAACGCACTTCTAAGATTTCCCTAAAATTATATCGGTAGAAGCCTATGCGTCATTATACATTTTGTATATTTTATAAATGCCTCTACGTGTCATTGTCAGTTATCGCTTGCAGTTAAACAGACAGTTTAAAACGTAAACAAGTTTATATTTTCATATCAATATTTTCTTTCCCGGATGACAAAGGAGGTGGATAAAAAGTTCCGCCGGAGGAATTCTCTTGCCCCCAGCATATCGTTGAACTCTAGTCATTATCTGAATGAAACTCTCAAACGTATTACTGGTGGCTGTGAATTACAGTTGTCAGGAAAGAAAATGCCCTAAGGACATCTTCCAGATCATGAGCATTTATTCTGGCTTCCATATTGGTGTTTTAACATACGTATATATCATATAATGTACGGTAAACACTGTTACTATAATGACAATAAACTTTAAGAAACTGGTATGAACACCACCCACACCCGGTTCCGGAGATAGGACCTGTTACAATTTTATGGGACTACACAATACACACTGACAGAACAATCAAAGCCAACCGCCCAGATATTGTTATTAAAGACCACAAACAAAAAAAAGTGCCTCCTTATTGATATGGCAGTCCCTGCAGACTGCAATGTATCTTTGAAGATATTCAAAAAGCTGTCAAAATACAAGGACCTTGAAATTAAAATCTCAAAAACGTGGCACATGGGAACATCAACAATCCCTGTTGTATCAGGTTATCCCATAAGTTCTGTCCGAATTTTGAATAAAGAAAACAAGTGACCAAATGTTACATTTAATTACAGATTCAATCAACAATGTATTTTCCCTGGTTATCTATGACTTCCTTCCATCTATAAACAAGCTTACTAATTCCATTACTGTAAAATTATTTTGGCTTTGATTCGAAGAACTCACAAATGTCAGTTTTAACCTCTTCCTGTGTTACAAAAGCTGTTTCTTCCAAATGATTCTGTAAGCTACGAAACAAATGGTAGTCTGAAGGAGCAAGATCGGGAGCATAAGGTGGATGAGGAATTTTCTCCCAACCAAGTTCTTTGATCTTTTGTGACGTGATTCTTGCTGTGTGAAGTCGCGCATTGTCCTGATGAAACATCACCTCTTTACGATTCACTAGAACATCTATTCTTTTCCTCAAAGCTTGGTTCAAACGCTCTAATTGCTGACAGTATATTTGAGCATTAATTGTTGCATTAGGTGGTAAGAATTCAAAGTGGATTATTCCTTGGCGATCGAAAGAACCTTTTGCCCATGAAGTTCCCTTCTCGGCTGTGGCTGGGGTCCTTCCCGTTTACCAATCCACTGTCTACGATGATTAACATTTCGATAAAAGATCCATTTTTCGTCGCCAGTCACAAGTTTATCCAAAAAAAGGTGAAACAAGTTGGCGAGAATGGAGAGAAGAGCAGATGTCAACTCGGGATTTGAGGTTGTTTTCAGACAATTCATGAAGCACCCATTTTCCAAGTTTAGGAATTTTTCCAAGTTGTTGAAGATGACGATGAACAGTTGTATGGTTTGAACTGAGAACCACTGCCAATTCCTCAATTGATAAAGCAGGATTTTCTTCAAGGGCTGCTTCAAGAAGCTTTTCATCAAACTCAACTGGACATCCGGTTCGATCTCGAAATCTCCACCTCTGAATTTTGCAAACCATCTTCTGCAAGTTCTTTCATTCACACATTCCTCTCCATAAACTGAGTGAATGTTTCTAGCCGCTACGGCTGCTGAGTTTCCTTTCTTGAACCCATAAAGCATTATGTGCCTCAAATGATTCTTGGGTACTTCCATGTTAGCAGGGTTTTCATCAAAGAAAATTTAATTTTATTGTTCTCTGAAATAAAATTTGATCAGTTTAAATGCATCTAAACATAAAAATAATGTTCAGTTCCATTAGACATAAAATACTCTTTAAATTTCGTTCATTTTAACAAAAAGTTAAAATTCGGACAGAACTTATCGGATGACCTGATAGTTGGAACCCTAGCATTGATTGGAAAAGATTTCAGTAGACTAATTGAAGGGATTCCTGGAAGCCCATGCCTCAAAGAAATACCAACAATATTTCTCACAAGTACAGCTCACACTTTAAGAAGAGCTTTATGTATGTAAAGTTTTTTGTTTTTTTTTTGGTCAGTGGAAAGTGTCATGATGCCATTTCTAACCTTAGGTCTCTGGGCGTGACCCGGAAATAAATGTGTACACGCCAGAAATCAAAGGAAATCAAAAAACACAAATCAATAATAATAATAACAACAATAATATATATATATATATATATATATATATATATATATATATATAGATAGATAGATAGATAGATAGATAGATAAGATCTGTAACAATTTTATGGCATTGAGATATGATATATAACAATTTTATTGGACGTTACAATACACACAAACAGAAGAATCAAAGCTTATCGACCAGACATCGGGAGCACAGATCACAAAAACAGAATGTGCTTTTTTTTATTGACATGGCAGTCCCGACTGATAGTAACGTATCTTTGAAGATCTTCAAAAATCTATAAAAATACAAGGAACTTCAAGTGGAAATCTGAAAAATCTCAAAACATGAAGACATGGAGATGGAGCTCTTGGATTGCTTGGAAATGGTTCCGATAAACTAAAAAGGATTCCTGGTAGTCCATGTCTTAAAGAAATACAAAAACAATTGCACTGTCATATACAACTCACACATTACAAAGTTATGATCTTCATAACCTGGTTAGGATATGAACTTCATAACTGCGATCGGTTCTTCATAATCCGATATGATCTACATAACCCGGTTGAGATATGATCTTTATAACCCAGCTAAGATATGATCTTCATAAACTGGTTATGACTGTTGTAGCATACCTACGGACGGTAATGTGCATGTCCCCATTCAGATAAATACAGTAGTAAATACTGTATGTTGGTCTGCAGTTGGAGATTCGTCACCAGAGGCAGAAAGGATCCCCCAGATGAGGCTATATCGAAGGGCAAAGAATCGTCTGAGGAAACCGCTACCCGACCACGTTTTATACGGGGTTCACGGGGAATTTTTGGCCTAGCCTAGGGGATTGGAAATCCCACACTAAATTCGGCCTTGTGCCACATCTGACGGTGTGGGGCTGTTGGTAGATATCCTGCAGTTGGAGATTCACTTGACTCACTTCTAGCAGCTGACTACTTTTCTACACGCCACTGATGAATCTTATATGTGTTGTTCTTGTCCTAAGTATTATCGTTCATTGCCAACCTTCATGTGATTATTCTATTCAGTAACCTTTATAATCCGGCAAAGATATGACCTTTAGAATCAGGCTATGATATGATCTTTATAACCCAGCTAAGATAAGATATTCATAATCAGGCTGAGATAGGATTTTCATAATCAGGCAGTTATAGGATCTTCATAATGCCGCTAAGATATGATCTTCATAACCCAGCTTAGATATGATCATCATAATCCAGCTAAGATATGACCTTCATAACCCGGCTGAGATACGACCTTCATAATCTGGCTGAAATAAGATCTTCATAATCCGGTTGAGATATGATCTTCATCATCTAGCCAAGATATGATCTTCTAACCCGTCTCAGATATGATCTTCATAACACCGCTTAGTTATGATCTCCATATCCCGGATGAGATCAGATCTTCATAATCCGACTCGTATATGATATTCATTACCTAGCTAAAATATGATCTTCTAACCTAGCTAAGATATGATTCACATAACTCGGCTATGATATGATCTTCATAACCCGACTGAGATAGGCTCTTCATAATCCGACTAAGATATGATTTTCTTAAGCTGGTTAAGATATGATCTTCATAACCCAGCTGAGATTGGATCTTCATAGCTTGGTTGAAACACCTAACAGTCGGTAAGGATATGAAATAATAATAATAATAATAATAATTATATTATTATTATTATTATTATTATTATTATTATTATTATTATTATTATTATAAATGCCCTGGTACTACATCAGGTATGAATGTCATGACTATTAATCTTAATTGGTTAACACTGTTAATATGTACATTATTTATCTTGGTGAACTGACTCAGACTACAATAAATATCCCGTTCAGAAAGACAGATTTGTTTGTCAGTTGCCTGATCTTAACTAGTTGGGCATGTTCTCTCCCGGCTGATACACTGTGCCTCTCTGTTCATGGGCGGGAGTAGGGAGAGGCAGCATGCTCAAATGGCGGGAATGTTCTTGTTTGTTTTTGTTTTGTTTTTTAAGTTTGACGGATGAGGCCGCCGATGTGTGTTGGTAGTTACTTCGAGATTATTGGGAACACCCTCAATCGGGGACCAGCTGAACGAACTGGATTACCCATAGACAGACTGTCATCCATAGACAAACTGTTTCGCAGCTCATCAGTGTGGCTAGACATCCGATTACCTCAAGCCGGGATCGAAACCCGACTGATTTGGTATCAGTTGGAGAATCTATCCCTAAGCCATTGGTGCACGGCAGGGATGAAGGTAAACACGCCAGTGCCTGAGAGAACTTGATTCGTTTTATCGAAGAGTTATTATGCATTAGCAGCAGTAATAGTCACTGTTTACAAATTCACTTTTCCTCCCCGAGCGCTCAACTGAAATATTTTTTTTCAGGAGCAGGTTTATACGCATAGCAAAAAAGCAAAAAAGTTACTTCCCTTATAATGGAAAACAAAAGAACGCGCGAACTTTGAACTTTGAATTCTAGAACACTGCAGAAGCATTTAAAAAACACAAAAAAAAAAAACGAACAGTTGAAATGTTTTATATTCACAGAAATACATATACAGAATAAAAGACAACTTAACCCCCCTGAAGACGGTTTAAGATGAGATTAAAAGTACTTGAGAGAATAAAAACTATTCGAAAGAAAATTTTGGTATTTTTCTTATTCAATTTTCTAAGTCTACCAAAAAATTCATCCTCGAATTTGAAAGGATCACGACAAAAACTAATCGACATGATATGTCGAAATTACTGTAATTCCCCTATGTATAATGCGTCTTCATCCATAATACGCACACTTGTGCTGAAAGTGTGGGAAAATGCTTTTGCTCATCCATAATACGACGCTTTTGTTTGGTAATCAAAGGCTATAAATTTCATTACGGACACCGTTTTCTACTCTTATTAAAAAATGGTTTTAAATGTAGAATAATATTATTCTAATTTAGTTTTATGAAAATTCTTATTTTATTTTACGGCAATTTTTTAAAGCTTTTTTGTAGCTTTACATAATACGCACCCCTGATTTTCCTTATGATTTTTAGGAAAAAAAAATGCGTATTATACATGGTGAATTAGGGTATTTAACCAAACCTGTTTAAATGAAAATATGCTACCTAAATATAAACCATATATATAACTATGCATATATTTAAATGTATATATATATATATATATATATATATATATATATATATATATATATATATATATATATATATAAATAAAGAAAGAAAGAACAGTAAAATATATAATCCTGTGTTCTTATAGATTTTTTTTTTTTACAAAATACAAGGATAATAAATCCAACAAGACCGGATATCGGAAAAATTAGTAAAATGATCCTTGAAAGGGTAAATAAACAAATTAAAGAAAAATAAGCCTGAAACTTTGGATTAATACCAAGGAAGTGATAAACTGGTTTACTTACATAATAGAGAAAAAAAACAATTGTACACTAATGCAGTTTAATTTTGATAATTATTACCAATCAATATCTAAAGAACTATTTTTGAATGCGTTGGACTTTGCCACCCACTATACAGATATTACAGATGAAGAAAAGAACATTATTCTATATGCGAAAAAATCGGTACTTATACATAAAGGTGAGCAATGGATTAAGAATTCTTATGACTGACCACTTTGACATCACAATGGGATCACTAGACTCAGCTGAGTCGTCTGATCTCGTTGGCCTTTTTATATTATACAACCTTACAGCGCACCGTGATATTAATATAACTGACATTGGTTTGTACAGAGACGATGGACTTATTGTTATTAGAAACTCAACTAACTTCAAAATTGATAGAATTAGAAAGTTATTATAGAAAGAATTTAAAAGCATGGGCTTAAAAATTACGGTTAGTACTAAATTAAAAAAAGTGGACTTCCTAGATATAACATTAGATTTAAATAAAAATACATACACACCTTATAAAAAACCCAACACCAATCCTTTATATATACATCCTAAATCAAATCACCCCCCATCCATAATTAAACATATACCGTTATCTATCAGTAAACGAATTAGTACAAATTCACCAAATGACAAGATTTTCGATGAGCATATCAATTCCTATATTAAGGCTCTAAAAGAGAGTGGCTACAAAAAACCAAAACTAACTTATATAAAAACAATGAAAATGGAAAGCATAGACAAACAGATGTAGAAAAATAATTTGGTATACGCCCCCATACAACCAAATGGTAAAAACTAATTAGGACTTAAATTCCTCGCATTAATAGTCAAGCATTTTCTAGTGAAAGTAAAC
>CAHIKZ030000458.1:247500-287500 GCA_903632075.3 Acanthosepion pharaonis
GAGACATTTTTATATTTCATGTTTTTTTACACCCAATCATATGGTATCAACTATTTATTTACTTTTTTCTTTTTTCCAAATTATAGTTTCAGCTTTTTTTGTTTGTTTGTTTTTTTTTTTTTTTTTGTTTTTGGTGGGGGTGTTTTTTGTTTTTTTGTTGTTTTTGTTTTTTGGGGTGTTTTTGGATTTGGGTTTTTTTTTTGGGGGGTTAATTGCATGGTATCAACTGCTTTAGTTCTACTACTTTACTTGGTATTTTGTTTTTTTTTTTACGTTTTTATTTATTGGTATAAAGCCACTCTTTTGAGAAATAATATAATACCATCCATCCTTGCTCTGACAAAGAACTCCCTTATGTTGTTTATATTGAAAAAAATCTTTCTCGATGGAACAAGATCTGTACATTCAGTCAATACATGTTTTATATTATATGCAGATTTTCATATCAGACAGGATGGTTTTTCTTCCCCTTTCTACAGGTATCAGTGTGTAGTTCTTGTACGGCCAAGAGGGCCAATACTTTCTCTTTTTTTCGGCATTTTCCTTATCCTGAATTCCATTCGACAAATATTGGCTTGATTTGTAGTAGTTTTGTGATGCAATGTAAATGGCAAGATTATAATCACTGATAGTATTTTTCTCCTAAATAAACCCTGACTTGCGACAGTTCAAATATGATATATTTAATTTACTGCAATAAATGTAACGGCGGAAATTATATCGGAAAAATTGTACAGAATTCTGTCTTCAATTTAATAACCACAAGCCATCTATCAGAATCAACAACATCAATTTTTCTCTGGCTAAACATTTCTCCCAACCCGACTATAGTATACATAACATTAAATGCCTCCTTTTAACATCTTCATTCTGTTGCCAACAAAAATACCGAAAATCCGAGTATCCTGAGCAAGCGTCTGCAATAGGGATTGGCTAGCCTCCCTAGTAGACGGGTATCCGAGAATACGAGTGGCCAGCTATATATTATTATTATTATACTGTATTTTTTATTTTCTGTTGTACATACATTTCACTAAATTATTTATTTTTTCACGATATTAAAAAATAGAAATGAACCGGATGTTTCGCCATTGTGTTTTTCACCTAATTTCCGTTTCAAAACTTATTTTCAGGGAAAGACGCTTTGTTGCAACCTTACTGTTATCGAAACATTACAGGTCTTGTGTATTCCTTTTATTAATTTTCTTAATCAATTTCGGGAAGTTTCCTGTTTTTGAGCGAAAAGATGTTCATTTACGCCAAAGAACAAATATGGCCGATATATCAAATACCTTTTTGTAAGCAATTGTTATCAACACCTACCTTCTTGGTGTTTTATTGTGTATTTTTCTAATCGAGTGTATTTGCAATCTTGTTGTTTTAAACAATATTTTTACCTGCTTTTTTTTGCTTTTAAATTTCGTTCAAAATTTCTTGTATTATACACTGAGTTCATTATTTACATTATTGGGACTATTTTCCTCATCTTTGTTACCATATTTATCACAACATTTCGACCGTTGTACACTCCGGGCTTCTCCAGATGGTTGGAATGTCGAACTGAACCATTTATTTCGCTCGCTGGGGTAGACTGCTCTGAGTTTCACCTGCCATGTCTAATGGATGTCAGTTATCAGTTATCTCCTGTTAATTTCCCCACTGAAAGTTCTCCACTGCCTTAATCGAGTATTGAACTCACACTCTTCTCTGTCATTCGATCAAGCTAACGCCTTTATCCACCGTGCCATGTGTCCTTGAGGACAATAGTCCGAATAATGTAAATAGTGTACATAATACCTCATCTCAGAAATATAGACAGGTTTGTGCGGATCTATTACGAACATACATACAAAAATACCAATCACATACAACGCGAAGCATTTATTGGTTAATTATTCACCATTAGGTTATTATAGACAATTTACAAATCGCAGCAATGCGACAATTTTGTAATCGCTTTATTTTCATGTAGTCCGTTTTGTGCACTTTTTGGAGAAACGGATCACAGAAGCTTTCTTAAGTCTCCCCAAAGCTCGCACGCTGGTTGGTCAATGCCAACCAATCAGATCGCCTGCACGTGAAGAATAATAATTGTTCCCGCGCAGCGATTTGGAGCCTATAGTCACTTATTTAAGCAATAATTTTTCTTAGGTAATTAGTGAGAATTCAGCTGCTAAATGAATCCACGACAGTTGAAACCATCCGCCAACCTTCTCACTCACACACACACCACTCACATGCTGAACATACCTTGTATATACTCACATAATCTTTTCTAACACGGCAAATCTTTTAAGAACAGTCATCATAAGAGACTCCCATGAACATTATTCCAGTGAACTTTGAAATGCTAAAATAACAGATAAGAGAGAAATATCTTGTTTTGTCTATATTTCTGAGATGAGGTATTATGTACATTATTTACATTATTCGGACTATTGTCCTCATCATTGTCGCCATATTTATTACAACGTTTCGGCAGTTGTACGCTCCGGCCTTTTCAGGTGGTTGTACACATGGCACAGTAGATAAAGGCGTTAGTTAGATCTAGTGACAGGACCCGAAGAGTGTGAGTTCAATACCCGGTTAAGGCAGTGGAGAACTTGGAGAGAGGAATTAACAGGAGATAACTGATAACTGACATCCATTAGACATGGCACGTTGAACTAGAACAGTCTACCCCAGCGAGTGAAATAAATGATTCAGTTTGACATTCCAACCAGCCGAAGAAGACCGGAGCGTACAACGGCTGAAACGTTGTAATAAATATGGCGACAAAGATGAGGAAAATAGTCCCAATCATGTAAATAATGAACTCTTGTTTTATTCAACTTTTTTCTTACCTTAATGCTTGCTTTCTTTCACATCGTTGTTTGATATTGTACATCTTGTTAAATACATATTTTATGTGTAACAATGTCTTTGGCTTATCCTGCGTCAAGCCTTGTTTCCTAATCTAAAGTTAGATCAATATGGTGAAGTCCGCCACAGGTTATTTCATTGTGCACAAGAAAATACGGTATTTAAAAGTTAAATTCAAATAAATATTTCAAATATCTTGTGAAAGCCAAGTTATTCATATGTCTAAAATAATTTCTGTTATTTATCCGCAACTTATGTATCGAATGTAAGAATATAAATAATATCCAATATCTTTATGTATACAGTCCACGGACTGCTTTCAAATGAACTCCCGCGAGGTAACGCCCGTTTATTCCGTTTATCCAATGTTTTAAAAAAAAAATGCTATTTTCCTTTGGACTAAATAATAAAAAGAGCATTGGTATGACCCGCTTACAGTTGGCTGAACAATTTGTTTACACCTATAAAGAAACTTTCTATTGATAATGGTCGCCGGAGGAGGGAAGAAAAAAAAAACTCATTTCACCGGAAGTAAATAGGCGAATGCTGAGAGATTCTCCCGCAGAGATGAGCAAGATCCGTTAATGTCGGAAGGGTGAAGCATTATTCTGGTACCCATAATGATTGCTCAAAAGGTTTAAGCATGTGTGGCAAATGAAGGACGTGTATCAATTGGAGCGTGTTGTTATTTTATTCTATTCTATTCTATATTAAATTTTATTATTTTTCTTTTATCTTTATTCAACGTGTAGTCGCTATTGTTTTTATAAATGGAAAAATGAAGAGGAGAACATGTGTAGAACGGACGCAAACGAATAGCTGATATATAGACAAAATACTATTGCACTTGATTACAAATGGTTTACCCCCATTAAATAGATGAAAGCATTTAAAATACGGACAAAGTTTGTTGTCAGAATAAAATTTGAGGATGGCAATGATCTGAATAAATGGAAGGCAAATTCTAATTTCTAAATGGAAGGCAAATTCTAATTTCTGCCCTAATTTCTGAGATGAGAAATTAACATTATTATCTATTCGGGCTGGAGTCTATATCTTGCTTGTTGGAGGGACGAAATGATCAGACGAGATGGGGAAAAGAAAAGCGAGGTGTTTATCAAGCAATATGTAATGAAATTAAAATAACAGGTCGAGAACAACATTGATAAGGTGATAAAAACGAAAGTAGAAACGAAAGAAAAATATGAAGGAAATAAAAGTTGGTTAAAAAAAGAAAGAGAAATAAAGATAAGGAAAATAAAAGTAAAAGAACACAGACAGAAAAAGAAAAAAATAATAATGATAACAGAGCCATTAAGTCAGTAATATAATAGCCTTGTTCTATAAGTAATGTTAGCATTCATTCCTGACCACTAACAATCCCTTTCTTCCTGATTTCCAGTGCATTCCTGTAGTAGAATCATTGGCACGCGTTTACAATATACATATAACTCAATTCTATTAGTAATGCATGTATTCATTCCTGACCCACGACAATACTTTTCTTCCTGATTTTCTGTGCATACCTACAGTAGAATCATTAGTAAAACAATTTCCATTATCCATATAATAGCCATATTCTACCAGTTACTGACCATCTTACTTATTATAAAACGCAGATTGTTTGTGTGTGTGTGTGTGTGTGTGTGTGTGTGTGTGTGTGTATATATGGGATCGGATTTCCTGCATTTTTCAACCGATTTCAACAAAACTTCACAGGACTACGTAAAATTACCTTGCCGTGGTTCTGACAGCGCCAAAAATTGGAAAAACACAATTGCTTTTGCACGAAATCAATTTGAAAACACGATAAAGCACGAATCTGTCACCAGAATGAAAGGGAGACAACTCATATTGAGTTATACTTATTATAAAACCCAGGTTGTTTGTTTGTTGTGTGTGTGTGTGTGTGTGTGTGTGTGTGTGTGTGTGTGTGTGTGTTCGTTTATATATGGGATCTTACATTTTTCAACCGATTTCAACAAAACTTCACTTTTTTTGGCAGGTAGTGTTTCTTATTGTCTTGCACACTTTTTCTTTATTTTACACCCAGAATACTTTAAAATTCCATTTACAAGACAATTGTTTTTAATAAAATTTATTCAATCGATAGACTCATAACGATTGAAAACAATGTTTTTGTTTGAGTTTGGGTTTGACCAATTCGTAAAAAAAACAAAAAACAAACAAAAACAACAAAAAAAACTAATTAAGAAATGCGTGTCCGTCAACCTTAAACAATAATCTTTGTCAATTTTATTTTTCAGTCTTTATGATGGTCGATACTTGATCTATCTCTTACTGTTACATCCCCGGGCAACGCCGGGCTCTACTGCTAGTTGGCAATACCTTTCTCCTCATTTTCAATTCATCCCGATTGTAAAATCATTAGTGATGTATGCCCTATGTGTTTCTCGTAACCTCCAGAGTTAGAAGTATATATATATATATATGTATATATATATATATATGTGTGTGTGTGTGTGTGTGTGTGTGTGTGTGTGTGTGTGTGTGTGTATCAGCCCTATTCTAACTCTAATCCCAGCTTCATCATATTCAAGGTATTTTTCTTGTAACATAATCGCAATGCGTTTACTTTGTGTATTCAACTTAAATTCTTAAATTTATTCCTAGCAAATGACAATTCGTTTGTCTGATACTCAATTCATGTAAACAGTAAAATATTTATTTTCTATCTTTGGTGGCCCTAATTTGTCAATGATGCTTGCATTAATTCCTGACCACTGACAATCCCTTTCTTCCTGATTTTCAATGCATTCCCATAGTAAATCTATCAGTAATGTTTGCATTAATTCCTGACAATCCCTTTCTTCCTGATTTTCAATGCATTCCCATAGTAAATCTATCAGTAATGTTTGCATTAATTCCTGACAATCCCTTTCTTCCTGATTTTCAATGCATTTCCATAGTAAATCTATCAGTAATGCTTGCATTAATTCCTGACCACTGACAATCCTATTCTTCCTGATTTTCAATGCATTTCCGTCGTAAATCTATCAGTAATGCTTGCATTCGTTCCTGACCACTGACAATCCTTTTCCTCCTAATATATATATATATATATATATATATATATATATATATATATATATATATATATATATATATGTTCTGTCTACTCATTTTCACTAGGATCCTTTCATATTCGCGAATAAACATTTTACAGTCGTTATTGAAAATCTCAATTTTGATACACATTTCGTTTATTTCCAAGCACTTTCGACATAGCAGAATGTCATCATCAGCGTATTGCTTATTACAGTGATAAATATCGTCGTGTTCATTATGGTGAAAGACAAAATTACATATATTACATTACAAAATGTGCATTACGATTTTGTTACCAGAGAAATGCATTGAAAATGATGAAGATGGGATTAGAGATAGAATAGGGCTGATATATATATATATATATATATATATATATATATATATATATATATATATATATATATATATATAATATAAAAAGCAAAACATTTTTATTATAGGCCATGATTTAAAAAACACACACATCAGTCTTGCTTTTTATGCCATAATTTTTGCTGTTTTAAATATATATATATATATATATATATATATATATATATATATATATATATATATATATATATAAATCGGAGACCCGAGTTCGAATTCCAGTTGCATCTATTACATTCACTTACGTGCTAATACTCTTTGGAAAGTTATTAATCCTCTTCTTGCCCCAACTATGGGTAAATACCAGGATATACTGGGTTCTATAGCTTTGGGTGGCAACTGTTCTAGAAAAAGGACAACTCTGAAACCTGTGGAGGGTTGTTTGGGGACCATGTGGCACGCAGTCACCAGGTCTCTGTTTTCGGCCCTTCATAAAGTGTGGATGGTTCTGCACAAAGCCTTCACTACTATAATCAAATCATATGTGCTGGTGTCTGACTGTCAGTTCCTCGGAACTGAGTTGCTTGACCCTCATACGTCGAATACTACGGGAGAGCCCAACATATATATATATATATATATATATATATATATATATATATATATATAGGGCATCTAGGGCATCTGTTCATATAAATACATCATTAATGATTTTACAATCGGGATACATTGAAAATGAGGAACAAATGGATTGTCGTTGGTTGGGAATGAATGCACGCATTATTAACAGACTTTGGTTATTATATGTATATTGTAAATGCATGCTAATGATTCTATTACAGGAACGCATTGAAAATCAGGAAGAAAGGGACACTCAGTGATCAGGAAAATATATATATATATATATATATATATATATATATATATATATATATATATATTATGAAATTGACAAAGTCCGACAATTATTTTAGACATTTTTTTTTGTTTATACATTCTTTTTTATAGCTACAAATATTTAAGTAAATTCTCTGTTTATAATAAACAGTATTAACGACATTTACCGGCCTGAATGTCCGAGAAATTGTCATAGAAAATATACGTCCTCCGACAGGAATCGAACCTGTATCCTATACGGAACCGTCATATAGCTTGACGTGCTTTTACCGATTTCGCCACAGAGGAGAGTTTCGGCTATGAAGGTCGATTTTACTGTTTTTTAAACGACAATTTTCCTTGCTTACTGGAACGCTCCTTTGTGGCCAAATTTGTAAAAGCACGTCAGGCTATATGCCGGTTCCGTATCGGATACGGGTTCAATTCTTGTCGGAGGACACATATTTTCTATGACAATTTCTCGGACATTCGAGCTGGTAAATGTTGTTAATACTGTTTATTATAAACAGAGCATTTACTTATATATTTGTATCTATGAAAAAGAATGTAAAAATGTCTTAAAATATGTATATATATATATATATGTGTGTGTGTGCGTGTGTGAGAGAGAGAGATTGTGGTGGGAGAGAGTTGGGGGGAATGGAAAATCGCAAAATTATAACACACAAATTTAGAAACGAGATGACTAAAAAAACTTTTAAAAGTTAAAAAGAAAAGATTTATGCCAATCATGTCTTACTTTCGAATGT
Source organism: Acanthosepion pharaonis (assembly GCA_903632075.3). NCBI lineage: Eukaryota > Metazoa > Mollusca > Cephalopoda > Sepiida > Sepiidae > Acanthosepion > Acanthosepion pharaonis. The sequence goes on from CAHIKZ030000458.1 coordinate 255,390, forward strand.
ATAAAACGAAAAATTCATTCAAAAACAAACTAAAAAAAAATTATTAATACTTTCGCTAAAGAAATAAAACTCCCAAATCGAAACCAAATAAAGACGTAACAAATTCCTCTGAATATTTTCATACATGTAAATCTTGAAAATTGACATAACCTTTAATCAAACTTAAAACTAATGCAAAAAAAAAAATCAAAAAAAAAAGTACAATTGAATTCTCCATGAATCTCCAATTATTCCACAACTGCCAGCTTCGATTGATAAACCAGAAATATCTCCCCCAACGTCTTTGATTACTCCATTTTCAAAAGTATTAATGGCGCCTCGTTCTTGCATTCTGCGATAAATATTCATAGAGAAATGTCTGGCTAGAAGCGTAACGACTGGCTATCGTCGGCGTTTTTCAGTAACTGTCATTCCAACAATTGATTTGTCATCTTGTACCACCTCAATGCCAAAATATCTCGACGATTCTTCGTGGCCTTTGCTTGCCGCCACTGACGTCAAGTCTTGAAGAATTTTTCGAGTTGTTCTATTTTCCTCTTTTCCTGCCATTTAATATCGCAATGGCAAGGGGAAAAAGATTGCATTGCCGTCTTGCGATCTTTTGTTACGATATATCTCGTAGATGGGCAGATGAGAGGAGAGCATTTGCCAAGTTCACGAAGGTGAGTTCTTAAGTCAACACCGCGGAATATGGTCAGGAATAAATTTCCAGAGTATTACTTCCCATTCTCTTTTTCTTCTCTTTTGCGGCTTTCGTTTTTTTTTTTTTTGTTCCATTTCAAAGCAATAAAGAAATGAAAAACGGCACTGAAACGCCATAATTTGTTTCCCTTCTTTTATACGTCTCTCTAATAACCATTCAATCCTCCTGACAATGTGTTTCTGCTTTGTAATGTGTTAGAGGTTTTAATCATATCACTTGGCGTGGAAGCCTTTGTTGGCCTGTCAGTATTATTATCTGCTCATCATGAGCTCTCCAAAGAGTAGCAGACGAAGAATTTTAAGTACTTTTTCATGTGTACAAAATGTACAGTAAGATTGTTACTTGATAGTTACTCTGCTGAATTTCTTTTTCTTTTTCTTTTTTATTTTAATCATTTAACATTATTTCTCAATGTGGTCCAGTTTTTTAAAATATGGTGTTGTACTGCACAAATCCAGCATATATAGTGGACGCTTACATTAAATATGGCTGTCACATCTGGTCTGGTGCTTCTGCTATGCATTTAAATTTGTGAAGAAAACATGAAGCCTAAAGAGAATTGCAAGAAAAGAAACTCCTAGCACAGGACTTACGGTTGCATCTAGCCATTTCTACTGTAAAATGATGAGACCTTGCCGCCAACCTAGCATTTTGGCGTTATTAATTTTTCCACCACCGTAATGTAATTGTTTAACCTTAATTTCGCTTTCCGTCGCAATTGCAATTGATATCGTCTAATTAAACTGTAATTAGAAAGTGGGGCACGGTACGTTGCTCATATGTTTTTTTTTTTTTTTCCAGCCCATGTAGTGTGACATATCCGAAATATTAAATAGTTCGTCTTTCCTAATGTCTTTTAAGAATGACTTTACGTGAAGGGATCATAAAGAATGGTGATTTTTAAAAGAAAATAGAAAAATAGACGCAAATAAACTACAGGGATCGGTTGCGTATACGAAGAATGATTATGCCGATTTAATGTGTCGAATCATTTTATTATTTCTAAATTCTTATAACTTTTTTGTACATATGATGCTGAAGATAACAGACCGAAGGCCAAAAAAGCTCTCTGCAGGAGCTAGTCTAAAATCCGACCGAAGGGATTCTTCTTGGATAGTTTTATAATATAATCATTAGTAATGCATTGACATTATACATACAACAGGTTTATTCTATCTGTAATGCTTTTCTTTATTCCTGACTTTTGAAAATCTCTTTCTTCCTGATTTTAAATAGATTTATGGTGTAGAATCATTCACAGTGAATTTACATTACACGTATAATAACCTTATTCTATCAGTAATGTTTGCATTCATTCCTGACCACCGACAATCCAATGCTTCCTGATTTTCAATGCTTTTTATAATAGAATCATTAAACGCATTTACATTATACATATAATAGCCCTATTCTATCATTTGTCTTTATTCCTGACCACTGACAATCCTTTTCTTTCTCATTTTCAATGCTTTTTTATAATAGAATCTTTCGCAATGCATTTACATTATACATATAATAGCCCTATTCAATCAGTAATGCTTTTCTTTATTCATGACCACTGACAATACTTTTTTCCTCATCTTCAATGCTTTTTACAATAAAATCATTAACAATGTATGTAGACTGTACATAGGATAGCTCTATTCTATCAGTAATATTTATATTAATTCCTGACCACCGACAATCCCTTTTGCAGCGAAGAGAAATTTTAAAAGAAGCACGTATTTGTTATTTTATGCTTTCAAAACATAACGAATATGCAGTTTTAAGGGGATCCATTTTTTTGCAATAAAATTGAACCCGTTAAGGTACACCGTAAATTGCAAATATAAAACCTGTATTAATTATAGGTCCGATAGTTTTCAAATAGAATTTTACAGGTTTCAAAAATTCCGTACTCAAGATTGGTTTTTACCTATAACCCATTACTGACCTCTCTCCCCAATATACACCCTTGTGCAAATTAATTTAAACGAAAGGAATAATTCTGTTATTATTTACTTTTTTTCATATTTTTCCAATGAAAGATGACCCAGTGCACATGTTAGTACCTCGTATTCCATGAAGTCTTTCCTTGCAGATTGACCTCAGATTCTCGGTTGGATTTAAATCAGGAGAATGTCCGGAGCAATCTATAGTACTTTAATTTGCTCACTGGTAAGGCTTGCTAGTGTGTTCGTGCAGCGTTACAATTTCTGTACGCTTCCTTGGAGTAACGTCCATCGCAGACAATGGCTGTAGGACAACTCATCGACAGTCGAAACAATAGTGTCTGGGCATTATGAAAATCTGATGCATTCACGGATGACGCGATATTTTTCAAGGCCAAACAAATTTCATCATACACTCCGAAAATAGATTCATATTACTGCACACTACTGCAAATGACCTAATTTGAGGAACAAACAGAAATCGATTACACTCGGTCAGCCCAGTGGGTCGAAAACTGACCGTATGGTGAAAGAAAGGAAACTAAAGAGGTTGTTTCAATTAATTTGAACAAGGGTGTAGGAATGTGCTCAGTACTGGTTTTATGTTATATGTATCAGGTGTTTTTTTTTTTTTTTTTATCGACGCATATTGCCCTAAGAGAAGGACACGGAGGTGCCTAAATTTCACATTTGATTGTGACTGAGGATATAGAAATGATTCTCTAGAATGGTCCAGCGTCAGCAAGGAAGTTACATTTTTTAAAAAAATATTGAAGAAGCAATAATACTGGGGGGGCGTTAAGTTAATCTTCATTTTCATCCGCTACTGGCAGCAATAAAGAAAACAAATCCAGTGAAAATGTTTTGAGAGGAACATTATATAATTATCCATAACCATGAAAAGTTTATGCTTTTCCTGTTTTGAATTTTGAGCTTTATCATAATTCTAAATTCTAGGTGATTTATGCTTGCAAGGATTATAAAGTACTTCTTGTTTTAAACTATTTTAGGATAAAACAATAGAAATCAGTGTTCCTGTTCTTTAGTGCAATTACCCAGTTCTTTTTAAAGTATTAACTAAGTCTTTAATTTCGTTTCGGATTTCAGCAATGCTCTTTCCATTCTCTGTTAAAACAGATTGATTTGGTACCTTCAATTGATTTATTCTTGCTGGGATTCTTCTTTAAAAATATGAAGTACTTCTTGTTTTAAACTATTCTATGATAAAACACTATAAATCACCTGCTTTTATAAGTTAATAAAAAGACTCTTTGCCCTGATATTTTCTCTTATAATAAACATCTTTTTTGCAATATCATTTGCTGTCTTTGTAAGTTATGCATATGAAGTTTGGTTTGGTTTGGCATATCAATCTCAAGGCATTATTTAATGCCAAAAAGATTTTTATTGCTACTAATATTTTTTTCTAAAAATGTATAGCTGGTAATATTTTTGTTGTTTTTTTAAGAATTGCTGGTAATAATTTTTTTCCTTCACAAATTTATTGCTGGTAATAAGTTTTCACAAAGTATTTCTGGTATTAAACCTATTTTTACACTTTCATAGTGTTTTGATCCCAGTTTGGGTGTTAACTATTTACCCATAGATGGGACACTAACAGGTACTACCACCCCGGGTCAGGGTGGACCTGGGAACACCAGCAATGAATCAGAGGCCTTGCTGTTGGATGTAGTTTATCCAGTTTACCCAGGACGCGGATGTAGTGTATCGTTTTACCAAGGACGCAGATGCAGTTTATCGTCACATTCAAGACGCGAATATAGTTTATCGTCTTACCCAATATGCGGATGTAGTTTATCGTCTTACTCAGGGCGCCGATGTAGTTTATCTTCATACCCAGGACGCGGATGTGGTTTATCGTCTTACCCAGGATGCGGATGTAGTTTATCGTCTTACCCAGGACACGGATGTAGTTTATCGTCATACCTAGGACAGGGATGTAGTTTATCGTCATACCCAGGACGAGGATTGTAGTTTATCGTCCTACCTAGGATGCGGATGTAGTTTATCGTCTTTCCCAGGACGCGGATGTAGTTTATCCTCATACTCAGGGCATGTGCATATGAGAATAGATGACGGTTGATCGTAGACTTGAAGAGATCATTATTGTAATGTTCGGAAGAGCATCCTCCTCTCGGGAGTCTGTTACATAAAGTAACAGCTCTGAGGAAGAAGCTGTCTGGGTGAAACTGTAGGAGAAAAAAAATGGTGATAAGGGGATTTTTTTTTCTTCTTTCTTCTTCGGTCACCTCAAGGAAATGGATTGCGTGACTCCATTTCTCAGCCATTACACTGAGCATTTGTGAAAACCGACACCAACTCAGTCTCGCCTACTTCGACTTCCTCTTTGTCCGTATGTCAATCCAAACGTCTAGCTCTATTACACGCAGCTCGCCGAATGACTCCCTGACCTTAGGTGCTGCTGGCACCCCGGTTTTTATGCTATTCCAAGACGGCCAAAATTTGCATGTGTGCAAATATCGTCTCGTTTTGGACGAGATAGGCGCGCATAAATTGTGTCTTCAATAGCGGCCATATTTATTTTTGTCATTACTTTGCAGGCAAGACACGTTCGCGCTCGTTTCGAATTCTGAGATAAGTCATGTCTTTCGTCACAGAAACATTCTCCTTCGAACAGAATACAAATGGGGATGATTCGATCCTGTATGCGTTACATGACGGATTCTAGCCATAAAAGGTTTTGTGTAGCAGTTAAGACGTTGCGAAAAAGAAAAAAAAAACAGCAGAAACGGGGAAAGTTAGTCTGTAAGAACCAAACCATGATAGTAACCACACCATCAACTCAGAAATCCAGACAGAAAGAAAGAAGAAATTAAAGACGATAATCGATTATTACTCTACGATACATTTATTTGCTTGTGTTTATGAACGGGAAAAGCTTTTTGGCAGGCACATTTATGCTAATTTAGGCAAATAAATAGAGTCTAGAGCAAATGGCGTAAAAACTCAAAATATTTGCAGTTGAATAAGCAATTAGCACTAAACTCGAATTTGAGACAGGAAAAAACCCATTCCCCCAACTCTTACCACGATGTCTAATAAATGACCATTTCACTTGCTTCTAAAGCCGTCTAACGACTGCAAAATGCCAAGAAAAATCGCTTTATTTTGCGTTGGTAATTAATTGTACAAGATGCGAATAGCCTAATGAGGGATCTTATCGAATCGGCGCGCCCTACAAAAAAAAAAGAGGAAATTTTAGATTTATATAATGAGAAAAAATTAACTAACATATAAAAAAAATTGATTTTTTTAGTTTGAAAACTGTATCTAATATTTGTGTTTTCGTTCTGATTTAAGCTACTAAATTTTATTTTTTGCTTTTGTTTCAAATAACTAACAAAAATTCTAACAATTAAATAAGCTATAACAATTTTCCTATTTTTTTGCAGATTACCCTGTATTTACAAGGAAAGGGTTTTCAATATGGAAGTTAGAGCGTGTGTAGATATAAGCAGATGGCCTGATGATCGCTTGAGACGTAATCCTGCCACTTAGCGTTCACTGTTAACTTTGATATCCACACTATCAATATATCGTATGGCAACGGTAAGGTTAAGTCTAATGGTAATGGTAATACTGATGGTAATTGTAATATTTAATGGTAATACTATTCATTTGCTTATTCATTAACCGAGCAGGAAGCACTTTTGTTGAAATCTATAAAATCCTTTTATTAAAGGAATTCTTCATGAAAATAGGTTTTCCAAGTCCAGTAACACTTATCGCTTTTTCCAGTACTGATGTGGTGATAGGAGAGTTGTTTTTTCCTACCCTTTTATTTGAATTAGTGTGGAATCTCAACATCATGATTATGTCATCATCTTCTCTTTGAGTTATATGTACTATCCATTTTCATTGTTGCTCCTATTCAAGTGATGCTCTTTCTGTTATTTGTTACAGACCTTTGTTTGTGAATTTATAGCCCCATCTCATAAAGTTCAAAGAAAATTATCTTATTTTTACTTTTAACTGAATGTAATGGAAGCATTATTAATAAAAATGAAAAAGCCAACACTCAATAATATCAACTATGAACACGGCCACAATGTTCTGACCATGTTTGGAAAATTAAAAATTTCTCTATTTCTAGATACACACATAAAACAATCAATAAATTCAGTTAAAAGTAAAAATAAAATCACCCTTGATAATGGCTAAAAGTATAGCCGAAAGCGCTTGGACATGAAAAACATTTGGACAACGTCTACATAATTTATGTCCAGAAAAGAAGAATATTATAAGAACACAATAAAAATTAATTAAAAAAAATTAACTGCAGTACCTAGTCAGTCGTTTTTAAATGAAACTTGTATAAAAGAGCAATTACTTCCAAAATATAATCGTGTAACACTAAATTGTCCAATTGTCAGATTAAAATCTGAACCGTTGTATCTTAGAAATGATTAAAGATATCTTACTGGAATTCTCCGATGTTTTATAACACTATCGGACTCTACTTTGAGTAATAAGAATGTATAGTTACTCCTCAAGCTTAACAGAAGAATCGTGATGAATCTGTCTATATTTCTGAGATTATGAGGTATTATGTACACTATTTACATTATTCGGACTATTGTCCTCATCTTTGTCGCCATACTTCGGCCGTTGTAATCTCCGGCCTTCTTCAGGTGGTTGGAATGTCGAACTGAACCCTTTATTTCGCTCACTGGGGTCGACGGTTCTAGTTCCACGTGGCATATTTAATTGATGTCAGTTATCAGTTATCTCCTGTTTAATTCCCTCACAAAATTCACAACCGCCTTAACCAGGTATTGAACTCACACTCTTTGGGTCCTGTCACTGGATCTAACTAAGCCGGTGGAGTGAGCCTTCGTGTCAAACATTTCTATTCCTTGTTAACAGTTAATAAATTTCAATCTTGAAAATGGCTAGATGTATGGCCGAAAGCGCTTGGATAAAAAGAAACATAAGGACAGTTTTACATAATTTATCATCGGAAAAGAAAAAATATTCGATTGCATGAGAAATTGTATAAAAAAATAAATCAAAGCACATTGTCGTATTCAATGAAATCTGCATATATATATATATATATATATATATATATAGTTGTATATTTAGGCAGCAATCCTTCATTATGCATGTTTCGGCTATACCTTTAGCCATTATCAAGGATGATTCGATTTTTCAGCTTAGTTGAGTGTGTGCGTTCTGTGTATGTATTAGTGTGTGGTAGGGATGTTTTTAATTTCCGAATACGCTTAGCACATTGTGTCTTTCTTCGTAGGTATAGCCGAAAGCGCTCGGAAATATAAAACATTTGGACAGTTCTTACACACCCTTTGTCCTGAAAAGAAAACTCTTGTTAGAACACAAGAAAAATTAATTAAACAGCTTTACCGTAGTACCTTGTCTGTCGTTTTTAATGAAACATGCATATATATATATATATATATATATATATATATATATATATATATATATATATATATAAAATTATTAAAGAGAAAGCGTAAATGTTTTTGGTTGTAATGTGGATTTTTTTAAAAATGTATCCTTTATTTTCCATAATTTTGCTACATGAGTTTCCGGTTAAACAAAGCGTGGAGATTTCCACATATTATTAAAAATAATTGTTTTTTCTTCTGTTTTTCGATGTTAAATATCCTCGATATGACACATTCTCTTTTTAGTGTGTTATGCATGTATGCTTACCAGTATAACGATTATTAATCTGATTTGTCTTGATCGGTATGGAAGGTTGGGGAGTGTGATTTTGAACAAAGGGGAAGAGGCTAGTAGGATTTGGAATGGGAAAGACGTCCCGTACGAGGTCAGTGTTGATAGATTTGACAAGATGGGAAAAGAGAAGGCAAAAAGCTAATAAAAAATAAAATGAAACGGAAAAAGAGGATAGGAATCGCAAAAGAAGAATAAAATATTTTGATAAAAAATTCTTTTTGAAAGCCATAGTTAGAAAATGGGTAGGGGTCCAATATAACAATTACGTACGTACAGAGTCCTAAAGATGTATCTGGGACTGTCTGCATAGAATATGATTCTCCTTCATCTTATTATAAATCAGTTGCTATGACCAGAGAAACGAAAAGGAATTATTCCTCTTCCTAATAGTTACACAAAAATTAGAAAGCATAATCATTGAACACCCACTAAATCTTCATCGCCTGCATCCTTACATCGCCAGCAGACACCCAAACACTCATAGTGGCTATCAGTGTACGTCACTCTTTCTCACTCCCATATCAAGTCCACTTCGTAAAACCCAGACTCACGAATTCGGCTGCCACAGAGTCTGTAAATTGATTGGTCTGTGTCTCCTCTGTTTGCCCAAGGTCGCCATAATTCTCTGTTTTATGGTGATAATTACTCACTTTACTATGCGTTGGATTGCTGAAAAGTTCTCGGCTTGACCTACTTTTAATAATCTGATGAAATATCCAACCATCAGAATTTGATTTCTATGGGTTTTTTTGGTCGAGCCGGTAACTACCTAACATCCCTAAGAGGATCTGTTATGCAATATCATTCCTCCTATATGCTGGAAAATCTCATCACAGATGAAAAAGAGACTTTAAGCAACAGAAATGTGGGTCTACAGAAGGATACTGAGGATGCCAAGGGCCGAATATGTGAGGAACGAAAAAGTTTTAAAGAATATCGAAAAAAAAAAACGGATACTTATAATTAAAATCAAGAAGGGAAAGATGAAATTTCTAGAGTACATAATGAGGAAAAAGGGCTTAGGAAATTTAACACTCACAGGGCAGATTGGAGGCAAGAGGGACAGAGGCAAACAATGCATCATCTACCGCGAAAAATGAAAAATAGCAAAAATAAAGGAATAATTAAGAAAGATGACATAAATACCAAATTTATCAAGAGCGAAAAAGGCTAGGAAATTATGGCGAACACGAAGAAGAAGAAGAAGAGGAATAAAAAAAAGGAGGTGGAAGAAGATGAGGAGGGGGAGGGGGAGGAGGAAGAACAAGAAGAGTGGGAGGGAGAAGAAGAAGAGTGGGAGGGAGAAGAAGAAGAAGAAAAAGAGGAAGAAAAAGAAGAGAAGAAGGAAGAAAAAGACGAGAAAGAAGAAGAGGAGGAGGAGGAATAATAATAAGAAGTGGAAGATGAGGAAGAGGAAGGAGAAATAGAAGAGGAAGATGAAGAGGAAAAGGAGAAAAAGAGGAAGAAGAAGACGAGGAAAAAGACGAAGCAAAAGAAGAAGAAAAGGAAGAAGAAGAAGAAGAAGAAGAAAAAGAGGAGAGTGAAGAAGAATAGGAGGAAGAAGAAGAGTAGGAACAAGAAGAAGAGCAAAAGGAGCAACAAGAAGAAAAAGAAGTGGAGGATGAGGAAGAGGAAGAAAAGGAACAAGAAGAGAAGAAGAAGAAGAAGAAGAAGAAAAAAAGAGGAGGAGGAGGAGGAGGAGGAACAAGCGGAGAAAAAATAAGAGTAGTAGTAAGAAGTAGAAGAAGCAAAGACAGTGATTGGCCAATTTGTTATCTGAGAAACCTTTCTTAAAAAATTTTACCGCTGAAATGGCTAGAGATAACCGTAAGTCCTATGCTAAGTGTTTCTTCTCTCGCACCTCTCGTTTGTGAAACATTCTGCCGTTCTCTTACTTTCCAGTCAACTTTGATCTTCAAAAATTTAAATGCAATGTCAAGCGTTATCTTGTCTTCTTAATTCCTCTTTTATTGTTCTCTCCCCTTAATACTGACTTTTTCTCATATTCTCTCACACTCAGCAACCTCCCACCACTCATTGCGTCTTAGTGGCTTTATTGCCTGTTCGTGGTGAATTGATAAAAGAGTCAGAAGTGATGAGGTGTGTTCGTTCAGTTGCAAATAATTGTACCGCGTTGGCATTTATTTTCTGTCTGATATATATATTTTTTTTAAGGAAATGTAACTTTAATTTTAATCATTTTAGAATATTATTCTTCCTTATTTATATGTTTAATGACATTTACTAAATTCGAATTCAGTAACGAAATTTGTCGCCATTTTGTTTTTTTCTCCGTCACTTCATTCGCAATTTTTGGGGGGGCGTATCTCCGAATATTTTCTTCATTTTCTTTACATTACTTTGTTAGCTTTTCTTTCTCTCTTTTCTTCAAAATAAAAATAAAAACCAATTTTGACTTTAATATATGATAAGGCTAAAAATTTTCTCTTCGTAATGTTGTCTGTCATGTAAAGGGTGATCCAATAACTTGGATCGATTTTAAATGGGAATTAAATTTAAGGATCTAAGGATTTTTTTTTTCTTTCAGATTTGACGGACATTTGGGCGATATTATTTTTCACACATAACTGCCATGAATCAAATAACATGATCCAATAGAGAAATAAATAGATTTTCTCCAATAACACTGATTTATTTTACTGCTCACTTTGATCCGTCTTAATGAAACACCCTTATATATAATCCGTCTTAATGAAAAACACTTTAGTTTACGCATTTGAAGTTAGATAAAACCAGAATACTTATTTTTTAATCCAATAATTTCTTCATAAGCCATAATCAGCTGGAAGCGTTCAATATTTCTTAGCGGAAATAAAAGGGATTTAAAAATTTAATGTTTCGTCGTTTCGACTGATTTTGAGCAGTTAATCAGGCCGCAATATTAGAACAGTATGTCATATCTAAGATTATACTGATAAATAAATATCCATTGTGTAAAATGAACGTCTTTCTTCATCGTTAAGCAACAGACTTACTGGCGAAACTATGTACATATTATACCCACACATATATATGTCTGCATATTTTGTGTCTATTTCGTGTATTTACGTAATAGTTTGGCCGTTTAAATGACGTCACCGTGAGTGACTTGAAGTTGGTTCCAGCAAACGCGAGATTGCCATAATTAACCAAAGCCAGCTACGTAAACATTTACAAAGTACATTAATTGGTTGATTGATATTCACGGCATATAAACTTCAATTGGTTATTTAATGCAGACAAAAAATATTTATTGTTGGTAATATTTTTCTTCAAAACCTATTTCTAGCAATATCCTTCCTTTTGCATCGATTGCAAGTAATATTTACCAAAAAATATATTGCTGTTAATATTTTTCCAAAAATGTATTGCTGGTAACATTTTTCTAAGAATGTTATTACTGATAACACTTTCCAAAAACATATTCCTGGTATATACAAAGTACAATCCTTGAGGCCCTGTATATAACAAAAATACGACCAACACTAAATAAGGTTAATTATGAGTATAGCAACAATGTTTTAAAATGCCTAGAACAGCAATGTTTTAAAATACTTAAATTGTATTTTTTTAAATTCACAATTATATAAAGAAAAGTTACCTCCCTTAGATAAACATAACGGCTTTAATAGTTAATTTTTAAATTAGCTAAAATGGAACGCGTTCATACTTTTTTTTATAATTAGAAGGGGGCGCGTTTCATGCGCATTTACAAAAAAATCACAACTATCAAGTACATTAATTATTTATCTTTGCAATTCACCCCTGAAGATGAACTTGGAAGAGATTGAAAGTACTTACTTAATGAATTTAATATCAACATTAAGAATTTGATCCGAGAGGATTAAAACAATAATTACTTAAAACAAAAAAGACTTAATATGTCCATATTATTCTTAAAAAAAAGAATTAATATGACTATATTATTCAACCATACATGCTTGAAGATATATATATATTTATAAAAAAGAATTATAACATAAGTATGTTATAAAATCACTATAAAAATAGCCATTTTGTTTCAACACACTCGGTGTCTTATCAAGTGATGATGTTGAAGATAAAATAAAATGGTTTATATATATATATATATACCGATTATATATATATATATATATATATATATATATATATATATATATATATATAAGAAAAAACATAGTCATTTACATAATATTAGAGAGACATTAGTTTAAAAAAGAACCTTTAGATATTGGAGGCCAATCTCATTAAAACAAATCAACAAATCAACAAAATTACATTTCAAACTAGTCACAACACATTACGCTGCATCAAGACATATGGTTCTGTTGTTAATATTTCGGCCTCTCGCGTGGTATGACGCCATAGAACCGCATCATGAATTTACGACCTGCGTCTGCTATTCCGCGACCGTTGAAAAGCTATAAGCAACGCGTTTCAACGGTTTCTGTTGGTTTCGGGATCTTCACGTTTTTCATTCTGACTCGGAGAAGTAGAGACCAAGAGACGTCGGCGAAACACGCCGTGTATAGTTTTCCCCCCATTTTCCCATCATCTCCACGTTTGGTTTGGATACTGTTATACATCTTACAAACACACACACACACACATATTTGCACATATATGAACATTTTTACACACACACGTTTATTTATAGAGATATATCGTTTATAGTGTGCATGAAGATATCATTAAAGTGTAAAACTAGCAGTGACCTTGGAGTGTTGATTCCTAAGCTTCCTCTCGCAGTATATATATATATATATATATATATATACATATATATATATATATATACATATATAAAATATATATATATATAGTTGTATATTTAGGCAGCAATCCTTCCTTTATGCATGTTTCATGAAAAACTACACATAAGGTACTACGGTTAAGCTTTTATTTAATTTTTCTTGTGTTCTGACAAGAGCTTTCTTTTCTGGACAAAGGGTGTGTCAGAACTGTCCAAATGTTTTATATTTCCGAGCGCTTTTGGCTATACCTTTAGCCATTATCAAGGATGATTCGATTTTTCAGCTTAATTGAGTGTGTGCGTTCTTTGTATGTCTTAGTGTGTGGTAAGGACGTTTTTAATTTCCGAATACGGTTAGCACATTGTGGCTTTGTTCGTAGTTAATATTGTTAAGAGTTGGCTTTTTCTTTTTTATTATTAAAGCTTCCATTATTTTTAGTCTTTTTTTGCAGGTGGATGCAGTTAATATATTTATGTTTTCTACTAGTATGTTCCTAATGGAATCGGGTAAATAATCCCAGCGTGCTAGCACGAACTCACAGGTCGTCATGGCCGAGGGCTTGAGCGTGCCGGCCTTGTTCAAATTGTTGATTACGCTCGAGGCAGAAACTGTAACTAAGATCTGCTCAGCATAGTTGCAGTATAAACCACAGGTGCGTTCTGTGGGTGTTGAATAAACACAAATAAGCCTGAACAAGCGTCTGCAATAGGGATTGGTTAGGCGCCCTAGTAGACGGGTAACCTCGAATACGAGTGGTCATATATATATATATATATATATATATATATGAGTGACATTTGCCGACGCGTTTAGTCCAATGTGGACATTTTCAAAGCAAAAACGAAACACGTCGGCAACTATTACAGTTTTCCAATTGTCATTTATATATATATATATATATATATATATATATATATATATATATATATATATATATTTCAATAAAGGTGCAACTAATTTACAAATTCATGAATTATTCATATAAAAAAAGCAAACACAAAGGTTAATGATTTAATTTAAGTAAAATTTATAAAACAAGGATCTTTTCATGCATAAACAGGTTCGGGTTTTTTGTATATTATTTGAATTGTTCGCGATGATGGATTTTCGCCAATTAAATCATTAACCTTTGTATTTGTTTTTTGTATGAATAATTCATGAATATATATATATATATATATATATATATATATATATATATATATATATATATATATATTATTAGTGTGAAAAGGTGTTCAGATCAATTTACTTCCCACAATCTAATTAAATGAGCAGAGATAGATTTTTGGGGATAAACCTCATGGTTTGTCCGAGAACTTTTCAGCTCATTCTGATATATATATATATATATATATATATATATATATATATATATATATATATATATATATATATATATATATATATATATATATATATATATTGTCAAATTGTCTTTCATTTCAAGTAGACACCTTTTATGGGCAATAATGCTTTTCTCTTAACAGATAATAAAAGGCGCCTCTCCACCTTATGAGGCAATAAACTTACATTAGAAACTCGAGATTAAAACACGAACATTTGCAGCCAAAAATGACACTACCAATATGAATAGTTATAAGCCCAACATATGGAGATGACATGACGTCGTCATATAGCACCTGAAGAAGAGGAAACGATTTAATAAACGCAAATATCGCAACAGAAAATCTTAATAAGAACAATTACGAACAGATTCACTTCAGTAACGTTTAATCCGAAAGAGCTTTTAAAAAAATAAGTAAATAAAAAGACTCCATTGTAGTGTAAATTTCTTACGTTTTTTTTTTATACTAAAATTCATTGGATACATAATACGAGAGCCACTCAAATTTGGGGGGGGTTACTGTTAAAATGGTTTTAATGAATGAGGTGTGTGATATGAAAGGATGTGTTTGAAACTGAGGAATAAGGGAAAATAGGATAGATAATGATTAACCCTTGAAGAAATTAGGATTGTACTGCTAAAGGATATCAAAAAAAAAATGTCAACATAAATCTACTATTAAAGAATAAAAGAAAAAAAGAGAGCAAAACATTATGATGGAGAGAGAACAATAAAAGAAGAGGAATTAAGAAGACAGAAGATAACGATTGACATTACTGCTAATTATTGCTATGATTTATCTTCACAAAAAAAAAGAGTATTGCCAAATCCTCACCCTTCAACCATGACAGAGTTCAAGGTCGTTTAAGCGGCTTTGCGAGGGATGACATATCTTCCACCCTGCAGCCTCCATCCCTTAGACGAAAAATCGCAAGCCTATCGCTATTTCCATGGTTAATGTTCAGGTACACTCTATTCATTCGTGGTAACATTTCAGGCCTTTACAGCTAAGAATCGCCTTGCTACATTCACAGGGATTAATCACACGGATTTCCACCTTATTCTATTCGTTAGAAGAAAGTTCCATTTCGCTTCCTCCCGAACACTACAATTTTAATCTCTTCAAGTCTAGTGTCAATCGTTATCTATCCTCCTTATCCTCATAATCTTCGCTTTCTACTCTGTCTGACATTCATATCACGTGCCTCAATCAGTAATTATCACAAGTAGAGTTTTATCCCTAGTTTCCTGTTTAGAATTCGGTTTCCGGTTCCTTCTAAATTCTACTTCAACTCTATACTCCTTTGAACAGGAGTAGAGGTTTATCCCTTGTTTCCTGTTTAGGATTCGGTTTCCGGTTCCTTCTAAATTCTACTTCAACTCTATACTCCTTTAAACAGGAGTAGAGGTTTATCCCTGTTTTAGGTTTCCTGTTTAGGATCTATGGTTTTCAGTTTTCTTTTTATTCGCTTTTCAGCTTTTTTTAGCTAACTCTATATTCCTAACGCTTGTCCTGTCCTAGGGTAATATAACTGCACAGTCACTTCTACCTTGAGTGACTCATGGGAATTTTTATTGGGTGAACATTAGTAAAAAAAAAAAAAAAAAAAAACTCTAACTTGAGTGGCTGGAGACTTGTAGTGGGAGTAAAAAAGTAAAAAAAAAAAAAACAGAAATTCTATTTGGCGGTATACCAGACTAATCAAAGCTTGTTAAATATTTATAAGGGCGCTTTTCCTATTTATCAAGGCCACCTCGAAACTGTACATAGTTTATTTAAAATGCAGGGTCAGTAGTGGGTGGAATGAATGAAGACCTGACCTCTACGTGCTTAAGAATATCATAGAATTACACGGCCGGTTTCGGTTTTGACTGTATCGTTTCAGACAAACCCAGCAGGAATGCCATTTGTTTAACTAGTCGTGACCACTCAGAGCATAAGATAGAATCGAATGAAACTAATACAGGCTAAAATAAAAGCAGACAAAATGAATATAAATAATCGCCATTTCCGTATCGTAATAAGGAAGCTTTTAACACGAAAACAGATTCTTGTTCCCCCTTTTTTTAACCATTTTCGTTTTTTTTTTTATTATTTAATGGTCTGATTATCCGGTATTAATGTTCGCAGTTGTTATCATTGCTTTTGATGAGAACTGAATGAAAATAAAAGCAAATTACGACCCTTGTCTCTCTCTCTCTCTCTCTCTCTCTCTATCTATATATATATATATATATATATATATATATATATATGTGTGTGTGTGTGTGTGTGCGTGTGTGTGTGTGTGAGTGTGGAAGTTTCATTAAATATGACAAAGAAGGGGCTTTAATTTTTTTTATATAATTTCTCGTGTGATCTTATAATTTAAGGCAGCTAATAGCAACGATGAGAATTGAAACATAAACAATAACATTAATTTTTTTTTTATAAAATGAAACTAGAATTAAGAACATTATAATAAAAATGTACAACACCATTAGACAAAAGCAAAATATTAGACTAATTATTTATTATAAAAAATTTAAAACCACCAATCTTATAGCTAAAAATAATAATTCACCTCTTAGATGAAGATTAAATAGAACAAATATTATTTACGAATTTAAATGTACATTAAGGAATTGTTTTCCTGATCAATCAAAATTTGTAAACAATTATATAGGCCACACTACAACATATTTGACAAGAAGACTCACACTATATCTATCTGACCATAGCTCAATTAGGTCTCATTTAAATACTCATGAAGACATACTGGAATCCGTTCGTAATATATTTGTTGATAATACAAATAGCATCGTCTACATGTAAAGAAAAAAGGCTAAAAGTAATGGAAGCCTTATTAATAAAAACAAAAAAAAAGCAACACTCAATAATATCAAATAATATGGACACAATATGTTGACCGTGTTTTGAAAATGAAAACATTATATAAATACATACATACAACAATCTATTTCTAGTTAACAGTTAATATATTTCAACGTTGAAAATGGCTAAATGTATAGCCGAAAGCGCTCGGGAAAAAACAACAACATTTGGACAGTTTTTATATAATTTATCTACTGAAAAGAAAACAATTATAAAATCACATGAGAAATTATATAAAAAAAACTTAATGAAAGCACCTTGTCTATTATATTAAATGAAACTTGCATGAAAGAAGGAATTCTGCCTAAATACACAATATATATATATATATATATATATATATATATGTGTGTGTGTGTGTGTGTGTGTGTGTGTGTGTGTGTGTGTGTGTGTGTGTGTGTTATATTCATATTTTATATGTATAAAAGTGAACATTGAAGTCAACACTTAGAGGCGACAGGCTTTTTCATGCTAGACTACATCGTCGGGTGGCCTGACGATTACGTCTAGCATGAAACAGCCTGTCCCCTCTAAGTGTTGACTTCGATGTACACTTTTATATTTACACACGCTCTATCTCTGATATTAAGAGTATATTTCTTCCCATATATATATATATATATATATATATATATATATATATATCTCAGCTATGGGTTAGCGAAGGGAAGAGCAGAGTTGAGGCAGCAAAGATGTTGTTCTCAGAAGGATGTTGAGGATACCGTGGACGGAATATGTGAGAAACAATGAAGTTTTACAAAAAATGAATTCATCTAACATCAGTATGAGAGCGTTGATTTTTCTAGGGGAAATAATGAGGAAAGAGGCTTTGGAAAACCTGATACTCACGGGGCGGATTGAAGGCAAGAGGAACAGAGGAAAACAACGCATAACATACTTAGTGAGATTGAGTAACTGGATGGCGGAACAAGGTTTCGTAGAGATAGCAAAAAGACAACATTAAGAGCTGCAAAAAGGATAGGAAGTTGTAGAGAGTCATGATCGCCTACGTCCTGAAGGAAAGCGACATCAATCCTGTTAAACATAATCAAAATTGCAAATAAATTATCTATTATAGAAAAAATTTAAAATTACCCAATTTTATCTGAAATGACGTCTCGTTGACAAAATCAAAACCCAAATTCTGAATACAGATAACCTCAGAGAAAAGGTATTTTTGACTAAATCAAAATCATGAACTAAAAGTTTTCATAGAAGCATAAAATGATTTATACCATAATGAGTAATCTTTTCCTCAGTTATAATCACATAATTATTTTGTTAATTGCCAAATTATGACGGATTTACATTAATTAAAAAACCTCATTCTATATAATTATGTTTTTTTAAATTTTACTATTTTTAGGGATTCTTTCATCTTTTGTCGATCAGACTTTAAATGTTTACCTTGCTTGACACGCACAAAAATATTCTTGGACAAGACAGTCATCGACGATGAAAAATGAATTGGTAATAAACCCATTTTCAATCGACTCTAACACTGGCTGTTTGCTCACTGAATGTTGAATGTTGCCTTATAAGGAAACGGCTAATATTATTATGACCATTACCATAATAAAAATAGTCCCCAATTTCGTTTTGGGCAATATTTAGATACTTGAGAATTGTACAACCACTGGACACATCGGAATTGCCGAATGGAAAAACAAGTGAGAAATCGTGGGGTCTGGATAATGCAGTGCGGGAATACTTCTTTTACTAGTTCCATGTTTGTTTGCTGCAATCGCGCTTCAGAAACGTAACACCGGAAAAAAAAATTATTTTTGGGGTAGGGGGAGGGGATTCGTGTTATTCAAATGTGCCAGTTCCTCACTAGAGTATTATTTTATTATTTAGTAAATAAATCCAAGTTTGAACAATTTTTATTAACACTGTCTTAGTCACATGTGGTGGTTTGTTACTTCAGGATTTTAAAGTACTCATAATTCTTAGTCGGGAATTTGTTCTGTTGCCCCCTCCCACTACTCTCCTGATTCAGTGAGGGCGCGTAACACGCGGTTGTAATTCAATTGTCCAGGGACACAGACGTCGCTTCGTTTTCTTTGGAACGTCCTGTCACCGAACCTGACTAACGAGAGGGTAAGTTTTCATGATTTGTAATTTATATATATATATATATATATATATATATATATATATATATATATATATATATATATATAATAAACACACCGTCCTGGGTATGACGATAAACTACACCCGCGTCCAGGGTAAGACGATAAACTACGTCCAACAGCAAGGCCTCTAATAGCGAGGCTTTGAGGAGCGTGGAACCACCGCTTAATTGCTAGTGTTCCCAGGTTCCCCCTGACCCGGGGTGGTAGCCCCTGTTAGGGTCCCAGCTATGGGTAAATAGTTAACCCCGAAACTGAGGTAAAAAGCATTTTGAAAGTGTAAAAATAGGTTTTAATACCAGAAATACTTTGTAAAAGATTATTACCAGAAATAGATTTTTTGACAAAACAAAAATATTACCCGGAAAAAAAAAAGTTGTCGGCATTAAATGACCCATTGAGGTTGATATGTTTTAAAACAAATCAAACCAAACATATATTATTATTATTATTATTATTATTATTATTATTATTATTATTATTATTATTATTCTCTCAGCCCTTAAATTATGAATATCTTTTTATTCATGGAAATATATTGTGGCTGTATTTGAAGGATAAATCTTTTCTCTGTTCTTGCATTGGTGTGTTTACAACATATGTTTATGAAACAAATTTATTATAGTTTTCATTTTAATAAATAATTATATCATTGATTCAAGTTTGGATTTAATGTCTATTGTAACATAGATTTTCCTGTCCCATAATTCCTTTCGGCAGTACGACAATATTTGACATAATTGTAACACTATTTCTGTTATTTTGGTGTGTAAACAGTCGATGGCTCTATCCATTTTGGGAAATTCAAACCGACTAACGCAGGTTTATAGGATTCATTTGTTTGTAACCATTGTTCATCAGCCACACAGTATATATGGATACTA
Source organism: Acanthosepion pharaonis (assembly GCA_903632075.3). NCBI lineage: Eukaryota > Metazoa > Mollusca > Cephalopoda > Sepiida > Sepiidae > Acanthosepion > Acanthosepion pharaonis. Next base: position 275,750 of record CAHIKZ030000458.1, read on the forward strand.
TTTTTCATATATTGAAATAATCGTTGCCATGATAAATGCGCCTGGTCAGGAGCTCCAAAGGGGGATATTTTTTGATAAAATCCACGGGCTTCTTCTCTCGAATCCATTTTAACCATTGAGGTGAAAAAGCGATTGATGCATTTGACCGTTTAGATGTTTCTGACGAGTTTGCATCCATGTGAAAGTCTCGATCGGGCGTTGATATTTAAGAACATGACTCGTTCTTTTCGATTAAAGTTTTCTTTTCGTAGCAATTGTTAGGTACGTGTGAAACTGCCTCCAGAACAGCCTACAAAATTTAGCTGAAAGATGGCAGGTCAGAGAAAATAAGGAATATTTATTATTCTTGAATAAAGATGCACTGAATTTATACGAATAAAAAATAGCATAGAAATGCTAAAAAATTTGCATCAAATGAATATGTAGCCTATACATATATGAATATGTATAGGCTACATGCATGTAACAGTTAAAATACACATATATACGAAGAAAGAAAATCACAATATTGATACATATTTATCCCATCCAATGATAATGTTATTAAGCTTATCAAACGTTAGGAAAAGAATTTACATAAAATAAATAGACAACACTTGTCTATATTATTTAATGAAAGATGTATAAATGAAAAAATGCTGCCTAAATACACACAATATATATATATATATATATATATATATATATTCGATGGTATATACAGGTGCGAGGGGTAAATTGTCGCTATTTTATATTTTTAATTTTGCGCATGCGCGTTGTTTTTATTTTATTTTGTCGACTGCACAGTATAGTAAGGTCAGTTTGACACAGTCTGTGAGAAAAGGGTCACCCTGACGCAATTGCCACCTCCAGAAATTTGGTAACGGCATGTTTTGTTACTTGGCATTCTCACCGGAAGCTCCAATACTAAAATTTTAGAGTGTTTGGGTGTTAATCTGAGGACAGTGCAGAGGATTCGGAAAAGGTTGGATGAGTCTAATGGTGATTACAAAGTTTTTTGGATGAACTGAAGGCAGGGATTATGACAGCATTCACCACCTTAAACAAGGCGACCGTCCAAAAGAGTTGAAGGAGATTCCGAAGTTGTCTGGAGACCATGGTTGGAGCTAATGACGATTTTATTGAATAAATTTACTATTTAGTATTTCAAGATATTTTTGTGTAATTTTGGTTAATATATCTGTTAAAATGAGATGTCAGTGTTATTTTCATTTTTGCGTCATTTAGACGACAATTTATCCATCGCATGCTGTGTTTGTTTTATATATATATATATATATATATATATATATATATATATATATATATATATATATATATTTCATAACTTATATATATATATTTCATAAATTATATATATATATATTATATATATATATATATATATATATATATATTTCATAACTTATATATATATATATATATATATATAAATTATATATATATATATATATATATATATATATATATATATATATTTCATAACTTATATATATATATATATATATTTCATAACTTATATATATATATATATATATATATATATATATTTCATAACTTATATATATATATATACTTATATATATATATATATATATATATATATATATATATATATATATATATATATATATATATATTTAGACGACAATTTATCCACCGTACCCTGTACAATATTTAGGTAAGATGATATTTTTATGCAAAGAAAAACTTCTAATGATATTATACAAATTAAATATATTTTTCAAAAAAAATTCCGTGTTAAAGTTTCCTTTAGAATTAAATATTAGTAAAACAAATTCTTTTCTCGATGTACTTATTGATTTTAAGCGTCAAAAGTTCGCTACATCACCATATAAATATCACACTGTTCTAATTCTGACTGCTTAAACTATAAAATTGGATCTCCTGAAATATTTAGATTTACTTAGATTGTTTTATTTTATTTTTATGGGTTACCAACCTTTTACCGGTTATTTAAAGTCAGGAAACATTTTTAGACTGTAAGAAATTTTTGGAAGTATAGGTTGAGTATCCTTTATCCCAAATTCCAAAACCCAAAAGATTTTCGAGTACTGACATGACTTCCAAAAGCACTGAAACGGTTCCTGTGTGATGTGGAACTGTTGCAACTGAGCTCATCTGCCCTGGGTAGTGGTGAAGAGTTTCCCCAGCCCAGATATGTAGCCGACGTTGGCGTCAGGTTTTTGTTAGCGATCGTCACAAAAATACCTTCGTTTGTGGATTACTTACCAGATGTTTCGTGCTCAGTATATCATGGACCGAGCGTGTGTGCAACGATGTACCTTAAGGAGGCTGCAAACAAGGAGGAGGCTTATACATAATATCGGAAAGAGGTAGCTGATGTTTCTGGGACATATAATGAGGTTGGTGGGCCTGGAGAAGCTGATACTCACGGGTCGAATAGAGGGAAAGGGAGACAAGCGAACGCAGCGAATGACAAGCCTGATGAGCTTGAGCGGGTGGATAATAGAACGTGGTCTGGGACAGGAAGCAGATGGGAGCAGCTTTCTGGAGCTGCAAGGGATACAGGGAGATGGAGAGCCATGATCGACTACCTCCTGAAAATTAAGAAAAATTTCAAAGAAAAATCTTACATTTTCCAGCTACAAACTTAAATTTATTTCGCAGTTGGTTTACACTGCATCTTCAGACAGGATTTAAATTTATAGCTGGAAAATTCAAATGCAAGGTGTTTCTGTGAAATTTTTCTTCATTATATATATATATATATATATATATATATATATATATATATATATATATATATATATATATATATAGATAGATAGATAGATAGATAGATAGATGTATGTATAATTAGGAAATCAGCTGATTCCGCTACCTTGCTTACAAGCTTTCACTTAATTTCTTTATTTTCTTTACTTAAAAGATCTATATGTTAATTTTTTTATCTTTTTATATATGTATTTAGCTCTTTTTATTACAACTCTGACCATTAACTTTTTTATATATATATATATATATATATATATATATAACCAGATTTGTAATATATATATATATATATATATATATATATAAAGACATTTTTATGTTTAACGTTCTTTTTTTATAGATACAAGTATTTAAGTAAATGCTCTGTTTATAATAAATAGTATTATAACATTTACCGGCCTGAATGTCCGAGAAATTTTTAGAGAAAATATTCGTCCTTTGACAGGATTCGAACCTGCATCCTATTCAGGCCGGTAAATGTTATTTAATACTGTTTATTATAAACAGAGCATTTACTTAAATACTTGTATCTCTAAAAAAAGAACGTTAAACATAAAAAATGTCTTTTATATATATATATATATATATATATATATAGATAGATAGATAGATAGATACACACGGTAGACTCTCCCGTCGTATTCGATGAACGAGGGTCAAAATCAAGCAGCTCAGTTCATAGTAATCGACAGCCCGACACCAGCAGATAAGATTTGATTATCGTGGTGAATGTTTTGTGCAGAACCAACCACACTTTTTGAAGGGTAGAATACAGAGACCTGGTGCACTACGTGCGACAAGGTCCCCAAATGATCCTGCGCAGATTTTGAATTCAGAATTGACCTTCTCCTAGACCAGTTGCTCTCCATTCTATAGAACCCAGTCTTGTCTGCTATTTACCCATAGATGGAGAGAGAAGAAGAGGATTAATACCTTTCCCAAGGATATTAGCACTTAATCCGGAGCTGCTACTCCACCGTGCTCCTACACACACACACACACACACACACATATATATATATATATATATATATATATATATATATATATATATATATATATATGAACCTAATAGCCTGTCAATATATATGTATTATCTGCGTGTCCATCTTTGTATATATGTATGTTTCAATATACATAAATGTATATAGTTTTCTCTGTTTGCGCGTGTGTATGTGTTTTTAACATTTATAGATGGATAACCACATAAGTGTATACGGCTAACTAACCTTGAGGCAATTAACGAGTGCCACTAAATATGCTTTCATATCCCGTCAGTATTATTCACTTAACCAGACACCAGACACGCCCGTAAGCCGCGGTTCAACCTTAGAATAACTTATAAATGCACTTTTAGCCACGTTTTTAACATTATGTTATTCGTTGGTGTATTTCTGTTCTTGTCGCCAATAGTTGAAGTAATCATTTTACTATTTTGGGTTTTGCCGGCCATATATAGCAACTACATTAGATAGGCTGTCCACTTCTGATCGACGGATAGTTTGTTTTTTGGGGTTTTTTTTTTACTTTTGTTTCAACACCCGTCTTTTCTCTCTTGAAATGAGACTCTATGACGAACAACCATATGCTGCCTGAATGGATGTCTATTATCGGCAGATCTCGTAAATGTTTTAAATTCTCGGTTAATCTCGTTCAATCTCTCGTTTTAACTGATTTCATTTTATCGTATTTAAAACGATATATTTTTTTTTTCTCTCAAATTATTTGGGTTGTAAAAATATGGCCCATATCTAATCTCCTATAGGATTGCGAAGGCTGGACAATTTCCTCACTGATGAAAAGATTTGAAAGGACAGTGATAATGTTCTGGAAACAGGCACTGACAAAAGCATGGACTGAATATATGAGCAACGTAGCAGTTTTGAGGATAATAAGAGCTGCACGGACATTTATACTTACAATGAGAAAAAGGTACAGGAAGCTTCTTGGTCATATAATGAGAAAAGACGGATTGTAAAATTTAACACTCACAGGACATACTAAAGACAGGTGCAAACATCGAATAACTTGCCTAACGAACCTATGTGAAGTAATGGCAGATCGTGGACAAAAAGGATTCAAAAGTTATTTTGTGCTATAAAGGATAGGAAGCTGTCGAGGGCCATGATTGTAACGTAATGATTATAACCTCAGAAAACAAAGGAATTATGTAACTGAGTTTAAATTTCTGTTTAGAGAAAAGCATAAATCTATTTGTATTTTCCACCCACGTATATATATATATATATATATATATATATATATATATATATATATATATAATATATATATATAATATATATATATATAATATTTATAGTATAATATATATTATTTATATATATATATATATATATATAGCAATTAGTAGGAGGATTTGATAATTATATTTAATTAATTCATCGAGTCTGATAGAAACCTCAACAGAATGCAGAATGCACTGGACGGCCGTTTCGTCCTATATTTGGGACTCATCAGCAGTGCGCATCCACTACCGAGAATTATATATATTATTATATATATATATATGCACACATTAGCAGGCTCGCCCGCTCGCTATCGCTTCGCAAAGTAAAATATATTCATTACTTAAAATAATGTAGACAAAAATTTTAAATGAACATTTCATTCATAAAGTGGCTTGTTATAGTTAAGGAAAGTTTTACAAATAGATGCCAACTTGTTGAGGGCTGAGTAAATTGCAAATTTCAAACACTTTTCTGCTCGATATAAGACAATATTCCTAAACATAACTATTTTTTATATGAAAATCAAAAGAATTCTTGAATAAAAAAAAACACTAATAAAGTACAGTTAATTAATGAAATATAATATTTTTATAAAGAAATATGCAAATTCGTTAAACCTGAAGAGTGATATCACCTAGAAATAGTTAATATATAATACATATATTGAGCTATCAGCGTACGAATTACTATAAAGTAGACTTTGTTCTTTTTTTTAACCCTAGAATTCGTTGGATAATTGTTCTCCAATTTTGCATTGATTCATACAAATTCCGTAATACAGGTTTTACTGAATTCGCTATTATGTTTCTCTATCTATTCCAATGTTGAATATAGGGATTTTCCAAGCATAGCTTATATGTTGAATATATAACTAATACTAATTTCTATCTTTACACTATTTTAATTTTATCTTATAAATTGTTCTCTGTCCTGTCCCCCATAAAATAAAAATAATTGTACGAAAAATAATGATTTACTTATGTCAAATTGTGTTTAAGTCGCAGCAGAAGAATTATCGTTGAACTATCGTAGGTAAGTCTAAACATTAATTCAATATTTAAATGCAGCAATTGGTTTTGAGTTCTTCTGTAGTTTATTGATTTCTATCGCATCTATTCTTCCCTACTTATTGGGATGATGGCCATACCAAGAGTCCTGGACAAGAGCTAGCTTAAATACCGCCATATAGGGCGGCTTTTAAACTAGTTTATAAGAAAACGTGCACTGCAGTTTTTGGATGTAAACGGAAAATAAGAGTTACTCCCCTTGAATACTGAAAGCAATGATAATGGCTAGTATAATATATTAATATATATTTTTAACCTCGCATAATCTGGCAAAACTGAATCCGGACTCAACGAATATCTTTTCCTGTGCCTAACTTTTCTAGGGCTTTTGAATGTGCTATGAATCATTGAAATCGGAGGAGTTGCTTGGACACGCAAACGCACAAACACATATGCACACTGTATTTTATATATATATATATATATATATATATATATATATATATATATATATATATATAATATGGTGAAGCATATACTGGGTTATCTAAGCTTGTGGATGATAGGCAATCTAAGAGAACAGCTCTGAATTGAAAACTGTGGAGAAAGCAATGAGAAACCATTACACTGTTCTTTCTCAAAAAAGCTATGCCAATTTACAGATAATAAAAGAAAATAAAGTTGGAGAACTATATATATATATATATATATATATATATATATATATATATATATATATATATATATATATATATATATATTATTGTAACTTAGAAGAGGTTACTGAATGAAGAATAACTAAAACGAAGGTTGGAAATGAAATGGTAAATTTTATAACATCAACAAAATACAATACTGCCAGCGGCATGAAGTAGGTAAACCACTGCTAGTGGTGGACTACTAAGACACCATATTACCCCCTCCACACACACACAGACACACACACACACACACACACACACAATAGTGTCCAACGTATTTATGAGGATTAGGACTTACCCATTAGTATTCATAGGTACGGTATATATATATATATATATATATATATATATATATATATATAGAGAGAGAGAGAGAGAGAGAGAGAGAATGTTTGTATGCATTCAGCCAAATGAGCTTTGTTAAATTCTGACAACAAGTGTTTTTTTCTAATTTACAAATAAATTACTGCATATCCAGATGAAATTTGTAGAGAAACTGTCTGAAGTTCATTTTTTTTTTCAAGGAATGACCAAAAACAAGGTTGGAAATAAAATGGTAATCTTTATAACATCAACAAAATGCAATACTTGCCAGCAGTGTAAAGTAAGTAAACCTCTGCTCATGGTGGACTACTTAGGCAGCAGATTACCCCCCAATTACAATAGTGTCCAACGTATTTATGAGGATTGGGACATACCCATTACTCTTCATAGGTACGCTATATAACACACACATTTATTTATATATATATATATATATATATATATATATATATATATATATATATAAAGAGAGAGAGAGAAGTGTATGCATTCAGCCAAATGAGCTTTATTAAATTCTGACAATTGTTTTTTCTAATTTACAAATAAATTACTGCATATCTAGATGAAATTTGTAGAGAAACTGTCCGAAGTTCATTTTTTTCAAGTTCTTTCAACCATCTGAGTAAGTATCAGGAATATTAATTGTGCCAATGTCACAGAGGAAAGTTTTTATTAGCTTCATCTTGGCATTTTTACAAATGCTAGTGTTCAAATATATGTTTACCCGATAAGTGATGCCATTTTTTTTCACTGATTTCAAAAAGCTTGATGGCATTGAAGAATTAGTATAATTTTAAATATCTTACGCGTATTTTAACATGTGTATGATACTTTAAAATTATGAGCTTTCCACTTCAGTACCTTGTCTTCAGGATTTGACGCAAAATTACTTTAAAATATCTGCTTTTATTATCAAAATCCGATTACACCACGTGCACATCGAGCAGAGCTCGAATTCCAGCCGATTTCGTTGCATTCACTTTCAGGCAAATACCCTTGAGAAATATATGAATCCATCTCTTCTCGCGTACCAGCTATGGGTTAAATAGCAAAGGTGACTGGGGCTCTCTAACCCTGGTTGGAAACCAGTCTAGGAGAAGAACACCTCTGAATTCAAAAACCGGATGAAACCCCGGCGTAACACATACTAGGCAGCCATTGACAAGATCATGAACTTAGAAGTTAACAATGACGCTATAATCTCAACAAGGGTCGACACACGATATTATTATTATTATTTTATTTTTTTTGATTTCTGGCTTGTACACATTTTTTCCGGGTCCCGCCCAGGGACCTAAGGTTAGAAATGGCATCATGACATTTTCCACTGACAAAAAAAATATTTTACATAAACAAAGCCCTTCGTAAGATGTGGGATGTACTTGTGAGAAAAATTTCTTGTATTTCTTTAAGGCATGTGTTTCCAGGAATCCCTTCAATGAGTCTACTGTAATCTTTTCTAACCAATCCGAGGCTCCAACTACAACAGGGATTGTTGATGTTCCCATATGCCACATTTTTGAGATTTCAATTTCAAGGTCCTTGTATTTTGACAGATTTTTGAATATCTTCAAAGTTACATTGCAGTCTGCAGGAATTAACATATCAATAAGGAGACACCATTTTTGTGTGCGATCTCTAATAACAATGTCTGGGTGGTTAGCTTTTATTGTTCTGTCTGTGTGTATTGTGTAGTCCCATAAAATTGTAACAGATCCTATCTCCGTAACCGGGTCTGGGTGGTGTTCATACCAATTTCTTTCATTTTCCTTTCAGTAGAAGTTGCAGATTTTCCTGTGCAGATATTGGCCAACTCTGTAATGCCGTGTTTTATATTCAGTCGGTGCCAATACCGTGCAACCTGATACTTATTATTATTATTATTATTATTATTATAACGACACCATTCTATGACTATTATTATAACACACTCTTACTCTATGACGTAATTCGTATAAAGATTCTCTATACGTATGCTTCGGCTACTAGCTGTGATGCCTGTACTGTATTAGTCTGAAGACTGACTTCAAAATGGCAGGTATTTACCCATGCCTACCAACAGACGAGATGCTCGGGTACATTACTTGTCTTTTCCTCAGTCGAGTCTCTATTTGAAGCGTGAGGCCCGATTGAGATACCCTCTGCCCGAAGACAGAGGTCTTGCCAATGGCAAGCCAGACAGCGCACTGCTTGACTCGAAACGACAAGGTATTTACTCAGTCCACTGGGATAAGATGTGACACAAGGTCGAGATTATTGTGTGGAACCTGAGCGTGTGCACTGGTGTCAATGATCAAAATTTACCTAACCTACGCAAAAAAGGACTCAGGTACATTACTTCTCTATTTTCTTCAGTAGAGTTTCTGTCCGTATACAGAGCACCGACTGAAGATCAGATTTAACGCGGGGGAAGCTGATTGCGAACATTCGGATAACTGGTCCAAAGTTTATCCATTCCCCACAACTCCGGGGAACAGGTACTTTGTTTTTCTCAGCTGAGCCTATATCTGTATACAGAGCTCCTACAGAGTCATTCTCTGCCCGAAGACAGATGTCTTATCCGTCGCAAGGCCAGACTGCGAACAGCACGGCCCGAAACGACGAGGTATTTACACAGTCCCCTTACTGGGATTAGATATGACACAAGGTCGGGATTATTGTGGGGAACATGGGCGTATCCACTCGGCTCAATGGTCAAATTTACCCCAGCCCCAACTAAAGTGGGCTCGGGTACTTTACTTGTCAGTTTTTCTCATCCGAATCTCTATCCGTAGACATTGCCCCGACTGAGTCACCCTCTGCCCGAAGACAGAGTTCTTGTCAGTCCCAAGCCAGACAGCGAGATGCCTAGATCGAATCAACTTGGCATTTACCTAGTACCTCCATTGGAATGAGATGTGACACAAAGTCGGGATTATTGTGGAGAATCCAAGCGTGTTCCCTCGGGCCAAGGTTCAAAATTTACCCAGTAGCGGGATCGGGTACAAGCTTTGCCTGTTTTTCACAGCCCCGTCTCTATCCGAAGACAGTGTCACCCTCTGCTGAAGACAGGGGTCAGGTTAGTCGCAAGCCAGACAGTGAACTGTCTGTCCTGAAACAACTAGGCAGTTACTGCGGCCTCCCTACTTAGACGGGGTGCAACACAAGGTCTGGTTTAACGTGGGGAACCCAAAGGCAAAGACGCGAGCAACTGGTTCAAAAAGCCGGCCTGGGCACATTACTTGTCCTCCCGAGCCCAATTTCTGTCCATAGACAGTGTCCCGACAGAGTCATCCTCTGCCTGAAGACTTGTTAGTCGTAAGACAGACAGTGAACAGCCTGGGTTGAATCGACTAGGTATTTACACAGACGAGATGCGACATAAGGTCAAGTTTAACGTGGGGAACCCTGGTGATGGCCCTGGTTCTCAGCCGTGTCTCTCTCCGTAGACAGAGCCCCGACTGAGTCATCCTCCGACTTAACCCTTTGAGCCCTGTGTTCCTGAACAATTTTCACTTTTCTGTCTGAGCTCCTGAGTTAAATTTCACAAATAATTGCTATGTAATGTTTAACGGTAGATATAAAAATAGTTACAAAAAATATAAGCATTATACTTAGCAGGGAGAGAGTAGGATTGCATGTCTTCACCTTATCGCCAGAATTCTTTCTTTGTGTCCCATTCTACCCAAATAAAGACAACTAAAATTTCCATGCTTCTTTTTTTTTCTTCTTTTTAGCCCTTTGATTCCTGTGTTCTTGAACAATTTTAACCCTTCTGCCTGAGCTCCTGAGTCAAAATTCACAAATAATTGCTATGTAATGTTTCACGGTAGATATAAAAATAGTTACAAGTGTTTACCCAACGTTCAACCGGTAGATGGGCTTTAAGCCATTTTTCTCTATCACTGTTCAACCGGTAGTTGGGAATTACGTCATTTTTTCTACCACCGGTAAAGCGGTGGTCAGGGTTAAGACAGAAGTCTTGTCAGTCGCAAGCCTGGGTCGAATCGAACACCAGTCTTACCTCGTACCTGGCAGTAATGAATTAGTTTATATAATCACTGGCGGTATACTATTTACTACACAACGATTATTATTAAAAAGGAATAAATGAATACCTTAAAATATAAATATCTTAATCTTTAATATTTGTTAAATATAACGCGTTCGTAAATGTAATGAAGGCGCTTCTATCGAAAAATGGTGGAAGCATTTAAAACCACGAGAATATTGAGAAAAGAAACAAATTAAGAACATGTGGCCTGAAAATTTCAACAGATTTTTTCAAGAACAACCAGAATCCCATGCCATACTGCATCAAGAAAATAAACACGGTGACAAAATAGAAAATAAAAAAGTGAATTATTAAAATACGAAAAAAAAATCTGTGAAAGGCGGAAAAAATTATAATTGCTTCAGTTGATATTAGAAAATAGCGGAAAAAAGTATTTGGTTGATGTCAGGTGGCAGGTATGGAAGAAAATATTTTAGAGGCACGAAATTTTTCCCGTCTACCTTTAAGAACACACTAAAAAATACACACTAAAAAACTGAAATAATAAATTCAAGTATATATATATATATATATATATATATATATATATATGTATGTATGTATGTATATAAAGTGTTATGAGAATATTCAAAATTGTTTATTTGCATCTTGAGGTAAAAACTCAATTGTGATGTAGGTAAAACCTTAAAAGGTGGTCGGCCTCAGGATAAAAATTC